>JAMPIV010016351.1:0-24460 GCA_024509875.1 Oreohelix idahoensis
ACCATATCTGTTTAACTACAAACTAAACCATACCCGTTCAGCTACACACTAACCATATCTATTTAACTACAAACTAAACCATACCGTTCAGCTACATACTAACCATATCTGCTTAACTACAAACTAAACCATACCCGTTCAGCTACACACTAACCATATCTGCTTAACTACAAACTAAACCATACCCGTTCAGCTACATACTAACCATATCTGCTTAACTACAAACTAAACCATACCGTTCAGCTTCAAACTAACCATATCTGTTTAACTACAAACTAAACCATACCCGTTCAGCTACACACTAACCATATCTGCTTAACTACAAACTAAACCATACCCGTTCAGCTACATACTAACCATATCTGCTTAAATACAAACTAAACCATACCCGTTCAGCTACACACTAACCATATCTGCTTAACTACAAACTAAACCATACCCGTTCAGCTACACACTAACCATATCTGTTTAACTACAAACTAAACCATACCCGTTCAGCTACACACTAACCATATCTGTTTAACTACAAACTAAACCATACCCGTTCAGCTACACACTAACCATATCTGCTTAACTACAAACTAAACCATACCCGTTCAGCTACACACTAACCATATCTGTTTAACTACAAACTAAACCATACCGTTCAGCTACATACTAACCATATCTGCTTAACTACAAACTAAACCATACCGTTTAGCTACACACTAACCATATCTGTTTAACTACAAACTAAACCATACCCGTTCAGCTACATACTAACCATATCTGCTTAACTACAAACTAAACCATACCTGTTCAGCTACATACTAACCATATCTGCTTAACTAAAAACTAAACCATACTTACAGCTACTAACCATAACTATTTAAGCTACATACTAACCATACCCGTTCAGCTAATACTAAATCTGCTTTAACTACCTAAATACCTGTTCAGCTACATACTAACCATATCTGCTTAACTACAAACTAAACCATCAGCTACACACTAACATATCTGTTTAATACAACTAAAAACCATACCGTGCTTAGCTACATACTAACCATATCTGTTTAAACTACAACTAAACCATACCCGTTCTTCAGCTACATACTAACATACCATATCTGTTTTAACTACAAACTAAACCATATCCATTTTCAGCTACATACTAACCATATCTGCTTAACTACAAACTAAACCATACCCGTTCAGCTACACACTAACCATATCTGTCTTAACTACAAAAACCATACATACGCGTTTAGCTACATACTAACCATATCTGTTTTAACTACAAATTAAAAACATTACCCGTTCAGCTACACTACTATACTTTACTGCTTAACTACAAATTAAACCATACCGTTCAGCTACATACTAACCATATCTGCTTTAACTACAAACCAATCCATCCCCGTTCAGCTACACACTAACCATCTCTGCTTAACGACAAACTAAACCACAGACGTTCAGCTACATAACCATATCTGTTTAACTACAAACTAACCATACCCGTTCAGCTACATACTAACCATATCTGCTTAACTACAAACTAAACCATACCCGTTCAGCTACACACTAACCATATCTGTTTAACTACAAACTAAACCATACTCGTTCATCTAAACTAACCATATCTGTTTAACTACAAATACTAAACCATACCCCGTTCATCTACATACTAACAATATCTGCTAAAATACAAACTTACCCGTTCAGCTACATACTAACCATATCTGTTTATCTTCAAACGAAATCATACCCGTTCAGCTACACACTAACCATATCTGTTTAACTACAAACTAAACCATACCCGTTCATCTACACACTAACCATATCTGCTTAACTACAAACTAACCATACCCGTTCAGCTACATACTAACCATATCTGCTTAACTACAAACTAAACCATACCCGTTCAGCTACACATTAACCATATCTGTTTCTTCATTTTTAATTTACAAACTAATACTGTCTTAGCTAACATTAAGTTGTGGTGGCTAACTTCTACTAACCATATCTGTTTCACTACAAACTAAATATACCGTTCAGTCTACATACATAACCATATCTGCTTAACATTAAACTAAACATAAACCATAGCAGTTTAGCTACATACTAACCATACCCTGCTTAACTACAAACTAACCATACCCGTTGTTAAGCTACAAACCATATCGCAAGTTATTAACTAAAACTAAACCATACCGTTCAGCTACATACTAACCATATTGCTTAGCTACAAACTAAACCATACCGTTCATGCTACATAAACATAACCCTCATCTGCTAACTACAAATTAAACCATTTACCTTTCAGCTACACAGTACTAACCATATCTGTTGTTAACTACAAACTAAACCATACCTACTCAGCTACATACTAACCTATTCTGCTTAACTACATACTAAACCATACCCGTTCAGCTACATACTAACCTATTCTGCTTAACTACAAACTAAACCATACCCGTTCAGCTACATACTAACCATATTTGCTAACAACCACCCGCTTTCTGCCTACACAAACTAAACATTATGTAACTACCCGTTCAGCTACATAACATCTACACACTAATCATATCTGCTTAACTACAAACTAAGCCATACCAGTTCAGCTACATTCTAACCTTTTCTGCTTAACTACAAACTAAACCATACACGTTCAGCTACACATTAACCATATCTGTTTAACTACAAATTAAACCATACCCGTTCAGCTACATACTAACAATATCTGCTTAACTACAAACTAAACCATACCCGTTCAGCTACACACTAACCATATCTGTTTAACTACAAACTAAACCATACCCGTTCAGCTACATACTAACCATATCTGCTTAACTACAAACTAAACCATACCCGTTCAGCTACATACTAACCATATCTGTTTAACTACAAACTAAACCATACCCGTTCAGCTACATACTAACCATATCTGTTTAACTACAAACTAAACCATACCCGTTCAGCTACATACTAACCATATCTGTTTAACTACAAACTAAACCATACCTGCTTAACTACATACTAACCATACCCGTTCAGCTACACACTAACCATATCTGCTTAACTACAAACTAAACCATACCCGTTCAGCTACACACTAACCATATCTGCTTAACTACAAACTAAACCATACCCGTTCAGCTACACACTAACCATATCTGTTTAACTACAAAATTAAACCATACTAATCAGCAACACACTAACCATATGTGCTTAAATACAAACTAAACCATACCGTTCAGCTACATATTAACCATACCTGCTTAACTACATACTAACCATTCCCGTTCAGCACACAGTAACCATATCTGCTTAACTACAAACTAAAACATACGCGTTTAGCAATATATTAACCATACCCGCTCAGCTACATTCTAACCATACCTGCTCAGCTACACATTAGCCATACCTGCACATCTACATACTAACCATACCCGCTAAGCTACATACTAATCATACCTGCTCAGCTACATACCAACCACACCTGCAAAGATACAAACTAAACCATACCCGTTCAGCTACATACTAACAATATCTGCTTAACTACAAACTAAACCATACCCGTTCAGCTATACACTAACCATATCTGTTTAAATACAAACTAAACCTTACCCGTTCAGCTACACACTAACCATATCTGTTTTAATTACGAACTAAACGATACCGGTTAAGCTATCTACTAACCATATCTGCTTAACTACAAACTAAACATAACCGTTCCGCTAGACACTAACCATATCTGCTTAACTGTAAACTTAACCATACACGTTCAGCTACATACTAACCATACCCATTCAGGTACATAATAACCATACCCGCTTAGCTACACATTAACCATACCCGTGCAGCTACACACTAACCATATCTGCTTAACTACAAACTAAACCACACCCGATCAGCTGTTCATTAACCATATCTGTTTAACTACGAATTAAACCATACCCGTTCAGCTACATATTAACCATATCTGTTTAATTACAAATTAAACCATACCCGTTTAGCTACGCTCTAACCGTATCTGCTTAACTACAAACTAAACAGTACCCGTTCAGCTACACACTAACCATATCTGTTTAACTACAAACTAACCCATACCCGTTCAGCTATATACTAACCATATCTGCTTAATTACAAACTAAACCATACACGGTCAGATACATATTAACCATACATGTTCAGCTACACTCTAACAATACTCGTTAAGTTACAAACTAACTATATCTGCTTAACCACAAATTAAACCATACGCGTTTAGCTACATACTAACCATACCTGCTCAGCTACACATTAACCATACTCGTGCAGCTACACACTAACCATATCTGCTTAACTACAAACTAAACCATACCCGTTCAGCTACATACTAACCATATCTGCTTAACTACAAACTAAACCATACCCGTTCAGCTACATACTAACCATACCCTCTCAGATACACATTAACCATACCCGTTCAGCTAAATACTAACCATATCTGCTTAACTACAATCTAAACCATACCCATTCAGCTACACACTAACCATATCTGTTTCACTACAAACTAAACCATACCCGTTCAGCTACATACTAACCATATCTGCTTAACTACAAACTAAACCATACCCGTTCAGCTACACACTAACCAAATCTCTTTAACTACAAACTAACCCACATCCGATCAGCTACACACTAACCATATCTGTTTAACTACAAACTAAAACATACCCTTTAAGCTACATACTAACCATATCTGCTTAACTGCAATCTAAACCATACCCGTTAAGCTACACACTAACCATATCTGTTTAACTGCAAACTAAACCATATCCGTTTAGCTACATACTAACCAAATCTGCTTAAATACAAACTAAACCATCCTGTTTAGCTACACACTTACCATATCTGTTTAACTACAAACTAAACCATATCCGTTCAGCTACGCAATAACCACATCTGCTTAACTACAAACTAACCCATTCCCGTTCATCTACACACTAACCATATCTGTTTATCTTCAAACTAAATCATACCCGTTCAGCTACACACTAACCATATCTGCTTAACTACAAACTAAACCATACCCGTTCAGCTACACACTAACCATATCTGTTTAACTACAAACTAAACCATACGGTTTAGCTACACACTAACCATATCTGCTTAAATACAAACTAATCCATACCCGTTTAGCTACATACTAACCATACCTGCTTAACTACACTCTAACCATACCAGTTCAGCTACACACTAACCACATCTTTTTAACTACAAACTAAAACATACGCGTTTAGCTTTATATTAACCATACCCGCTCAGCTACATTCTAACCATACCTGCTTAGCTACACACTAGCCATACCTGCTCATCTACATACTAACCATACCCGCTAAGCTACATACTAATCATACCAGCTCAGCTACATACCAACCACACCTGCAAAGATACAAACTAAACCATACCCGTTCAGCTACATACTAACAACATCTGCTTAACTACAAACTAAATCATACCCGTTCAGCTACACACTAACCATATGTGTTTAAATACAAACTAAACCTTAACCGTTCAGCTACACACTAACCATACCTGTTTTAATTACGAACTAAACCATACCGGTTAAGCTATCTACTAACCATATCTGCTTAACTACAAACTAAACATAACTGTTCAGCTACACACTAACCATATCTGCTTAACTGCAAACTTAACCATACACGTTCAGCTACATTCTAACTATACCCATTCAGCTACATACTAACCATTCCCGCTCAGCTACACATTAACCATACCCGTGCAGCTACATTTTAACCATATATGCTTAATTACAAACTAAACCATAC
Organism: Oreohelix idahoensis; assembly: GCA_024509875.1. NCBI lineage: Eukaryota > Metazoa > Mollusca > Gastropoda > Stylommatophora > Oreohelicidae > Oreohelix > Oreohelix idahoensis. The sequence goes on from JAMPIV010016351.1 coordinate 5,817, forward strand.
CCGTTCAGCTACATACTAACCATACCCTCTCAGATACAAATTAACCATACCCGTTCAGCTAAATACTAACCATATCTTCTTAACTACAATCTAAATCATACCCATTCAGCTACACACTAACCATATCTGTTTCACTACAAACTAAACCATACCCGTTCAGCTACATACTAACCATATCTGCTTAAATACAAACTGAACCATACCCGTTCAGCTACACACTAACCAAATCTCTTTAACTACAAACTAACCCACATCCGATCAGCTACACACTAACCATATCTGTTTAACTACAAACTAAAACATACCCTTTAAGCTACACACTAACCATATCTGTTTAACTGCAAACTAAACCATATCCGTTTAGCTACATACTAACCAAATCTGCTTAAATACAAACTAAACCATACCCGTTCAGCTACATACTAACCATATCTGCTTAACTACAAACTAAACCATATCCGTTCAGCTACACACTAACCATATCTGCTTAACTACAAACTAAACCATACCCGTTCAGCTACACACTAACCATATCTGTTTAACTACAAACTAAACCATACCCGTTCAGCTACATACTAACCATATCTGCTTAAATACAAACTAAACCATACCCGTTCAGCTACACACTAACCATATCTGCTTAACTACAAACTAAACCATACTAACCTAATTCAGCAGTTCTTTACACTAACACTAACCTTTATCTGCTTAACTACAAACTAAACCATACCGCGTTTAGCTACATCTAACCATATCTGCCAGCTAGCTACTATCGCTTTACCATAACCATACCTGCTACACACTAACCAGCTACAAACATACCCTAGCTACACACTACCATCTGTTTATCTACAAACTAAACCATACTAAGCACACTACATACTAACCATACATACCTGCTAACTACATAAACTAAATAACCATACCTGCTCAGCTACATACCAACCACACCTGTTTAACTACAAACTAAACCATACCCGTTCAGCTACATACTAACCATATCTGCTTAACTACAAACTAAACCATACCCGTTCAGCTATACACTAACCATATCTGTTTAAATACAAACTAAACCTTACCCGTTCAGCTACACACTAACCATATCTGTTTTAATTACGAACTAAACCATACCAGTTCAGCTACACACTAACCATATAGCTACCAACTAACTGCTTAACTAAAAACTAACCATACCGTTCAGCTACACACTAACCATATCTGCTTAACTACAAAAAAAATACCATTAACTTAAACTAACCATACCGTTTAACTACACACTAACCATACCCGTTCAGCTACATATTAACCATACCTGCTTAACTACACACTAACCATTCCCGTTCAGCTACACACTAACCATATCTGCTTAACTACAAACTAAACCATACCCGTTCAGCTACACACTAACCATATCTGTTTTACTACAAACTAAACCATACCGGTTCAGCTACACACTAACCATATCTGTTTAACTACAAACTAACCCATACCCGTTCAGCTACAAACTAACCATATCTGTTTACCTACAAACTAAACCATACCCGTTCAGCTACACACTAACCATATCTGTTTAACTACAAACTAACCATACCCGTTCAGCTACACACTAACCATATCTGCTTAACTACAAACTAAACCATACCCGTTCAGCTACATACTAACCATATCTGCTTAACTACAAACTAAACCATACCCGTTCAGCTACACACTAACCATATCTGTTTAACTACAAACTAAACCATACCGTTCAGCTACACACTAACCATATCTGTTTTAACTACGAACTAAACCACACCCGATCAGCTACACACTAACCATATCTGTTTAACTACAAACTAAACCATACCCGTTCAGCTACATACTAACCATATCTGCTTAACTACAAACTAAACCATACCCGTTCAGCTACACACTAACCATATCTGTTTAACTACAAACTAAACCATACCCGAGCAGCTACACACTAACCATATCTGCTTAACTACAAGCTAAACCATACCCGTTCAGCTACACACTAACCATATCTGTTTAACTACAAACTAAACCATACCCGTTCAGCTACACACTAACCATATCTGCTTAAATACAAACTAAACCATACCGTTCAGCTACATATAAACCATACCTGCTTAACTACAAACTACCATACCCGTTGAGCTACACTACACACTTAACTACAAATAAATCATACCTGTTTAACTACAAACTAAAACCATACCGTTTAAGCTACAGCTTACACTAACCATACCTGCTCTTAATACTAAACTATACCTACCCTCAGCTACACACTAACCATATCTGCGTAACTACAAACTAAACCATACCTGCTCAGCTACATACTAGCCATACTGCTTACTACAAACATAACCATACTGCTCAGCTACATACCAACCACACCTGCAAAGATACAAACTAAACCATACCCGTTCAGCTACATACTAACCATATCTGCTTAACTACAAACTAAACCATACCCGTTCAGCTACATACTAACCATATAAGTTTAATTACAAACTAAACCATACCCGTTCAGCTACGCACTAACCATATCTGCTTAATTACAAACTAAACCATACTCAATCAGCTACACACTTACCATATCTGTTTAACTACAAACTAATCCATACCCTTTCAGCTATATACTAACCATATCTGCTTAATTATAAACTAAACCATACCCGTTAAGCTACACACTAACCATATCTGTTTAACTGCAAACTAAACCATATCCGTTCAGCAACATACTAACCAAATCTGCTTAACTACAAACTAAATCACACCTGTTCAGCTACACACTTACCATATCTGTTTAACTACAAACTAAACCATACCCGTTCAGCTACACACTAACCATATCTGTTTAACTACAAACTAAACCATACCCGTTCAGCTACACACTAACCATATCTGTTTATAATAATAATAATAATAGCCCCTTTAGTCATAACTGACAATGGGAATGCGCCCCTGAGGTGACAGCCCTCAGCTTCTTATTTTCCTGGTGCTCCCTTTCGACATACTAACCTACCGTTTCAGCTGCTACTAACTTGTAAGCTACAAACTCTACCATACCCGTTCAGCTACATAATACTAAATATCATCGCCACTACAAACTAACCACACCCTCTTCAGCTACAACACTAACCATATCCAGTGCCCTCATATCTCTCTTGTACACATCTTTAAACCTCAGCTGTGGTCAGCTACAACACTTACCATATCTGTTTAACTACAAACTAATCCATACCCTTTCAGCTAAACACTAAACATATCTGTTTAACTACAAACTAAAACATACCCTTTAAGCTACACACTAACTATATCTGCTTAACTACAAACTAAACCATACCCGTTCAGCTACACACTAACCATATCTGCTTAACTACAAACTAAACCGTATGGTTTAGCTACACACTAACCATATCTGCTTAAATACAAACTAATCCATACCTGTTTAGCTACATACTAACCATACCTGCTTAACTACACTCTAACCATTCCAGTTCAGCTACACACTAACCATATCTTTTTAACTACAAACTAAAACATGCGCGTTTAGCTATATATTAACCATTCCCGCTCAGCTACATTCTCACCATACCTGCTCAGCTACACACTAGCCATACCTGCTCATCTACATACTAACCATACCAGCTAAGCTACATACTAATCATACCTGCTCAGCTACATACCAACCACACGTGCAAAGATACAAACTAAACCATACCCGTTCAGCTACATACTAACAACATCTGCTTAACTACAAACTAAACCATACCCGTTCAGCTACACACTAACCATATCTGTTTAAATACAAACTAAACCTTACCCGTTCAGCTACACACTAACCATATCTGTTTTAATTACGAACTAAACCATACCGGTTAAGCTATCTACTAACCATATCTGCTTAACTACAAACTAAACATAACCGTTCAGCTACACACTAACCATATCTGCTTAACTGCAAACTTAACCATACACGTTCAGCTACATTCTAACCATACTCATTCAGCTACATACTAACCATTCCCGCTCAGCTACACATTAACCATACCCGTGCAGCTACACACTAACCATATCTGCTTAACTACAAATTAAACCACACCCGATCAGCTACTCATTAACCATATCTGTTTAACTACGAACTAAACCATACCCGTTCAGCTACATATTAACCATATCTGTTTAATTACAAACTAAACCATACCCGTTTAGCTACGCTCTAACCAAATCTGCTTAACTACAAACTAAACCATAACCATTCAGCTACACACTAACCATATCTGTTTAACTACAAACTAACCCATACCCGTTCAGCTATATACTAACCATATCTGCTTAATTACAAACTAAACCATACACGGTCAGATACATATTAACCATACATGTTCAGATACACTCTAAAAATACTCGTTAAGTTACAAACTAACTATATCTGCTTAACCACAAATTAAACCATACGCGTTTAGCTACATACTAACCATACCTGCTGAGCTACACATTAACCATACCCGAGCAGCTACACACTAACCATATCTGCTTAACTACAAACTAAACCATACCCGTTCAGCTACATACTAACCATATCTGCTTAACTACACAATAAACCATACCCGTTCAGCTACATACTAACCATACCCTCTCAGATACACATTAACCATACCCGTTCAGCTAAATACTAACCATATCTGCTTAACTACAATCTAATCCATACCCATTCAGCTACACACTAACCATATCTGTTTCACTACAAACTAAACCATACCCGTTCAGCTACATACTAACCATATCTGCTTAACTACAAACTAAACCATACCCGTTCAGCTACACACTAACAATATCTGCTTAAATACAAACTAAACCATACCCGTTCAGCTACACACTAACCAAATCTCTTTAACTACAAACTAACCCACATCTTATCAGCTACACACTAAACATATCTGTTTAACTAAAAACTAAAACATACCCTTTAAGCTACATACTAAGCATATCTGCTTAACTGCAATCTAAACCATACCCGTTAAGCTACACACTAACCATATCTGTTTAACTGCAAACTAAACCATATCCGTTCAGCAACATACTAACCAAATCTGCTTAACTACAAAGTAAATCATACCTGTTCAGCTACACACTTACCATACCTGTTTAACTACAAACTAAACCATATCCGTTCAGCTACGCAATAACCACATCTGCTTAACTACAAACTAAACCATATCCGTTCAGCTACACACTAATCATATCTGTTTAACTACAAACTAATCCATTCCCGTTCATCTACAAACTAACCATATCTGTTTACCTACAAACTAAACCATACCCGTTCAGCTACACACTAACCATATCTGTCTAACTACAAACTAAACCATACGGTTTAGCTACACACTAACCATATCTGTTTAACTACAAACTAACACACACCCGTTCAGCTACACACTAACCATATCTGTTTAACTACAAACTAAACCGTACCCGATCAGTTACATACTAACCATATCTGCTTAACTACGAACTAAACCATACCGGTTAGTCTATCTACTAACCGTATCTGCTTAAATACAAACTAAACTATATCCGTTTAGCTACATACTAACCATACCTGCTCAGCTAAACACTAACCATACCTGCTCAGCTACATACTAACCATACATGCTCAGCTTTATACTAACCATACCTGCACAGCTACATACAAACCATAACTTCTAAGCTACATATTAACCATACCTGCTCAGCTCAACATTAGCCATACCTGCTCAGTTACATACTAACCATACCCGCTCAGCTACATACTAACCATATCTGCTTAACTACAAACTAAACTATACAAATTCATCCACATACTTAATCTGCTTAACTACAAAATATACCATTCCCGTTCAGCTACACAGTAACCAAATCTGTTTAACTATAAACTAAAACATACCCGTTCAGCTACTTAATAACAATTCCCGCTCAGCTACACACTAACCATAACCGTTCAGATTCAAACTAACACTATCTATTTAACTAAAAACTAAACCATACCCGTTCAGCTACATACTAACCATATCTGTTTAACTACAAACTAAACCCTACCCGTTTAGCTACTTACTAACTATATCTGCTTAACTACAATCTTAATCATATCCGTTCATCTACATACTAACCATATCTGCTTAACTAGAAACTAAACCACACCCGTTTATTAACACTTACTGTTTCTGCGAAACTACAAATTAAATCATACCCGTTCAGCTACATATTAAACATATCTGCTTAAATACAACCTAAACCATACCCAGTGAGCTATATACTAACCATATCTGCTTAACTACAAACTAAACTATACCCGTTCAGCTACATACTAACCATATCTGCTTAACTACAAACTAAACCATACCCGTTCAGCTACACACTAATCATATCTGTTTAACTACAAGATAAACCATACGAGTTTATCTACATACTAACCATGCCTGCTTAACTACAAACTAAACCATGCCCGTTCAGCTACACACTTACCATATCTGTTTAACTACAAACTAAACCTTACCCCTTCAGCTACACACTAATCATGTCTGTTTAACTGAAAACTAACCATTCCCGTTCAGCTACACACTAACCATATCCGCTTAACTACAAACTAAACCAGCCCGTTCAGCTACACACTTACCATATCTGTTTAACTACAAACTAAACCATATCCGTTCAGCTACGCAACAACCACATCTGCTTAACTACAAGCTAAATCATATCCGTTCAGCTACACACTAACCATGTCTGTTTAACTGAAAACTAACCATTCCCGTTCAGCTACACACTAACCATATCCGCTTAACTACAAACTAAACCATACACGTTCAGCTACACACTAACCATATCTGTCTAACTACAAACTAAACCATACGGTTTAGCTATACACTAACCATATCTGCTTAAATACAAACTAAACCAAACCCGTTTAGCTACATACTAACCATACCTGCTTAACTATACTCTAACCATACCAGTTCAGTTACACACTAACCATATCTTTTTAACTACAAACTAAACCATACGCGTTTAGATACATACTAACCATACCTGCACAGCTACATACAAACCATACCCGCTCAGCTACACACTAACCATATCTGCTTAACTACATACTAACCATACCCGCTCAGCTACATACTAACCATACATGCGCAGCTCCACATTAGCAATACCTGCTCAGCTACATACTAACCATATCTGCTTAACTACAAACTAAACCATACCCGTTCAGCTACATACTAACCATATCGGCTTAACTACAAAATATACCATACCCGTTCAGCTACACAGTAACCATGTCTGTTTAACTACAAACTAAACCATTCCCGTTCAGCTACATACTAACCATACCCGCTTAGCTACACACTAACCATAACCGTTCAGCTACAAACTAACGCTGTCTTTTTAACTACAAACTAAACCATACCCGTTCAGCTACATACTAACCATATCTGTTTAACTACAAACTAAACCATACCCGTTTAGCTACTTACTAACTATATCTGTTTAACTACAATCTTAACCATACCCGTTCATCTACATACTAACCATATCTGCTTAACTACAAACTAAACCACACCCGTTCAGATAAACACTAACTATTTCTGCGAAACTACAAACTAAACCATACCCGTTCAGCTACATATTAACCATATCTGCTTAAATACAAACTAAGCCATACCCGTTCATATACTCACTAATCGTATCTGTTTAACTACAAACTAAACCATACCCCTTCAGCTACACACTAATCATATCTTTTTAATTACAAACTAAACCATACCCGTTCAGCTACACACTAACCATATCTGCTTAACTACAAACTAAACATAAACCGTTCTGTTACCGTTCAGCTTAACTACAAACTAACCATATCTGTTTAACTACAAAACTAAACCATACGTTTCAGCTACACACTAACTAACCATATCTTGTGCTACAAAACTAAACAAACTAATACACTAAACCGTTCAGCTACATATTTACCATACCTGCTTAACAACATACTAACCATTCCTGTTCAGCTACACACTAACCATATCTGCTTAACTACAAACTAATTAACCATACCCGCTCAGCTACATTCTAACCATACCTGCTCAGCTACACATTAGCCATACCTGCACATCTACATACTAACCATACCCGCTAAGCTACATACTAATCATACCTGCTCAGCTACATACCAACCACACCTGCAAAGATACAAACTAAACCATACCCGTTCAGCTACATACTAACAATATCTGCTTAACTACAAACTAAACCATACCCGTTCAGCTATACACTAACCATATCTGTTTAAATACAAACTAAACCATACCCGTTCAGCTACACACTAACCATATCTGCTTAACTACAAACTAAACCATACCCGTTAAGCTATCTACTAACCATATCTGCTTAACTACAAACTAAACATAACCGTTCAGCTACATACTAACCATATCTGCTTAACTACAAAATAAACCATACCCGTTCAGCTACATACTAACCATACCCGTTCAGCTACATACTAACCATACCCGCTCAGCTACACATTAACCATACCCGTTCAGCTACACACTAACCATATCTGCTTAACTACAAACTAAACCATACCCGTTCAGCTACACACTAACCATATCTGTTTAACTACAAACTAAACCATACCCGTTCAGCTACATACTAACCATATCTGTTTAACTACAAACTAAACCATACCCGTTCAGCTACATACTAACCATATCTGCTTAACTACAAACTAAACCATACCCGTTCAGCTACACACTAACCATATCTGTTTAACTACAAACTAAACCATACCCGTTCAGCTACACACTAACCATATCTGTTTAACTACAAACTAAACCATACCCGTTCAGCTACATGTTAACCATACCTTCTTAACTACACACTAACCATACCTGTTCAGCTACAAACTAACAATATCTGCTTATCTACAAACTAAACCATATGCGTGTAGCTACATATTAACCATACCTGCTCAGCTACACATTAACCATACCCGTTCAGCTACACACTAACCATATCTGCTTAACTACAAACTAAACCATACCCGTTCAGCTACATACTAACCATATCTGCTTAACTACAAACTAAACCATACCCGTTCAGCTACACACTAACCATATCTGTTTAACTACAAACTAAACCATACCCGTTCAGCTACATACTAACCATATCTGCTTAACTACAAACTAAACCATACCCGTTCAGCTACATACTAACCATATCTGCTTAACTACAAACTAAACCATACCCGTTCAGCTACATACTAACCATATCTGCTTAACTACAAACTAAACCATACCCGTTCAGCTACACACTAACCATATCTGTTTAACTACAAACTAAACCATACCCGTTCAGCTACACACTAACCATATCTGTTTAACTACAAACTAAAACATACCCTTTAAGCTACATACTAACCATATCTGCTTAACTACAAACTAAACCATACCCGTTCAGCTACACACTAACCATATCTGTTTAACTACAAACTAAACCATACCCGTTCAGCTACATACTAACCATATCTGCTTAACTACAAACTAAACCATACCCGTTCAGCTACACACTAACCATATCTGTTTAACTACAAACTAAACCATACCCGTTCAGCTACACACTAACCATATCTGCTTAACTACAAACTAAACCATACCCGTTCAGCTACACACTAACCATATCTGTTTAACTACAAACTAAACCATACCCGTTCAGCTACACACTAACCATATCTGTTTAACTACAAACTAAACCATACCCGTTCAGCTACACACTAACCATATCTGTTTAACTACAAACTAAACCATACCCGTTTAGCTACACACTAACCATATCTGCTTAACTACAAACTAAACCATACCCGTTCAGCTACATACTAACCATATCTGCTTAACTACAAACTAAACCATACCCGTTCAGCTACACACTAACCATATCTGTATAACTACAAAGTAAACCATACCCGCTCAGCTACATACTAACCATACCTGCTCAGCTACTTATTAACCATATCTGATTAACTACGAACTAAACCATACCCGTTCAGCTACATACTAACCATATCTGTTTAATTACAAACTAAATCATACCCGTTCAGCTACGCACTAACCATACCTGCTTAACTACAAACTAAACAATACCCATTTAGCTACATACTAACCATATCTGCTTAACTACAAACTAAACCATATTCGTTCAGCTACACACTAACAATATATGCTTAACTACAAAATAAACCATACCCGTTAAACTACATACCCGTTCAGCTACAAACTCAACCATACCTGTTAAGCTACATATTAACCATATCCGTTAGCTAACTAAACCATACCGTTTAAAGCTAAACCACTACCATTCAGCTACATACTAACCATATCTTCAAAACTAACAAACAAAACTAAAAACCATACCCAGTGAGCTACACACTAACCATATCTGCTTAACTACAAACTAAACCATACCCGTTCAGCTACATACTAACCATATCTGCTTAACTACAAACTAAACCATACCCGTTCAGCTACACACTAACCATATCTGCTTAACTACAAACTAAACCATACCCGTTCAGCTACACACTAACCATATCTGCTTAACTACAAACTAAACCATACCCGTTCAGCTACATACTAACCATATCTGCTTAACTACAAATTAAAGCATACGCGTTCAGCAACATACTAACCATACCTTCTCAACTACAAACTAAACCATACCCGTTCAGCTACACACTAACCATATCTGCTTAACTACAAACTAAACCATACCCGTTCAGCTACATACTAACCATACCCGTTCAGCTACACACTAACCATATCTGCTTAACTACAAACTAAACCATACCCGTTCAGCTACACACTAACCATATCTGCTTAACTACAAACTAAACCATACCCGTTCAGCTACACACTAACCATATCTGTTTAACTACAAACTAACCCACCCCGATTCAGCTACACACTAACCATGTTGGCTTAACTACAAACTAAATCACACCCGTTCAGCTACACACTAACCATATCTGTTTAACTACAAACTAAACCATACCCGTTCAGCTACACACTAACCATATCTGCTTAACTACAAACTAAACCATACCCGTTCAGCTACACACTAACCATATCTGTTTAACTACAAACTAAACCATACCCGTTCAGCTACACACTAACCATATCTGTTTAACTACAAACTAAACCATACCCGTTCAGCTACACACTAACCATATCTGTTTAACTACAAACTAAACCATACCCGTTCAGCTGCATACTAACCATATCTGCTTAACTACAAACTACAAACTAAACCATACCCGTTCAGCTACACACTAACCATATCTGTTTAAATACAAACTAACCCATAACCGTTCAGCTACACATTAACCATATCTGCTTAACTACAAACGTTCACTAAACCGTTCCGTTCAGCTACAGACTAAACCATATCTGCTTAACTACAAACTAAACAATACACGTTCAGCTACACACTAACCATATCTGTTTAACTACAAACTAAACCATACCCGTTCAGCTACACACTAACCATATCTGCTTAACTACAAACTAAACCATACCCGTTCAGCTACACACTAACCATATCTGTTTAACTACAAACTAAACCATACCCGTTCAGCTACACACTAACCATATCTGCTTAACTACAAACTAAACCATACGCGTTTAGCTAAATACTAACCATATCTGCTTAACTAAAAACTACGCCATACCCGTTCAGCTACACATTAACCATATCTGTTTATTTACAAACTAAACCATACCCGTTCAGCTACACACTAACCATATCTGCTTAACTAACCAACTGCTTAAACATAAACCCGTTAACCAGCTACACTACTAACCATATCTAACCATTTAACTACACAATAACCATACCCGTTCAGCTACACACTAACCATATCTGCTTAACTACAAACTAAACCATACCCGTTCAGCTACACATTAACCATATCTGTTTAACTAGAAACTAAACCATTCCCGTTCGGCTAAACACAAACCAAATCTCTTTAACTACAAACTAATCCGTTCCCGTTTGCTACATACTAACCATATCTGCTTAACTACTACAACATTACAAACTCAACCATACCCGTTCAGCTACATACTAACCATACCTTCTAAACTACAAACTAAACCATACACATCCAGCCACATACTAACCATACCTGTTTAACTACAAACTAAACCATACCCGTTCAGCTACATACTAACCCTATCTATTTAACTACAAAATAAACCATACCCTTCAGCTACATACTAACCATATCTGTTTAACTACAAACTAAACCATACCCGTTCAGCTACATATTAACCATATCTGTTTAACTACAAACTAAACCATACCCGTTCAGCTACATATTAACCATATCTGCTTAACTACAACCTAAACCATACCCGCTCAGCTACACACTATCCATATCTGCTTAACTACAAACTAAAACATGCTCTGGCTTAACTACAAACTAAACCATACCCGTTCAGCTACATACTAACCATACCTGCTTAACTACACACTAACCATTCCCGTTCAGCTACACACTAACCATATCTGCTTAACTACAAACTAAACCATACCCGTTCAGCTACACACTAACCATATCTGTTTAACTACAAACTAAACCATACCCGTTCAGCTACATACTAACCATATCTGTTTAACTACAAACTAAACCATACCCGTTCAGCTACACACTAACCATATCTGCTTAACTACAAACTAAACCATACCTAACCATATCTGTTTAACTACAAACTAAACCATACCCGTTCAGCTACATACTAACCATATCTGCTTAACTACAAACTAAACCATACCCGTTCAGCTACACACTAACCATATCTGTTTAACTACAAACTAACCCATACCCGTTCAGCTACATACTAACCATATCTGCTTAACTACAAACTAAACCATACCCGTTCAGCTACACACTAACCATATCTGTTTAACTACAAACTAAACCATACCCGTTCAGCTACACACTAACCATATCTGCTTAACTACAAACTAAACCATACCCGTTCAGCTACATACTAACCATATCTGCTTAACTACAAATTAAAACCATACCCGTTCAGCTACACACTAACCATATCTGCTTAACTACAAACTAAACCACACCCGTTCAGCTACATACTAACCATATCTGCTTAACTACAAACTAAACCATAGCCGTTAACCTACACACTAACCATATCTGCTTAACTACAAACTAACCCATACCACTACAAACGTTCAGCTCAGCTACTACATACTAACCATATCTGTTTAACTACAAACTAAACCATACCCGTTCAGCTACATACTAACCATATCTGCTTAACTACAAACTAAACCATACCCGTTCAGCTACATACTAACCATATCTGCTTAACTACAAACTAAACCATACCCGTTCAGCTACACACTAACCATATCTGTTTAACTACAAACTAAACCATACCCGTTCAGCTACACACTAACCATATCTGCTTAACTACAAACTAAACCATACCCTTTCAGCTACATACTAACCATATCTGCTTAACTACAAACTAAACCATACCCGTTCAGCTACACACTAACCATATCTGTATAACTACAAAGTAAACCATACCCGTTCAGCTACGCACTAACTATATCTGCTTACTACAAACTAAACCACACCCATTCAGCTACACACTAACCATATCGGTTTAACTACAAACTAACCCATACCCGTTCAGCTACATACTAACCATATCTGCTTAACTACAAACTAAACCATACCCGTTCAGCTACACACTAACCATATCTGCTTAACTACAAACTAAACCATACCCGTTCAGCTACACACTAACCATATCTGTTTAACTACAAACTAAACCATACCCGTTCAGCTACACACTAACCATATCTGCTTAACTACAAACTAAAACATACCCGTTCAGCTACACACTAACCATACCCGCTCAGCTACACATTAACCATATCTGCTTAACTACAAACTAAATCATAAACGTTGAGCTACATACTAACCATATCTGCTTAACTACAAACTAAACCATACCCGTTCAGCTACACACTAACCATATCTGCTTAACTACAAACTAAACCATACCCGTTCAGCTACATACTAACCATATCTGCTTAACTACAAACTAAACCATACCCGTTCAGCTACACACTAACCATATCTGTTTAACTACAAACTAAACCATACCCGTTCAGCTACACACTAACCATATCTGCTTAACTACAAACTAAACCATACCCGTTCAGCTACATACTAACCATATCTGCTTAACTACAAACTAAACCATACCCGTTCAGCTACACACTAACCATATCTGTTTAACTACAAACTAAACCATACCCGTTCAGCTACATACTAACCATATCTGCTTAACTACAAACTAAACCATACCCGTTCAGCTACACACTAACCATATCTGCTTAACTACAAACTAAACCATACCCGTTCAGCTACACACTAACCATATCTGTTTAACTACAAACTAACCCATACCCGTTCAGCTACACACTAACCATATCTGCTTAATTACAAACTAAACCATACCCGTTCAGCTACACACTAACCATATCTGTTTAACTACAAACTAACCCATACCCGTTCAGCTACACACTAACCATATCTGTTTAACTACAAACTAAACCATACCCGTTCAGCTACACACTAACCATATCTGCTTAACTACAAACTAAACCATACCCGTTCAGCTACATACTAACCATATCTGCTTAACTACAAACTAAACCATACCCGTTCAGCTACATACTAACCATATCTGTTTAACTACAAACTAAACCATACCCGTTCAGCTACATTCTAACCATACCTGCTTAGCTACACTAAACAACCTAAACTTCAGCTACCATATACTATATCGTTAATTATACTACTACAAACTAAACCATACCTGTTCAGCTACACACTAACCATATCTGCTTAACTACAAACTAAACCATACCCGTTCAGCTACATACTAACCATATCTGCTTAACTACAAACTAAACATAACTGTTCAGCTACACACTAACCATATCTGCTTAACTACAAACTAAACCATACCCGTTCAGCTACACACTAACCATATCTGCTTAACTACAAACTAAACCATACCCGTTCAGCTACATACTAACCATATCTGTTTAGCTACACACTAACCATATCTGCTTAACTACAAACTAAACCATACCCGTTCAGCTACATACTAACCATATCTGTTTAACTACAAACTAAACCATACCCGTTCAGCTACATACTAACCATATCTGCTTAACTACAAACTAAACCATACCCGTTCAGCTACATACTAACCATATCTGCTTAACTACAAACTAAACCACACCCGTTCAGCTACACACTAACCATATCTGCTTAACTACAAACTAAACCATACCCGTTCAGCTACATACTAACCATATCTGTTTAACTACAAACTAAACCATACCCGTTCAGCTACATATTAACCATATCTGTTTAACTACACAATAACCATTCCGGTTCAGCTACACACTAACTATATCTGCTTAACTACAAACTAAACCATACCCGTTCAGCTACATACTAACCATATCTGTTTAACTACAAACTAAACTATACCCGTTTAGCTACATACTAACCATACCTGCTCAGCTACACATTAACCATACCCGTGCAGCTACACACTAATCATATCTGCTTAACTACAAACTGAACCATACCCGTTCAGCTACATACTAATCATGTCTGTTTAACTGAAAACTAACCATTCCCGTTCAGCTACACACTAACCATATCTGCTTAACTACAAACTAAACCATACGCGTTTAGCTACTTACTAACATATACTTAACTACTACAAACTAAACCATACCCGTTCAGCTACATACTAACCATATCTGCTTAACTACAAACTAAACCATACCCGTTCAGCTACACACTAACCATATCTGCTTAACTACAAACTAAACCATACCCGTTCAGCTACACACTAACCATATCTGTTTAACTACAAACTAAACCATACCCGTTCAGACATTAACCATATGTGCTTAACTACAAACTAAACCATACCCGTTCAGCTACACACACTAACCAAATCTGTTTAACTACAAACTAAACCATACCCGTTCAGCTAAATACTAACCATATCTGCTTAACTACAAACTAAACCATACCCGTGCAGCTACACACTAACCATATCTGCTTAACTACAAACTAAACCATACCCGTTCAGCTACACACTAACCATATCTAATTAACTACAAACTAAACCATACCGTTTAGCTACACACTAACCATATCTGCTTAACTACAAACTAAACCATACCCGTTCAGCTACACACTAACCATATCTGTTTAACTACAAACTAAACCATACCGTTCAGCTACACACTAACCATATCTGCTTAACTACAAACTAACCGACACCTGTTCAGCTACACACTAACCATATCTGTTTGACTACAAACTTAAACATACCCTTTTAGCTACATACTAACCATATCTGCTTTACTACAAACTAAACCATATCTGCTTAACTACAAACTAAACCATACCCGTTAAGCTACATTACTAACCATATCTGCTTAACTACAAACTAAACCATACCAGTTCAGCTACATACTAACCTTTTCTGCTTAACTACAAACTAAACCATACCCGTTCAGCTACACACTAACCATATCTGTTTAACTACAAATTAAACCATACTGTTCAGCAACACACTAACCATATCTGCTTAACTACAAACTAAACCATACCCGTTCAGCTACATACTAACCATATCTGCTTAACTACAAACTAAACCATACCCGTTCAGCTACACACTAACCATATCTGCTTAACTACAAACTAAACCATACCCGTTCAGCTACATACTAACCATATCTGCTTTACTACAAACTAAACAATACCTGTTCAGCTACACACTAACCAAATCTCTTTAACTACAAACTAATCCATACCGTTCAGCTACACACTAACCATATCTGTTTAACTAAAAACTAAACCATACCCGTTCAGCTACATACTAACCATATCTGTTTAACTACAAACTAAACCATACCCGTTCAGCTACACACTAACCATATCTGCTTAACTACAAACTAAACCATACCCGTTCAGCTACATACTAACCATATCTGCTTAACTACAAACTAAACCATACCCGTTCAGCTACATACTAACCATACCTGCTCAGCTACATACTAACCATACCCGTTCAGCTACATACTAACCATATCTGCTTAACTACAAACTAAACCATACCCGTTCAGCTACACACTAACCATATCTGTTTAACTACAAACTAAACCATACCCGTTCAGCTACATACTAACCATATCTGCTTAACTACAAACTAAACCATACCCGTTCAGCTACACACTAACCATATCTGTTTAACTACAAACTAAACCATACCCGTTCAGCTACACACTAACCATATCTGTTTTAACTACAAACTAAACCATACCCGTTTAGCTACATACTAACCATATCTGCTTAACTACAAACTAAACCATACCCGTTCAGCTACACACTAACCATATCTGTTTAACTACAAACTAAACCATACCCGTTCAGCTACATACTAACCATATCTGCTTAACTACAAACTAAACCATACCCGTTCAGCTACATACTAACCATATCTGCTTAACTACAAACTAAACCATACCCGTTCAGCTACACACTAACCATATCTGTTTAACTACAAACTAAACCATACCCGTTCAGCTACACACTAACCATATCTGTTTAACTACAAACTAAACCATACCCGTTCAGCTACACACTAACCATATCTGCTTAACTACAAACTAAACCATACCGTTCAGCTACACACTAACCATATCTGTTTAACTACAAACTAAACCATACCCGTTCAGCTACACACTAACCATATCTGTTTAACTACAAACTAAACCATACCCGTTCAGCTACATACTAACCATATCTGCTTAACTACAAACTAAACCATACCCGTTCAGCTACACACTAACCATATCTGCTTAAATACAAACTAAACCATACCCGTTTAGCTACATACTAACCATACCTGCTCAGCTACATACTAACCATACCTGCTCAGCTACATACTAACCATACATGCTCAGCTACATACTAACCATACCTGCACAGCTACATACTAACCATACCCGCTCAGCTACATACTAACCATACCTGCTCAGCTCCAAATTAGCCATACCTGCTCAGGTACATACTAACCATACCCGCTCAGCTACATACTAACCATATCTGCTTAACTACAAACTAAACCATACCCGTTCAGCTACACACTAACCATATCTGCTTAACTACAAAATATAGAATACCCGTTCAGCTACACAGTAACCATATATGTTTAACTACAAACTAAACCATACCCGTTCAGCTACATACTAGCCATACCCGCTCAGCTACACACTAACCATAACCGTTCAGCTACAAACTAACACTATCTATTTAACTACAAACTAAACCATACCCGTTCAGCTACATACTAACCATATCTGTTTAACTACAAACTAAACCATACCCGTTTAGCTACTTACTAACTATATCTGCTTAACTACAATCTTAACCATACCCGTTCATCTACATACTAACCATATCTGCTTAACTA
>JAMPIV010016352.1:0-385735 GCA_024509875.1 Oreohelix idahoensis
CCAGAGCCAAGCAATTACATTTATGAAGTGTCTAAGGAAAGAAGTCTGCATGCAACATACAGTTGTTGCATGCAGTCCAAACTGCATCCAACATACAGTTATTGCATGTAGTCCTGCAATCATTCTATTGAGTCTATGGCCTAGTTATATCTTATTTTGGTCATTTAAATTGAGTCCACATTAGACTGTGGATAAGTAGCTGATCACATGATCTGAATGACAGGGGTTTGATTGTTAGGGTGAACATTTTTTCTCCTGTCAGTGTTAGGTTTTGTTTCATTTTATTGTTGAATCACAGAATATGGGACACATCACACCATTTTGCCCAACTCACCTCTGATAACTTGCCAGAATCAGTCTACGTATGTATGCGCTTAGTCATCTACAAATAATTTGTGGATGACTATGGTTTGAGCTTTTTATTTTTTTTTTAAGAAAGCAACCCGGGTACCCAGTTATAAGAAGTAGGCCCTACTTAGATACTGTTACTTTTTTTAACATACGGCTTGAATATTTGTCACACCCAATTTTTTTTTTTTAACTCGAAACAGGCTAGGGTAATGGTTAAGGTTAGCGTTATGAAATATTTTTCTGCCTCCTCATCGTAAGACTAAGCATATTCATAAATCCCAATGCTAAACTGTAATATCGTTTCCAGTGCCTTCTTTTTACTGTAAACGATAAGGGGCTACGAATCTCTGAACAATAATAGCTAACACTAATGTTAACCATAATGGTAGACACTCATTGCTGCATTGGCAAAGTTGCAGCTACATTTGCCCGCCTCACATCGCGTGTTTGGGGAAACTCCAAACTCACAATGAAGGACCAAAGCTGCGGTATATAATGCCTGTGTCACTAGCACACTTCTATATGGTAGTGAGACATGGACAACCTATGCTAAGCAAGAAAGAAGGCTCAATACCTTCCATCTACGGTGTCTACGCCACATCCTCAACATTTCGTGGAAAGATAGTGACAAATGTCGAGGAGTTGTCACATGCTGGCCTTCAAAGCATGTATACACTGCTTAGACAGCGCAGACTACGCTGGCTTGGCCGTGTCTGCCACATGGAAGATGGTCGCTTCCCGAAAGATATCTTCTACGGAAAACTGGCAGATGGCAAAAGAACAGTTGGGCGACCGCAGCTGATATTCAAAGATGTGTGCAAGAGAGACATGAGGGCACTGGGCATAAATCCAGCAACCTGGGAGGGCGATGCTTTCTGCGGCACCACATCAGTTTGGGTGAAAAAAAGCTTACATAACAAGCAGAAGAGAGGACAAAACAGCAAAAGGAACACCAGGAAAATAAGCAGCTGAGGGCTGTCACCTCAGGGGCACATTCCCATAGTCAGTTATCACTGAAGGGGTTATTATTATTAGACACTCACAAAATAGCAGATGGCGTCGGCTTACTGGCTATAGCTGTGTCATTGGCACGTATTAACTCTTAGTATCCGGCTCGCCCCGTGAAGTGGCGCCTATTTGGTACCAAATTTACGGCAAGCCCCGTGAAATGGCTTTTGACATGAAGTCTCTATCGGCAAAGAGTTAATGAAAAATTGTCGATGTTTTATCCAATCCAACATTTATAGTCACTTCCTGTATTCAATTGTTTACAAATATTAGTGTGGTGTATTTTTTTGATGAGTTATTAAGTTTGATTTTTAGTGTTTTGTTCGGATGTCGATCGTAAACAAATTTGTTCTAACCAAAATGGCTTCATCTTCAAATGATTGTAAGCAAAGGTTATCGGCAGTGCAAGCAGCACGACTTATTTCTTCTTGGATCAAACATTGTGGTAAAGTGGGATGATATAAATATTTATATGTGACTAGTGTACTGACTGAGATCAGCTGTGAAGGTATCTGTATCTAATAATGTGGAGTATTACAGATAACCTTACTTGCTACCACATATATATATATCTCAGTCAGACCTATTCTGGAATATAGTGATGACTACGTTGAATGTCTAGGGTTATGCATATGATGAAGTGTAAGTCACAACAACAACAGACAGATAAACAATTTAATTTATTTCACAGCACTTTACAACACTGGGACACTCACACACATGTAACACTCTATAAGACCATCTTAACCGAGTCAGTTTGAAAAGTCAAATGTATATATATGTATTAATTTCTTTACATAGAGATATCCTGATTCAACTACACAGTGAACCAGGAATCACAATTCAAATATAATTACAAATAGTATGTACACAGTTTATCAATATAATCTTGGTATTGACATAGCTTATTATTATTATCTTATGTGTGTAAGTTGTGAAGTAGTAATATGAGTTTATACTGGTTTTGTTTTTCAAGCTAGAGTGTTGTTTGTCATCATGACTTCAAGTGTTTGATCATTGGGAAAAGTTCACAGTTCCTGTCAATTTAAACAGTTTTTAGTCCCTCTTTATTTACTGTCAATCAATTTATTTGACTGGGGGGGGGGGGGGGGGGGGGGGGGGGGGGGGGGCACATAATGTTGAGCTCCTTGGCCACACTTTCTTAACTTTCGTGATGACCGCAGTCGATTACTTCAAAAAGACTCCTATGCTCGATTACTTCAATTCTTAACTTTCGTGATTCTGTAAAGCCACCTCACTATGGTCGCTATCTAAACCCAGTAGGTTGTACCTCCTATTTTCAAAAAACTAAGTTCATAATTCTAGTTGTCCACAATGAGCGCACAATACAATAACAAGACTCCGGTGCTCAATTACTGAGTTCTGGAGCCACCTCACTGGTCGCTATCTAAACCCAGTAGTATGCTGTCAGCCTCAGGATTCAGTAAACTCAGGCCAAATGCTGCCTCAATGACTTTTGAAAACCGTCCCTGAAACAAGAAGGTTGTACCTCCTATTTCAAAACTAAGTCATAATCCATTTCCCCAATGAGCACAATACATAACAAACACTTGCGTTCAGTGCTGTAGGCCACTGCTAGCATCATCTGAAACAAATTACACCAGTCTACTCCTCCCTAATGGTTACTACGCCTCTGCCATTCCAGCATTATTTCTTTCTAGTCCATAAGATAGGTGTCAGTGTACTGTTTGGCAATCCCATGCAGTTTTACTTTTTTCCGACACCTCCTATTCAGATTGGAGCAATATTTAGGCTTTTTTCAAGTTGGCCACTGAACTACACACATATATAGACATAAATTATCAATTCACATTCAATTCTCATTAAAAAGATATCAAATATTTCAAGCTTACCACAATTCAATGGAAATAATAAACAGTTTCGTTGACTGGCAATGAATAGGCACAAATTCCGATCTGCCTCTTGTCCCAGGCTTTTATTTTAGAAAAAATATGCACTGGTGCTCAACGCACTGCTTCTTAGTAGGTTTATTACAAGATGTGGCCCGGAACAGACGCCCTGAATCGAGTATATTGGCAGATCTAACCAATCATGCCATGTTTACCCATCTTTTCAAAAAAGTACCCTTCTCACGTTTCCCTAACAACTAAAACTAGTATTTGCAGTCCAACTAATCGTGTTTAGTCTTACATCTCATTTCCGCCAATCAAATAGGAGTTAACATGGTAGGCTATTTCCGTAACGTAATATTTTTCAAACACGTTATAACAAAATTTTATGAGCAGAAATGATTTCATGCTGTCAGGCACCCCCACCATTGTATTTTGGCCACAATTATTTTACCAACAGACTAAAGGCGTAACACATAACATATTCTTGGTTAGCAAGTCCTGCCGTACAATAATATATAAGTTAAAGTGAGCTACATGGCGGCGTTCAAAATATTTGTTTTCCAAAGATAGTCATATATTTGTTTTTACTACACGTTCACTTCTATGTCATAGGGTGTCTTCTGTACTTTCAGGAGCTTAGGTGTAATTCAGTAGAATTTCCTGTTTCCTAATAAGCATTTTTCATGTTTTACAACCTGATTCTTGTAGTAGTTGTAGTGTTTTTCTGACACTGTTTATTTGAAAAAAAATGTTAGTATTGCAGGCCTTTCGCGTGGAATTGGCGTTACTATTACTCGCGAGACGTGTGTTAGTATTGCATGCGTCCTTGCATCCAGCCCTCCCTCTATCCTACTTTATCTGTCTTTTAGTTACGCCGTGTATGGAATGAATGAAATATTAAATCTAGGTCATTGATCAGCTTGCGTATCTCAAGGTTTTTCCAAGAAATACAGTACACGTTTTATTGTAGAAAGCGTGTAGTGATATAGTAGGCTTTTACTATCAAACGCGAAAGCGCTACACTTATGCAGACGAAGCAGAAAAAGAGGGATTTTTGTACGCCATTGTGACAGCACTGTTCTCTTTTACCTTTTCTCTTTCCTTTTATTGAATTAATTCGTTAGGGGTTTCATTTACTTTTTAATTTATATATGTGGATTTAGAATGTTTCACGACAAATTCTCCCCACTCAAAACAGACGTTATATGTCAGTCTATAATTCTATATACACATAGAGAAATTTATTATTATTTCTGGGGCTTACAGTGATTCTCATCACACGGATGGCGGCTTAAAAAATCCGCTCCCAGATTTGTTTTTCCAGATATATACTCTATGCTAAACTCAAATGGCTGCATAAGTAAAGACCATCGGAGTAAACGAGAATTCTCATGCCTAGCCTGTGCTAGAAACGACAAAGGTTTGTGATCCGTTTGTAACTTAAATGCCTTCCCATACAGATAAATATTGAATTTCTTTATCGCCCATATTACTGCAAGACATTCTTTTTCGCTAGTTGAGTAGTTGGTTTCAGCTTTATTCAACTTTCTGCTAGCATATGCCACTGGGCTTAATTCCCCATCTAATGCATCTGATTTCTGTAACAAAGTTGCACCCAGATCGATATTACTGGCATCCGTTCTTACTACAAATTCTTGACTTAAGTCAGGTAGTTTCTAAATAGGTTTGCTTGTAAGCTTTTCCTTCAATTCCTGGTAAGCCAATTCACATTGTGGTGTCCATGTAATTCGATCTGGATTTCCTTTACATGTCAAATCAGTTAATGGTGCACATATGGAATTAAAGTTTTTGATATACTTTTGGTAGAAACCACATAATGAGACAAAGGATCTCACGTCTTTCTTGGTTTGTGGTCTCAGGGCTTTCTTTAGTTTCTCTAAATTCTTTGGGTCAGGGGGTCATGTTTCCCTGATAGACTGTGTGTCCCAAGAATTCTAATTCTTTACATCCAACGCAACATTTGGTTGGTCGATCTGTTAAATTCGCTTCTCTAAGTCGATTAAACAGCATATTCAGAGAGTCAATGTGTTCCTCAAATGTTTCTGTTGCTATAAGGATATCATCCATGAAATTTGTAATGCATGGATTATTCAGAGGGTCCAATAATTTTCTCATCATTCTAGAGAAGACACTAGGTGCATTCTTCAATCCAAATGGCAATCTGTTAAACTCATAGTGTCCCTCTGAGGTACTAAAAGCTAGGTATGGTCTAACCTCAGGCTTTACTGGAATCTGATAGTATCCTTTACTCAGATCCACTTTTGAGAAATATTTAGCTTTATTTAGCCTGGCAAACAACTGATTTGTATCCGGCAATGGATCCACTTGTCCTTCTGTAATGGCATTCAGTCTCCTGTAATCTATACAGAGTCTATGTTCTCCAGAGGGTTTCCTTAGGAGCACCACACCGGAACTATACGGAGATTCACTGTGTGAAATAATTCCTTCCTTCAACAAATAGTCTATCTCTTCCTTCAAAGCTTTCTCCTTAGCAAAAGGAATCGAATAGGGTTTCATACAGACAGGTGTGGAGTCTATCAGTTTCATATCATATTCCATTAAGTTTGTATGCCCTGGTCGGTCTGTGAACACCTCTGTATGCTTATCTAGAACTTGTTTCACTCTCTCTTTCTGATTTTTCGTTAAATGTGTACTGATTTTCACCTGTGCCGCTGTCTCACAGGGGTGTAATGGATATTCAAATGATGAAAGTGGTTCCTTTTTCATCTCCATGGCAATGGACAAGGTCAACAAGTGTGTCTCTTCCTGATTTTCTCTTTCCAAGTATTTCTTCAGGAGATTCACGTGATAGATTTTTTCTTTCCCCTTCTTATCTATCTTATAATTTGTTCTAGACACCTTCTCTAGAACTGTATATGGACCTTGCCATCCAATTTGTAACTTATTCTGACTACCGGGTAGAAGAATCAGTACCTTCTCTCCCACAGCCAAATCTCTGTTTTTAGCTTTCCTGTTATAATAGGCAGCATGTTTCTTCCTGGCTTGTCTCAAATTTTCATTGGCAAGTTTCCAGCCAGTTTTTAAACGAGTGGTCAGCTCATTCACATATTGGTATGAGGAGGTAATATTTTCCTCTGCCTTTTCATCAGTCCACGTTCTTAACAGCGTTACATATGGACCTTTAATTTGGTGGACCTATTTGTCCATGCACCGGTATGGTCCCTTCCACTAGAAGCGCTATAGTGACGATTTTTCTTCCCGGAATTATCATGCACAAAACGACCGCTACCAATTCTTTTCTTGGGGCTTTCTCCCCACTTAAAATTCTTGATGAGAGATTTCCTCTCTACATCCTCTTCCTCCAGGTTACATAAGTCCGATTGAGGGATTTTCGGCTTATCCTGGGGTAAGACAGCTTTTTGCACTCGCTGCATAGTGGCCATAGTAAAACAGTTAATTGAAGCTTGTCCGTGAAAAGGGGCTTCCCACTCCACTTGGTCCACCTTATTAAATTTATTCTTCTTGTCATTGTCAGGCCTAATTTTGCCCCGTGGCGTGTGAAAGTCCTGATCAATGTTCCCACTTGTGGGTGTTCCCTCATGTGCTATGCTACACCTTTCTACAAAATTCTCAATGTCCCATCTTGCCTTGGGCCAATAATAATTCTGAGCCACCTGTTGAATGATGGTACCTATTTTCTCATGGTCCCCATCTTGTTTCACATGTAAGCTCCTTATTAAGTCTGCCCTATATCTTTTTGGAAGAACCAACTGTCCGTGACCATGGGATCTAGTTCCAGTCTTCCTATACATCAACTTGTTTTTCATGTAAAAATCTCCCTTGCCTGGAGTTTTATGACAAGTTGTCAATTTCCTGAAACAAGGCTTGAGGGTCTTATTCCCAACCTGCGCCTTCCTCATCTCTTCTGGAGTGGTATTTAGCATAATATCCTCCTCCTTTCTTGAGGTTGACCTGACCTGAAGGGTGGCCATATACACAGGTTTCCTTCTGCAATGGTCAGTATCATGATTGTCCATCTGACAATTCTTACACCACCTCCTTTTTTGGTTGAAAGATTTTCTTTCATCATATTTCCTTTCATCGAATTGTGGGGTTTTATTTTTATTGTCATACCGTGGCCTATCAAACTGGTGCTTACCTTTGTTTTGATCTCTAGGATCAAATTTATTAAAGTTCTGTGGTGCCTTAAAATTGTCCACCTGTTTCCTTTTATTACCTGTTACCTCTGCTTGAGCTGCTTGATACCTTTCAGCAACATTTAGCAACTCACCCAGCCTCTCTGCACCTTGTTCCATGAGAAACTTTCTCAGGTCTGGAGCCATTGACTCTCTTAATTGTTCTATAAGGACCATTTCCTTAAGATCTTGGGTTTTCCCCAGAGAAGTCCATTTCTCCAAGTATGTCTCTAACCGTGCAGAGAACTGGTGATAGGTTTCACCTGACAGTAGTTTAGCGTTCCTAAATTTTTTTCTATAAAATTCTGCGTTCTTTTCATATCTTAACAACAGAGCCTGCTTTAGCATGTCATAATTTTCTTGATCACTTCTGCTCATTTTGGCAAAAACTTCATAAGCTGCCCCACGAAGTCCTTGAGATAACTTTAAGCTCCACCTTTCTCTCTCTAACCCATACGTGGTAGCTAATAGTTCGTATCTATTTAAAAAGCTCTCAATATCATCGTCTTTCTCAACGAAATGATCTAAATGAAAATTCATAGCTGAGGTTGAGGCTCCCTGACTAGCAGTAGCATCAGAGGTAAAGGGACTGGCACCATTTTCAGGAGCATGGCCTTGAAACTCAAACTCCCTTAGTCGTAGCTCATGCTCCCTTTGTAATCTCTTATCTTCTGCTTCCCTTTCTGCAGTCAATCTTCTTTCCTCTGCTTCCCTTTCTGCAGCCAATCTTCTTTCTTCTCTTTCTGCAGCTAGTCTCTTTTCTTCTGCCTCTAATTTCTTAGCCTCAGCCTCAATCTGCAACCTCTTAGTCTCAGCCTCAATCTGCAACCTCTTAGTCTCAGCCTCAGCCTGCAACCTTCTTTCTTCGGCCAACCTTTCAGATTCTAATTTTCTTTCGGCCTCTTTTTCTAATCCTCTTTCTTCCCGTTCAATATATTTGTCACATTCAGCAGTGACATAAGCAATCATAACTTGCCCGTCCATTCCTAACTCTTTTGCAGTCTGTACAGCAGCAGATCGAAATTTGGCCAGGTCCGCCATTTTCTAACAGGTAAATGTAAATAATATCTAACTAAACAATATAATCTATAATTATTTATTCAAGGACACCACAGGCACTGAGAGCTCAACCTTATTTAATTCCACCCCAGGATACCTTTTAATTCTTATAATTCCCAATATATATAACAGGAGAAAGTTCAATATCCCGGACCGGACCCCAATATATGTGGTAAAGTGGGATGATATAAATATTTATATGTGACTAGTGTACTGACTGAGATCAGCTGTGAAGGTATCTGTATCTAATAATGTGGAGTATTACAGATAACCTTACTTGCTACCACATATATATATATCTCAGTCAGACCTATTCTGGAATATAGTGATGACTACGTTGAATGTCTAGGGTTATGCATATGATGAAGTGTAAGTCACAACAACAACAGACAGATAAACAATTTAATTTATTTCACAGCACTTTACAACACTGGGACACTCACACACATGTAACACTCTATAAGACCATCTTAACCGAGTCAGTTTGAAAAGTCAAATGTATATATATGTATTAATTTCTTTACATAGAGATATCCTGATTCAACTACACAGTGAACCAGGAATCACAATTCAAATATAATTACAAATAGTATGTACACAGTTTATCAATATAATCTTGGTATTGACATAGCTTATTATTATTATCTTATGTGTGTAAGTTGTGAAGTAGTAATATGAGTTTATACTGGTTTTGTTTTTCAAGCTAGAGTGTTGTTTGTCATCATGACTTCAAGTGTTTGATCATTGGGAAAAGTTCACAGTTCCTGTCAATTTAAACAGTTTTTAGTCCCTCTTTATTTACTGTCAATTTTTGAGGGGGGGGGGACATAATGTTGAGCTCCTTGGCCACACTTTCTTAACTTTCGTGATGACCTCAGTAAAAGACTCCTATGCTCGATTACTTCAATGAGTTCTGGAGCCACCTCACTGGTCGCTATCTGAACCCAGTAGTATGCTGTCAGCCTCAGGATTCAGTAAACTCAGGCCAAATGCTGCCTCAATGACTTTTGACCACCGTCCCTGAAACAAGAAGGTTGTACCTCCTATTTCAAAAGTTAGTTGCTTATCCTTTACAGGACGTGGCAATCAATCCCAGCTTTTATTGGCTGTTTGTGATTTTTCTAGGCAATTTTTACGTTCAGTAGTTTGCCATTGCTTTCTGAACGGTACGGCGCTTATACCATTGTTAAAAATCCACACAAAGCGATCTGCTACCAAACCGCCTGCAGCAGGTTTCGAACCTGGTATATCTGGATTATGAAACTGCGTTTATATCCATTAGGCCACAGACACCTATTTCAAAACTAAGTCATAATCCATTTCCCCAATGAGCACAATACATAACAAACACTTGCGTTCAGTGCTGTAGGCCACTGCTAGCATCATCTGAAACAAATTACACCAGTCTACTCCTCCCTAATGGTTACTACGCCTCTGCCATTCCAGCATTATTTCTTTCTAGTCCATAAGATAGGTGTCAGTGTACTGTTTGGCAATCCCATGCAGTTTTACTTTTTTCCGACACCTCCTATTCAGATTGGAGCAATATTTAGGCTTTTTTCAAGTTGGCCACTGAACTACACACATATATAGACATAAATTATCAATTCACATTCAATTCTCATTAAAAAGATATCAAATATTTCAAGCTTACCACAATTCAATGGAAATAATAAACAGTTTCGTTGACTGGCAATGAATAGGCACAAATTCCGATCTGCCTCTTGTCCCAGGCTTTTATTTTAGAAAAAATATGCACTGGTGCTCAACGCACTGCTTCTTAGTAGGTTTATTACAAGATGTGGCCCGGAACAGACGCCCTGAATCGAGTATATTGGCAGATCTAACCAATCATGCCTTGTTTACCCATCTTTTCAAAAAAGTACCCTTCTCACGTTTCCCTAACAACTAAAACTAGTATTTGCAGTCCAACTAATCGTGTTTAGTCTTACATCTCATTCCCGCCAATCAAATAGGAGTTAACATGGTAGGCTATTTCCGTAACGTAATATTTTTCAAACACGTTATAAAAAAATTTTATGAGCAGAAATGATTTCATGCTGTCAGGCACCTGTTGCGGGGCTTTATACGATTCACTTCTTTTATTGTTGTTGCGGCCCCGTCTTCTATTTCAGTGGTCGTTGTGGAAAGCCACCGTTCTCATTGATTCAATAAGCTTCTTAGTTCTGGTCATTTGATTCATTAATTCTTGATCGTGCTATTGTTGGAATAGTTACGCGAATGTGAGTTAATACTTTCTGTCTGTCACAAGGTTTGAACTCAGTATCATAATTGTTGAATTTGTAACTTCAATGAACGTGATAAGTCTCTTCTCGAGTCCACACAATTTTTAATATACATTTCAAACAGTAGACAGTCCATGGAGGTTGATTATGAAAACATTATATATTAGAATTGAATCATACATCATAAATGCTATCCATGCATTATAGTCCTGGTCCAATAATATGCAACACTATAGTCAGAACGTCGTAACTATATGTACGCGCGGTTGGGACATCCAACGGCCGACAATGAGATTAGACGTCTGGCGATATAAAACGAATGTGGACCATAATTTCATCCTTCCTTGACTTTAGTTAAAATTACTAACCTCGATACATTCCTCTCTTCATAAGAATATCGGACTGACCCATGTCCGTACTGCAATAACATATGTGCGGCAATATCATGCCTACCACTGGAAGGATTATAGGACACGTCTTATCCGTTTGACGGTCATCTAAGAAAAGGGTGTGGTAACCTAGTCACGGTGCGTGACATACCAACGCATACACGTCATAATCAATCGTGTGTATCGCGTACACTAACTAACAATTATTTACATTATATTAAACGTAGTCACCTATTAATCTTATGCTGTTAACCTCTAGCAGACCATGCCAATAAAATACCTTAACAATTCCCTGTCCACTGGGGGAAAAAAAAAAAATCTATTAGATAGATTTTTTTTTTAACAAAAACCCATCTGAAAAAAAATACCAATATGTTAACAATATCAAAAAAAAAAATTTAACGAGATTGCGGCATATGGCCTACGACGTTCTGTCTAGAACCAATGTCGTGGTCATGTCGACTAACCAATAGTCATGTAATATATTCATTATTTATATCATAAATAAATATAAATGGTAATAAGAACTAAAAGAGAATGGTAATGTCGATCTCTAATTAAATAATTAATTAACTTAAAATATGTCGTGATAAAATGTCATGTCAGACTAATTTAAAGTGTTAAAATTAAACTAAATAACTATACTAGGTATGGAATAAGAATAAGTTGTTGAAAATCTAATGTAAGAAAAATGAGAGGATCTGTTAAAGAAAGACATAATAACGAATAAAGAATAAATTAGAGAAAGAAAAAAAAATGATGTATAAATTTAACTAAGTTATGTGTGTTGAACATCAAGTAAGTGTAGTATTAAGTTATTAATACCTTTCTAACTAATTTAAACAATAGTATGCAATATAATCATGTAATTCTAAGAATATAATCAAAGAATTATGTGAGTTTTCTTTTCTTTCTTTCATTTTTTTAAGTTTCATTCATTTTTTTAAAATTCAACTCACTTGTCATTTTAATGTGGATTAGTTTTAAAGAATAAATTAAAGTAATTAACATTGGATATGAAGATCCATTCGTAGTCTTGATCCTTGAATTTCCATTAGACAAAATGTTCAAGTATTCTGAATCACGTTATATAACGAATTAGTTCGACTGGAATGTCATTTATTTTCTCCGAAGTGTTTTGAAACAATGTTGTGACAAATGTAAACCAGGAAAGTCCCGGTGTAAAGACGAATATAGTGTCAATTGATTGCAGTCACTTTGCGTATAATTTGCCTATAGAAAGCAGCTGAGTAAATGGTTCATTCATGTGTCAAAAAGCAACGATGGTGCTATGTTCTTTGATTAAGTTTCTCTGTACATAGTATTGTCTTTGCGACAAACAACGTAAATTAGGAATCGACATCATTAGGATTTCGAGATAATGTATCTGCCAAGATGTTGTCGGATCCTGTGATGTACTCGATTGAAAACTCGAAGGGTTGGAGGAGTATAGCAAATCTGGTCAATTTTGGACTCTTGTGATTTGCTCGTTGTAGTGATGCTACGGCCCTTTGATCGGTTTGTACTACAAAAGGGGCTCCCAGTAGGAATTTTTCTAGTTTGGTTATCGCCCACACGACGGCTAAGAGTTCGCGATCAACCGTAGAGTACTTCACTTCTGGTGGTTTCAGTTTTCGTGACACGTACAAGTTTGGATGGAGGATGTCGTCATGGTATTGGAGCAAACATGCGCCAATTCCGTAGTTACTCGCATCTGTACGAAGAATGAACTTTTTAGAAGCATCAATTAATCTCAAAATAGGTGGATTTGAAAATATAGAAATTATTTGCCGAAAAATTCTGTCACATTCGTCAGTCCATGTCACTTTCACTGGCATGTTCTTCTTTAGTAATGAGGACAATACAGCAGTGATGGATGACAAGTTAGGTACGAATCTACTGTAATATTGGACTAGACCTAACAAGCTTCTCACTTGTTTCTTCGTTTGAGGAACGGAAATGTTTAAAATTTTTGAAACTGTACTGGGTAATGTTCGGATATATCCAGCTCCAATAATGTGACCCAAAAAAGTGATCTCATGAAATGCTACCTGTAATTTTGTAGGTTTAGCAGTTAACTTGTACCTTCTCAAGGTATCAAAAACGTATCCAAGACCCAAAAAATGTTCCTCAAAAGATGAACTAAACAAGCATATGTCATCTATATATGTAATAATGTCTGGTCTACCTGAAAAAATGTGTCGCATCATGCGAACAAAGGTAGCTGGAGCGTTAACCAGCCCAAAAGGCATCACGTTCCACTGGTATAGACCTAGCGGAGTTGAAAACGCTGTGTAGTATTTTGCTTTTTCGGTTAGTGGTATCTGCCAATAACCTTTAGTTAAGTCTATCTTAGTAAATATAGTTGCTGTCGATAGACGTGGCAGTAAGTCATCGAGAAGTGGATGTGGTTCGCTATCAACTATCGTTTTTGCATTTAATTTTCTATAGTCGACGCATAGTCTAATGTTATTGTCCTTCTTTCGGACAATAACTAATGGAGAAGAAAATGGGGAATTACTAGTTTCGATAATTCCTAAAGATAACATCTGTTCAAGTTCCTTAGTAGTTTTAGTAAGAAAGTGTATAGGAACAGAATAAGGATGTACCCGAATTGGAGTATCCTCGTTAAGAGTGATGTCATGATTAATGACTGATGTGCGACCTGGAACATCGGTCAACACATCTGGATAAGATTGTAGCAGATCAGCAATCTTTTGATGCTGTTGCGGTGTAACCGACGAAGAGATGGTTACGTCCCGCCAAGATTCGCTAGATTGTACTACAGGTACAGGTAAAGCTAACTGTACCTCAGGAAAAGAAGATTCTTCTTCCTGGATAACGGATAAATTAGAATAGTGACATGTAGGTCTGAAAGTGTCATCTAATTCATGAAAAATAGCTTGTAGATGTTCAGGTCGAGTATGAAATTGCTTGAGCATATTTATGTGAAATATTTTGTGATGTCCCTTAATGTCCAGGACATAATCAACATCAGAAATCTTATTGATAACCTGGTAAGGACCATTCCACGAGATTAGTAGTCTATTATTGTTATGTGGCAATAACACATAAGCTTGATCTCCTGGAAATAATTGACGTAATCGTCTATTACTGTTTTGGAAAGTTCTAGCTTTCTCTTTCGCAGCCTCAGATGAAGCTGTTGCCATTTGACAGGCATCAATAATGTTATTCCGGAGATTAATTACATATTCATAGGATGACTGAGTGTCCTGAGTCATCTCAGAATCGATTAATAAATCTTTTATCAGTCCCATAGGACCTCTTGGAGGAGCGCCAAAGACTAAATGAAACGGAGAGAAGCCAGTTTGTTCATTTGGCACCTCTCGATAAGCGAATAACACCGCTGGTAGCACTCTGTCCCAGTCCTGTGGATGGTTAACTGTAACTTTATGTAGCATTTGTTTGAGTGTACGGTTAAGTCTTTCTACAGCACCATTACTCATTGGGTGATAAATGCTGCTGAGGTTTCTATCTATTTGCCAAGTCTTCATTACCTCCGTCATAGTCTCAGATATAAATTGAGAACCATGATCTGACAAAAGTTTTCTAGGAAAAACCTACTCTAGAAAAGATCAAGTGTAGTGCATCAGCTACATCTGTTGTGGTGGTTGTTTTTAATGGGATGGCTTCTGGCCATCGTGTGCATAAATCGATGCAAGTGAGAATAAACCTATGTCCTCTGGCTGATGGTAAAAGTGGGCCAATGATATCAATGGCCATTTTGTCGAAAGGTCTCACCGATATATCACAAGCCTGAATAGGCGCCGTGTGAAAGGCTCCCCGTGCTTTCACTTCTTGGCATATCGTACAGGAGCGTACGTACTGTGAAATATCTCGTGATACTCCCGGCCAAAAAAAAGAAGATAATACTCGTGAACGTGTACGAGTATAACCCATGTGACCTGCACACTTAGAATCATGTGCATGTTGAAGTATGTACCGCCTAAAAGCAAAAGGTACCATGACTTGTTGTCTTATCTGAGTTTTATCCATAAAACATCTTAATAAAATGTCATTTTTAATACTAAACCACTGACTATAATTTATGTTCCTAGAAAGATTGTCATCTTTGTTGACCAGCGTAAAAAATTTTGTTAGTGACCTGTCTTCCCTCTGTTTTGCAGCAAATGATACTCGGTCAATAGCAGAATGAATCTCGATATTTTCATGATCATTTGTTTCCTTGTTTTCCGTGTCTATAGTCTCTAATTGTTTTGTATGTGCTCTGGTTATTGCTGCATTTCCGATGTATAGATTATTTTTTTCCCATTGAATAATCTCATCTGGTGTGCAATCTTTACTCCCGTGTATGCATCCCACCATAAGGTCGGCAATTGGGTTTCTTAACATGCATGCTTTAACATTGCCTGTGAAGAAAGGTGTGTCAATGTAAATAATAGCTGTTGGATAATATTCTATGGTTCCCCCAAAAGTCATGCACCTGACATGTTCTCCAGTTGCACAATTTGGATGAACAAGTGTCTGACGGATTCCGATCGTGGTCGATCCCGAATCTCTTAAGACTGAGACGATGGATCCATTAACTTTTCCTCTGTTGAAGATCAGTGATCCTGTTCCGTCATTGACTGCTAGACTGACTTCTGGTAGAATATGACCGCAGTTCAGAACTGTCTCTTTTGCTTTCTGAAATATAAGATTACATGTTGGGCAACTATTTGCCACGTTATAATTCATTGCAAAACAAGTAGACGATGACTGTATTTTGTTATCAGTAGTTGAACTCTGAACCCTAGGGGTTGTAGCAGTAGTAACAGCTGCCCCTGTATTATGGTTATAAGTTGTCGATCTACGAGAATGAGAACGATGACGAGAATAATTAGATGAATTATCCCGTTGTCCTCTATTGTAACTGTTATCTCGATGTCTCGAGTTATAATTATCGCTATTGTTCCACTTGTAATCATTATTATAGTTATATGATCGATTATAACTTGAGTTACGTGGATTACTGTTATTTCTTGACTGAGGTGAATAGTTTCTGGTTTGTTGTCGTCCTCTATTAAAGTTATTGTTAAAGTTATTCTGTCCCTTATGAAAATTAATGTCATAGTTTCCTTTGAACCTACCCCTGTCTACACTGTGTGTTCTAGGTTTGTTATGATTATGATATGCCATATTGGAGGCTACAGGAAGTGGTTCTCTTATCAATGTGCCAGAAATATTAGCATTCGGATGAGCTGTGCAGTAATTTAAAGAAATTTTTTCTAACTCATCAATAGATTCTGGTTTTCTTTCTTGCAGATAAGCAAAGAATGGTGGGCTGACAGACGATAATACTTTATCCCTCAATAACAAATCGACTAACTTGTCGTAGGATTTGTTGACACCTGCCAGTTCAACCCATCTGTTAAAAGTATTGCGTATGTTAGCAATAAAACCTGTGAAATCTCTATTGTTATCTGGCAACAAACTTTTAAAACGCAATCTACATGCCTCTTCGTTCAAGTGGAAACGACGTAGTAACAACGTCTTAATGGCCTCATAGTCTGTTGATAGTGTTGGATCTATATTTTGTGCTGCACTTGCAGGTTCGCCATCTAGAAATTCCTTAAGTTTCAGTGCCCATGCCGCTTTGTCAAGGTTATTCACCTTACATATGTCCTCAAAGCGCGCGAGCCACGATGAAAGGTCATCTACGTGTAACTTGAATGGAGGCAGCTTAAAGTAATAATTACCTTTAAGTCGTGTGGATGAAGATCCAGATTGAGCAGTATCATTTTGGGTTGCTGCAGCGCCCTGTGAATTAAGTTTTGCTGTTTCTAATTTAAGTCGTTGCAATTCCATTTCTTGCTGCAGTATGATTTCTTGTCGTTTCAATACATTCTCTTCTTCAATCCGTAGGATTTCATCTCTTGCTATCTTTCTTTCTTCTTCTTGTCTTAATTCTGCCTTCTTTTCCGCCTGTTTTCTTTCAAGTTCTTCCATCTCTGCTTTAGCAATGGCTTTCTTTTCCTCCTCTTCTGCCTTATATTTTGCAAATTCAGCCAATGCATAAGCCTCGAGAAGTTCTCCTTTTTTTCCCAAAATCTTTACCATTTTTAATAAAATAGTCTAAGTTAAGCATCTTGACGTTAATATTGTACGTAATGGTTATGTAATAATCACCAATAAATTTTAAGTAATTATTATACTTATTCAATTTATGAATAGTCGATATAAACAATCATAATATTATTGAACTTAATCTGGGAATGTTCAATTTAATTAATTGTAATATTATCTAACTATTATTTGTAGATTCCATACATAGACATACTATGTTGGGAAAATATTACATATATACTCGTTAATATATCATAACTATTTATGATATATTATCTATTTCGGGTGCTGAATTACTATCATGCACCTAATAATAAATAGTATTATTCCTCAAGTATTATATCATTCAGTCAGTGATATGTGCTAAGTAAATCATTTAGTAATGGAAAAAATGTACCAAATAATATACAATATGTCCTTTATATGCAGGACAGACTAAAAAGTCAAATTATTTTATAAATATATATATTATTATTATATTATGCCTTAATCATGAGCTATAAAGTGCATCGCCCATTTCTTGGACTACCACTGCAAATTGGTGCAAAGTCCCTAATTCTCCTTAAAAGTCATTAAATTTTAATTATATTCATATACACTCTTATTAAGCAAGAAATTATATTATTAGTGTTAAATCATGAACAGATGAAATGAGGACATACGATACGATGGGTAAACCAAGGATAAACAAACCATATTATCACGAAACAAGACGTTTCTACAATAAAAATTGATATTATGAAACCAAATCTGCAAACCGGAAATATAGAAGTAGGAAGGTTAACTGAATATAGAGTTAAATCTGCGTACACAAAAATTAATGACGCAAACATGGGACTCATTGACGGTTATACAAAAAAAAATGAACTGAATAATAGCAAGATCAGAAAGAACAAGATAGATTACTAACATTGTTACCAAACTAAATAGAATTTAAACTGAATACGATAAAATACACCGATTATTTCACCAAACTAGACATCTAACATATACTGTGAATTAAATGCAGTCCCGAACGAAACAAGCCCCGGAAATGTCATCGACGCGTTCTCCGCGAAATGCGATTTAATTCACTACCCTAAAGACCGTTCAGAATGAATATCGGCAATCCGTAGAGCCAATATCTCCACTCCAACCTCCCACAAATTAGGCACAGCACAAACAATGAAAAACAAATATAACGTGCATATAAAATATATAGAACGGACATGCCTGCAAAATGTGAATTAGACTCAGTGATGTTTCTTATGAATGACAACAGTCACGAACTGAGACTTATCTTTTAACCCGTCGTCCGATGCGATCTTCACCAACGGCCTAGACTAGAGGATAGGACTGTTTGCTCCTTGTTGGTAAATAATGTCTTTTCAATCCTATGATCTACTGAGAAGTTGTATTCTTGAATGAAACATTAGGTGAGCTGGCATCGTCCTTCGATCGTTGGCTTGTACACGGAATATTGTGACGTCACTGATTTTTGCATAGTTACACAAGCCACGTCATGTTCGGAATCATGTGACTTGAACGTTTTCTTGTAATCGTAAACAGTCCGTGAAAGTATGTAAACAAGAAAAATTTCTTTCTTCCTTCGTTCCCCAGCAATGGCAACCACTTTGTTGCGGGGCTTTATACGATTCACTTCTTTTATTGTTGTTGCGGCCCCGTCTTCTATTTCAGTGGTCGTTGTGGAAAGCCACCGTTCTCATTGATTCAATAAGCTTCTTAGTTCTGGTCATTTGATTCATTAATTCTTGATCGTGCTATTGTTGGAATAGTTACGCGAATGTGAGTTAATACTTTCTGTCTGTCACAAGGTTTGAACTCAGTATCATAATTGTTGAATTTGTAACTTCAATGAACGTGATAAGTCTCTTCTCGAGTCCACACAATTTTTAATATACATTTCAAACAGTAGACAGTCCATGGAGGTTGATTATGAAAACATTATATATTAGAATTGAATCATACATCATAAATGCTATCCATGCATTATAGTCCTGGTCCAATAATATGCAACACTATAGTCAGAACGTCGTAACTATATGTACGCGCGGTTGGGACATCCAACGGCCGACAATGAGATTAGACGTCTGGCGATATAAAACGAATGTGGACCATAATTTCATCCTTCCTTGACTTTAGTTAAAATTACTAACCTCGATACATTCCTCTCTTCATAAGAATATCGGACTGACCCATGTCCGTACTGCAATAACATATGTGCGGCAATATCATGCCTACCACTGGAAGGATTATAGGACACGTCTTATCCGTTTGACGGTCATCTAAGAAAAGGGTGTGGTAACCTAGTCACGGTGCGTGACATACCAACGCATACACGTCATAATCAATCGTGTGTATCGCGTACACTAACTAACAATTATTTACATTATATTAAACGTAGTCACCTATTAATCTTATGCTGTTAACTTCTAGCAGACCATGCCAATAAAATACCTTAACAGCACCCCCACCATTGTATTTTGGCCACAATTATTTTACCAACAGACTAAAGGCGTAACACATAACATATTCTTGGTTAGCAAGTCCTGCCGTACAATAATATATAAGTTAAAGTGAGCTACATGGCGGCGTTCAAAATATTTGTTTTCCAAAGATAGTCATATATTTATTTTTACTACACGTTCACTTCTATGTCATAGGGTGTCTTCTGTACTTTCAGGAGCTTAGGTGTAATTCAGTAGAATTTCCTGTTTCCTAATAAGCATTTTTCATGTTTTACAACCTGATTCTTGTAGTAGTTGTAGTGTTTTTCTGACACTGTTTATTTGAAAAAAAATGTTAGTATTGCAGGCCTTTCGCGTGGAATTGGCGTTACTATTACTCGCGAGACGTGTGTTAGTATTGCATGCGTCCTTGCTTCCAGCCCTCCCTCTATCCTACTTTATCTGTCTTTTAGTTACGCCGTGTATGGAATGAATGAAATATTAAATCTAGGTCATTGATGAGCTTGCGTATCTCAAGGTTTTTCCAAGAAATACAGTACACGTTTTATTGTAGAAAGCGTGTAGTGATATAGTAGGCTTTTACTATCAAACGCGAAAGCGCTACACTTATGCAGACGAAGCAGAAAAAGGGGAATTTTTGTACGCCATTGTGACAGCACTGTTCTCTTTTACCTTTTCTCTTTCCTTTTATTGAATTAATTCGTTAGGGGTTTCATTTACTTTTCAATTTATATATGTGGATTTAGAATGTTTCACGACAAACATGAGGATGATCAGTTATCGAGTGAAGATGACAGTTCAGATTCAGAAGATATTTTGCCCAGCGAAGATATATGTAATCAAAACACTGAATCAGATGAGAAGGGGGCATTTCCCCTAGCTGGTTCTGGCAGTAGTACTAGCACTAGAAATGCCAGGCCAGTGAAAAGACAACAAGGAAAAGGCAAAGCTCCCATGAAGAAAAGATTAAGAGAAGATATGCCTAGATCTAGATCAACCCATAAAGAAGCAGAATCCACAAGTACTGATGGTAATACAAGTACAATGAATGAGGAAATTAGGTGGAATGAAGTTGATGCTGGCTCAACACAAAATGCTTTACGCTTTGTACCACCTCATGCTAGGATTACAGGTGTGAATCCAAATATTATACCTGATGATTCTTCTGCATTTTATTGTCTCAAAGCTCTTTTAACTAATGAGATTATAGATGAGCTTACTGTTTCTATAAATGAATATGCTGATCGACTCTGTCTGTCAAATTCAGAAACGGTGGCAAACAGATCTGTCTATCAAAACTGGTATCCAGTTACATCTCCAGAACTGTGCAAGTTTTTTGCTGTGATAATAGCAATGGGAATTGTGAAAAAACCAGCCATTAGTGATTATTGGTATAATGAAGGCTTTATGCAAACTCCCTGGTACAGACAGATGTTTACACGGGATCGGTTTCAGATGTTATATCACACGGTGTTTCATGTGAGTGATGTAGACGCACAAGGTAAAGCAAAGATCGAACCATTTCTACAGAAAATGTTATCTAGATTCCAGGAAGCATTTTACCCTTACAAGAAGCTGTCTTTGGATGAAATGGTAATTGGGTGGAAAGGCAGATGGGCTCACAAAATGTTCAATGCCTCTAAACCCAAAAAATATCATGTGAAGACATTCGGTCTTTGTGACAGCACAGGGTATGTAGTAAATTTGTTGATATACTTTGGGGCCAATACTTCTTACAGTCCAGATATTGATGTAAATAGCCAGCAAGCCATCAAAGTTTTTGACACTTTGCTACAACCATGTGGAAAAGGTCATCACATCTATGCTGATCGATATTACACAAGTGTGCTGTTGCTTCAATATCTGAATAACAGGAGTCATTATTTCACTGGGACTGTCAACGTTAATCGAAAGAACTTCCCAAAAGAGCTGAAAACTACACAGCTAATGCATATGGAACTGAAATGGTATATGGAGCAAGAAAAAAAGATTTTTATGTGTAATGTTTAGGGATAAAAAAGCAAAAAAACCATGCATTCTTGTTTCAAGTTGCGCAACAGTGGAAAGAAAGGACATCACCAATCGCTTTGGTGAAACAAAAAATAAACCACTGATGATTGATGATTACAATCAACACATGAATAGATGTGACAGACTGGACCAAAGCATTGTAACATATGGCACATTTAGCAGAAGAACAAGAAAGTGGTGGAAAAAAATTTTCTTCTGGAATTTTGAAACAGCTCAGCTCAATGCATATAAATTATCTGCACTGTCAAGAACAACAAATGCCAAAAAACAGAGCCTTCTTCAATGAGCTCTCTCTTGTTGCTGCAGTGGGTTTCCAGCAAATTCCTCCCAGGATTGGACATGGCAATCAAGTGAACAATCCAGTCAACAGACTAGGAGGAACAAACCATTTAATTAAAAAATCAAAATCTCATCACAACTGTGTCGTTTGCAGCACCCCTCAAGTAAGGGTCAGGACATCCTTTTATTGTGAAGGATGCACAAATAATCCCCATCTACATCCAAATAACTGTTTTGCTGCTTATCATGAAAGGAAATAGTTAGTGGTAAATATCAGTTGTTTATAAAGTGTGTACATAGTTTATTTTCGTCATGATTTTTCAATATGTGACCTGAACATTTCAAAAGGAAACATTTTTATTTATTATTCAAAACAACTGAAACTTGTCTGTGTTCCGTATAATTGGATGAAGGTGGTTCTAGGAGTTCCAGGCTTCCAAACTGGATTATTTTTGTGGGTAAGTACAACTTTTTTCCAAATTTTTAAATATTTTTAAATTGTTCTGCACTCATTACTGTATATGTTGCATGCATGTTTAACACCACTTAACAATTAAGTTTGGTGCATGTCAAAGGGGTTTCATTTCTCTATATTTAGATATATATAAAACTATATGTTTATCATTAGAAATAAATTATTTAATGCAAAATCAGTAACAGTAGTCATCTCTGTAAATAAAGGTTAAAATATTTGTGCGCTTAAATATACCAAAAAAATTCAAATTGTGATAAAAAACTTTATTTGTGCTCAGAAACAATTCCAACTTTCCTACATTATGTGAAAATGGAT
Source organism: Oreohelix idahoensis (assembly GCA_024509875.1). Classification (NCBI taxonomy): domain Eukaryota; kingdom Metazoa; phylum Mollusca; class Gastropoda; order Stylommatophora; family Oreohelicidae; genus Oreohelix; species Oreohelix idahoensis. The sequence goes on from JAMPIV010016352.1 coordinate 22,761, forward strand.
GTACTTTAAAATGAAAGTAGGTTTAGGGGTAGAAGTTTACCAGAATTAAATATACATATTGATAAGGACAATTTGTTTTTCAATTTTTTTTCTTTTTAAATTTTTCTGCATTCATTACTGCATATGTTGCATGCATGTTTAAAATCATTGAATAATTCAGTTAGGTGCATGTCAAAAGGGTTTCATTTCTCTATATTTAGATATATAACACTTCATGTTATCATTATAAATAAATTATTTAATGCAAAATCAGTAACGGTAGTCATGTCTGTAAATAAAGGTTAAAATATTTGTGCGCTTTATCTAAATATACCAAAAAAATTCAAATTGTGATAAAAACTTTATTTGTGCTCAGAAACAACTCCAACTTTCCTACATTATGTGAACATGGATTTACTTTAAAATGAAAGTAGGTTTAGGGGTAGAAGTTTACCAGAACTAATTATATATATTGATAAGGACAATTTGTTTTTCAATTTTTTACCTTTTTTAATTTTTCTGCATTCATTACTGCATATGTTGCATGCATGTTTAAAATCATTGAATAATTCAGTTAAGTGCATGTCAAAGGGGTTTCATTTCTCTATATTTAGATATATAACACTTCATGTTATCATTATAAATAAATTATTTAATACAAAATCAGTAACGGTAGTCATGTCTGTAAATAAAGGTTAAAATATTTGTGCGCTTTATCTAAATATACCCAAAAAATTCAAATTGTGATAAAAACTTTATTTGTGCTCAGAAACAGCTCCAACTTTGCTATATTATGTGAAAATGGATGTACTTTAAAATGAAAGTAGGCTTAGGGGTAGAAGTTTACCAGAATTAATTATACGTATTGATAAGTACAATTTGTTTCTCAATGTTTTCAATTTTAAAATTTTTCTGCACTCATTACTGTATATGTTGCATGCATGTTTAACACCACTTAACAATTAAGTTAAGTGCATGTCATAGATGTTTAATTTTTCTACATTTTAATATATAACACTTTATGTTAGGCCTATCCTTATAATTTATGTTATCATTATAAATAAGTTACTTAATGCAAAATCAGTAAAGGCAGTCATGTCTAAAAATGTACTCTCTGAAATCAGCTCGTAAAAACACAGTTTTTGAGCACGTATACTAAGAGTTAAAACGCAGCTGCTACCACTAACCTTAACCTTGTATCGAACTTATTCAACCAAACTGTCAGGCTATGCTTAAAAAAAAAAAAAAATTCCGTAACTAAACCCTCGCTGATATTTTAATCCTTCAAGCGATGTGCACTGCAAGGTCTATTATTCTGTGATTCTTCCCAAATACCCTTTTGTCGACCTTATTTCAATAATAATTAGGCCCTATTGACACACACAGAGAAACGAATTGCGGTGGTTATGAATCGCGAGTTTACTATACATCCTACAGATCGCGAATTGGGTGTCATGGCGTGTGCCTCTTAATCGGGAGTTCAACCCATTTTATTGTGTGCGGGATCGATCGGTTGCCTGATGTATAATCTGCTGCCAGTAGTTTTCATGATACCTTATTTAGAATGTTACTTACAGTAACCACCGCAACAGTAAATTATAGCTGTAACCGTTGTACTGCCAATAACAAATGAACGTTGCGTGATGCAGTCTCTTTCCCTCAAGAACTTTACTATAGTAGACTACAAGCAACGCAGAAGAGTTATTGTTGTCATAACAATATGGTATTTTATTAGTCTTCTTTTGTCAGGACTTACAGAAGCGTAGCCTCCTTGTGGGTAATATGGACGCATCGTTTGTCCCTGACTTGAATATCTGAGAGGACCTGACTGCATTTTACTGATTATTTCTTTGTGATATACAAATGTCTAGGAGCAAAAATTTTAAAGGGAGATAACTCTAAAATACCCATATTCACTGCGGATCAAAAACCTACGAGTAATAGGAAATTTGGGTATGTGCCGTACACTTAACATATTTGATCTAGTTCACAAAATTATCATACAGGAACCATCAAGATTCAAGCAAGAAATAAAAAAAAAACAATCGCCAACTTCAAGTTATTATTATCATGTCCACAAACAAAGCTATCTGTCATGTGTTTTGGGGAGTTTTTTTTGTTTTTTTTTTTTTTAACACAGATGTCTATGCTGTGTTACATTTTTATAATGTACCCGTTAGTTAATTTGTCAAATGCATTAGTATTGTTTATAAAGCTGAAAATATTGATAAGTTTTACTGCATTGGTCCTCTGTAATATTTTTATTACAATATATTATCAGTTTTTTGTAGCTTAACCTATTTTTTAAACACATATTCTATACTTTGTTACATTTTTATAATTTACCCCTGATTAAATTTGTCAAATGCATTAGTATTGTTTAGAAGCTGACAATATTGATACGTTTTACTGCATTGGTCTTCTGTAACATTTTTATTACAATATATTATCAGTTGTTTGTAGTTTAACCTATTTTTTTTAACACATATGTCAATGCTTTGTTACATTTTTATAATTTATGCCTTATTAAATTTGTCAAATGCATTAGTATTGTTTAGAAGCTGACAATATTGATACGTTTTACTGCATTGGTCCTCTGTAACATTTTTATTACAATATATTATCAGTTGTTTGTAGTTTAACCTATTTTTTTTAACACATATGTCAATGCTTTGTTACATTTTTATAATTTATGCCTTATTAAATTTGTCAAATGCATTAGTATTGTTTAGAAGCTGACAATATTGATACGTTTTACTGCATTGGTCCTCTGTAACATTTTTATTACAATATATTATCAGTTGTTTGTAGTTTAACCTATTTTTTTAAACACATATGTCAATCCTTTGTTACATTTTTATAATTTATGGCTTATTAAATTTGTCAAATGCATTAGTATTGTTTAGAAGCTGACAATATTGATATGTTTTACTGCATTGGTCTTCTGTAACATTTTTATTACAATATATTATCAGTTGTTTGTAGTTTAACCTATTTTTTTTAACACATATGTCAATCCTTTGTTACATTTTTATAATTTATGCCTTATTAAATTTGTCAAATGCATTAGTATTGTTTAGAAGCTGACAATATTGATACGTTTTACTGCATTGGTCTTCTGTAACATTTTTATTACAATATATTATCAGTTGTTTGTAGTTTAACCTATTTTTTTTTAACACATATTACTTTGTTACATTTTTATAATTTACCCCTTATTAAATTTGTCAAATGCATTAGTATTGTTTATAAAGCTGAAAATATTGATAAGTTTTACTGCATTGGTCCACTGTAACATTTTTATTACAATATATTATCAGTTGTTTGTAGTTTAACCTATTTTTTTTAACACATATTACTTTGTTACATTTTTATAATTTACCCCTGATTAAATTTGTCAAATGCATTAGTATTGTTTATAAAGCTGAAAATATTGATAAGTTTTACTGCATTGGTCCACTGTAACATTTTTATTACAATATATTATCAGTTGTTTGTAGTTTAACCTATTTTTTAAAACACATATTCTATACTTTGTTACATTTTTATAATTTACCCCTGATTAAATTTGTCAAATGCATTAGTATTGTTTATAAAGCTGAAAATATTGTGAAGTTTTACTGCATTGGTCCTCTGTAACATTTTTATTACACTATATTATCAGTTGTTTGTAGTTTTACCTTCTACAATATTAAATACTTCATCATTAATTCGTGTTGTGTTGTGTCTTTCCTGTGCTGCAGTTTCATTATTTGTTTACTTATTATAAGTCCGATTACAAAAGAAAGCAATAGATTATGATAGGTTTTTGAACACCGCATTTGAAAACTGGCATTTTTGGGTGCAAGGTATACCCAGTTCATCCCCATGTGGGTTATAATTTGGATATATAGTATTCATCACTCCATATAGTTTATTACTTTTATTACACATAAGGAAGGGAAACCCGAGGCCTGTAAACAGTAAATTAATATGAAACAAATATAAAGGTATGTTATCGTGAAACAAATATAAAGGTATGTTATCAAAAACAGAAGTGATTGCGTCATTAATAGGCTGAACTGCCCATGATGGACTTCCGGTGTCGTGTATTGTGTTCGCAGTGATGACCTGCCATTGAAACATCTTTTTTTGAGGATGCGTAGATGGCAGGGAGGATAGTGTGATTCACTTGCATGGCTAGGCGGAGTTGTCGCACGGAAGGTCCGGTGTTCAAATCCTGGGTAAGCCACTCATGTCTGTTGTTTTTCTGTTGTCTGGTGTTCTACTTCTTTATTTCCTGCGAGTGCCTGATAACATACCTTTATATTTGTTTCATATTAATTTAGTGTATTGCTTTGTTCTTTGTCTTATGTGTTGGCTCTTCCATGATGTGATGTATCTGCCTTTTGCTGTGGCAATGTTTAATGTATGTGGTTGTTATGATTACAATTCATAACGATTATGTATGTATTATAGCAAGCTCTACAGGGCTCCATTTCTTATAATTTTATAAGGAATTACTCACTAATAAAGGAAGTGATGTCATACCGATATGGTGTAGATGCAGACACGAATTTTGAATCAGAAGATTGGGGTGATCGTCTGCTAGAGAGATGTGGATTGTGTTTCAGTGTGAGCGGACGTATGTATGAAAGCTTCTGCAGTCTATTGTGTTTTTTCCTTAATCTTAACATCACTATGGCATCGGGAGCTGCGCTAGCGTAGTGGTTACAACACCGCTCTGGCGACCGGGTGATACAGGATCAAACCCGGGCGACGGCATTTAAGGATTTTCGTCGACCGGGATTTGGACTGGATTAACTCGAGACCTGGCGAGGACATTTGAAGGAGTGTCGTCGACCAGGGACTGGCGACTCCTGAGCCGACCCAGCTGTAATGGGTACCTCCGAAATCGGCGAGTATTTGCCTAAATGGCGAGGGACACCTGTCTCTGTACAAGAAATAAAGGGATACTCACGTAAAATCAATGTCAGGTTATACAGAAAATAATAACCTGAGATTTCGCCTCGAGTATTAGCGGGCGTACGAAAAAAAAAAAAAGTATGGCATCAAGATACTATGTTGAGGTGTCCCTAGTTTCTTCAGGTAGTATTATTATGACGACAATGTCTATTAAATAAAGATATATAATACAAATTGTTAGAATGCCAGGACCGCGTCTCCATAGTGAACATTAGGAAGACTGCCTATTACTTCATTGGGCTTATATTATATGTCATGGAGCTTTGTGTCAAGTGAAAATAAACTGTATATCGTTAATATTCCATTAGTGGCGACGAACTGGAACGGACTACGACTTATGGAACTTGGAACACAAGAAGTATAAGTAGGAAAGAAGAGGAGCTGGTGGAAGAGATGAAGAAAGCAAAACTAGAAATCCTGGCTATAACTGAAACGAAGAAAAAAGGACAAGGAGTCATGGATCTCGATGGCAACACGTTGCTCTACAGTTGTAACCGGGGCAGGTGTTCCTTAGGACTGGAACGGCACCATATTATCTTCAAGTGGCAGTGCCGGTATATGCAGTATTTTCAGTTTACTTTACAGAGAGCAGATGTTTAACTGGCCTAATCACCAGAGATTTAGATTTCTCTCTTAAATTTGTGTTACCAGGTTCGATTTTCTTCTCTTAGGTGTTGATGTAGCGAATTTAATTGAAATGGATAGATTTCTTATCTAGATCTCAAAACTGTAGTAATTCACCTTTTCAACAGCGTTCGATTTCATGCAAAACTTTTAATATCTTTCAGCATGAAACTTAAAATTTCAACAAAGTCTGGAATTCAGAACATTTTTACAATAATAAGTATAATAAAATTCTATCATCTCATCAGATGCTTTCATCGATGCAAAAATCCCTTTTTGCATCCTTGTCTCGTAGGCCTACTCAATTGTCAAATATGGCGAACCTTCTCATTCCACCGTGTTCCTTCTTTTAAGTTACAGTCTTATTTTAGGTTCGACGACATTTGCCCATCTCCTCAGATTTGTCCTTGATCTCTTTATAATCATAAGCATTCCTTGAGTTAAATGCTTTCCAACACAAGAATATTTTCTACTCTACATGGTTTGAGGTGTAAGACATTTTTTTGCAAATAGACTCAAATCCTCGAACCTAGTTCTGCTGCGACTAGGGTTGGGAGCTCTATTCAAAATACATATTTAACGATTGTCACTACTTACGCCAGTAAGAAAATTATAACCACTCAATGTCCTGAAATACACATTTTATAAGAAATGTTGAAGTTTGATTCTCTCAAACTAAGAAATATGTAGAGCTGGACCAGATACGACCTCTTGAGTTGCGCTCTTTCATTCTACTGCCCAAATGGCGTCGTTGTTCCACTTTCCCCGGGGTAAATCTGAGCTATCCGATTGGTCAGGGGAAATCACCCAATTATTAGAAATGGCGTGTAGAAGCGACTCTACCCTAAATATGTGACACTATTTATTATTTTCTGTTTCTCATAAAATATAAAATTATGGGGTGGTCTGTGCTTCCTCTGTCTTGTAAGAATATAGTCTGTTTCCAAAGGAACAACTATGTACACGGCCACATATAGATCCCGGGGCTCCGCAAATGTATCCCGTAGGGAGACATTTGAGTACTATCAATAACAAAAATCCATCCCCAAAAATTTCTAAGTTCAAAAAAAAATTTTCAGAAAAATTTAAAGTTCAAAAATTTTTCTAAGTCCAAAAATATTTCCAAAAAATGTAATCTAATTCCTATACTGGGGTCCTATGTCTATATGAGGTCGTCTGCTATGTAAAAAAAACTAGTAGTGGACATCAACTTCAAAAAGTGTAACTTATTCATCACATCATAATATTTTTCACCAAATTTACAAATTGGCAACACTGCCCAACAAAATCTGCAAAACACTCATAAGGTCATCACTAAAAAAATTGTGACGAGTGGCAACACTGGGGAATGAACAATAAACTATCTTATTTGCAGAACTTGGCTGGATTATCATAATCTATTACATTTCATTCAAAAATATAGTTGATTACCTTCTCTTGGATATGGTGGGGGGTGTTATCTCTTTTCTGTACTGTTATTTGCTCCATATTAAAAGCCTGCAAGTACTAAAAAAAAATCTTTTTTTTTTTTCTGGCGTACTTATTTATTCTATTTCCCAAGTACTCTGCAATATCCTTAGTAATGTCCAGGATTTCCAATTCCTATGGTAATGGCAATCCACTTTCATAAAATAGCCAATGTTTTCATGGGTACTCATCATTTGAATGAGCCACTTGCTCATTATTACATGTAGAAAACATCTCTAGACATAATATGCATATTTATCAGATGATAATATAACTAGCATCATTTTTATAAGTAATCATTTTTTACAATAAAAGCATTAAAACCTCATGGCTTATCCTTATTTATCTATCTGAATGTTTCCTTGTTATAGACATTTTCTAAATGGTAAGTGTATAAATTCGTTCTAAGTCCGTCACTGTAGAAAATGTTCTATATTACATTTTTTTTTTTTCATTTTTTTCCCTTTTTTTTTTTAAATATGTGATGTTTGTCTCCAATATCCGTACGTCTGGTGGTGATCCTGTCCATTAGTCAGTTATTTCTAATCATTCCTTCTTTTCTGTCAATACAGTATTTTTTTTTTTTTTTTTGAACTCTTCCCTAGAAATATTATTTTATATATATATTTATTCTTCAAAGATCTTCTTTGACTTCCCATACATCAATTTTCAAACATCACATTATTCAGCAACCAACAGACGAATGTGTTACTATCATATTATGAAATATAAGGGAAAAGAAAAATATAGTTTCCAAATCATCATGAATTTTCTACATTGGGTTCCGTATTACTTTATTTTCTCTTTTAAGACAACTGCTTATACTCTTGACAATATGTATCCATGTTGTCACTCTCGAGGCATCCTTGTATACAATTTATATTTGTCTCCTTTTTTTTTTTCATAACACCAATGTATCATTTATGGTGTTCCAATATCATTGTATCTATTCTAGTCCTCCTGTTATCTTGAGAATTCATCCTTAGTAACTCCCTATGTACCTTATCTAGCAATACCTTTATGCAAAACACATCAAACAATTATTTATGGAACTATCAACTGAGATGTAAGAACTTTTGACAATATGAGATGAAAAAAAATTTGGGGGTCATCACTCAAAAAAAAATGTGACATAGAAAGGAAGAAAATAATCAATTGATCGTGAGGAATCTACAATATTCTCGTAAGACAAAGTTCCTGGCACTCTGACTACTATTTATCCATATTATTTCTGGTTATCCTTGCATACAGTGTACCATTTCCATTTTCTTTATAAGTCCAATTCCTCGCTCATGGTGCTCCAATATTTAAAATGTGGATCCTTCCTATTCCTCTTATTCTGTACTGGAAATATATCCTTATTAATTGTCCATGTACTATATTTGCGAATATTTATCATCAATATATCAACTAATCATTTATAGAACTATTAACATAAATGTCTAGACTTTACTAAAACATGAACAAAAACATGTCTTTTAACATATGTGCAAAATTTCGACACCAACTCTGCCTTCGCTGGTCGAGGGTTAGTCAGAGTTATGTGGTGCCTGTAACATCCGCTGACTACAGCCAGATGGGTGACTTATGGTACTTATAATTCAAAAATCTCATCCGTCAGTTACCTTAAGTGTGGGGCGGGGGTCTATTTCATGGTGTCCTTGACCAAGTTTGCTGCATTTCTAATCTAGATATTCTTTTTTTTTTTTTTTCATAGTATCTCCATGATATATCTGTGACATGTCTGTCCTTGGGATAACATTATTTTCTTATCCAATATCCTCGGGGTGAGCAAGATCTCAGTATGTCCAATTTCATCAATCATTTATTTATTTTCTCTCCTGTGATTCTGGGTATGTTATGAGTATAGTACATTGTCAATTTATTCCAACTATCTTACAACATTCTGTAATTCGTGATAAGGAATAGTCATTTGTTATACAACAATGTTCATATTACAAAGGCAATGAGCAAAAATCAAAAAAAAGATTTCTCCAAAAATGCGGATGTATCTCTATTTCCTTTACCTCTGGGCGTAGCAATTATTCAGTCATTATTTTTTTTCTCCATTATTTAATCTCCATTTTGTGTCCTTTAGTACCTGTGGTTCCATGGGATTATCATAATTCATTTGTGTCTCTTGTCTACTGATAATCCTTCAATAATGACTTCAAATATGGTCCTCATATGTGCAACAATCATCTGCTCTGATTTGTTCCATGGTATTCATCAAATATTCTATTATATCCTTGTCTTATCTCGTAACCACGAAAGACTAAGATTATCCCTCCTCCAATGTTAATGTGGGGGATTTTGTGCATAAACATTACAACAAAATCTCAGCTGTGACAACATAAAGTTTCACCTTAATATAAAATGTCATCTTCATCATACATAACCTGTTGCTTCTTCATCTCATGTGTCATTAGTGGTTATCATGCGGTAATGGGGTATTTCATTTGCTAGGTCAGCATGTGCAAATGCTATTTCTTTAACATGGGCAAAGGCATCATCAACAAATAGGTGCAATTTGTTCAATCTGGGGTTAGCATATACTAATGCTCTCAAGGGATTGTTCATTTGCAGAAAATCAGCATGCACAAATGTCATTGGGGTACTTGTGATATCAACAAAATATTGTTGGAATATCAGGGATCAAGCTGATGGGGTATGAGTGGCATAGGGTGATTTATTTATTTTCTTCTTCATCTGCTACCCTCAGGGCAGTCAATGTTTTACAATATTGTCTTATCATCATCAAAATGTGTGTGGGTGGCCTATAAACATATAGCATCTTATATAAAAAAAAACATTCTAATTGTTTTTTCCTTTTATGTCTTTTCTGTTTGTATCACAAGTACTAAAGAATGATAAAAATCAATTCACTAAACACTAGATATTCTAATAGTAAATCCTAACCAATAGGGTTGCAAGTAATAGTTTAGGTTAGAATAGAAGGAATGTTTTAGCAGTGTCTGTTGTCAATAAGTGGCGAGGAAAGGGTACATCAAGGATCTCCTGATTACAACATGATTGTAATTCCAAGGAATGAATATGATTGGGATTTTAAAAAATCACAAGTCTAGAATGTCGTCTCAATATAGTGGAATGGAAAAATAGTAAGTTAAAGATGGTGTAACAGTGGGGTGAAGGAAATCTTATTATAGAGGGTCAAGGTTGGGATATGGAATCTCTTTAGGAGAATGTTTAAAATTCTTGACAGTACTAATATACATCTGGGTCTAAAATAATAATGTACATTTGAAAATAAATAATCCTGTGGAGAAAAATAGCATAACCTACAATACTAGTTTTGGGTATGAATTATGTGCTGTTGAGAGATATTATAGTAGGAACAGTATGATTGATCAAGGTGGCAGATATCAAGGAGTTTAGCATAATATAGATCAAAGAAATATTAGTATGAGGTAAGAAAAAAAAACTACTGGTGTAAAGTGTCTGCATGAAAATGCTGGTGAATGGAGCGTGGAATATGATCAGTTACAAAAGTGGAGATGAATGTTACAACAGAATAGTGTGACACATGTGTTATAGGTAAAGTTGTGTAGCATTCTAAATATTAAGAAAATGTATGTAACTAAATAATGGTGTCTGTAAACAAAGAACATTGTATCATCTGTGTCATCTTTATTTCAATAATCCAAATAAAAATGTCTAACTAGAATCCTCCGTGGGCTGGTCTTGATGCATCAGTATTCTAAGGCTGGAAAAAAGTTTCTCAGTGGGGCTTTTGACATCTTAGTCTGGAAGCAAGTCATTTGAACTGTCAGAAGCTGAAAATAAAGTACATGGGGAGAGTTAGTACATTGTTAAACGTAAGTGCACATTCGCGGTGGCCGTACATGGGATGACATGTACATTGAAGACTCGAGGGGCGTGTCTCAGCAAAGCTTTAGTAGTTCCTTCAGTTTCTCTGACATTTTCTCTGCCATCTCTAACCTTGCAATGTCCCGACTGCTTAGGCGAGGATCATACTGAGTAGCAGTGGTGACTGGTGTGGTAGGCGACGACACTGCATTTGCTGATTGTTGGGGCACCGAGGATGTCGACGAATGCGGTGATGGCTTTACTGTGGTTAGGGTTTGTATGGCTGGACCATCTGTTGGTTTTGAGGCAGGTATATGTTTCGCCTTGATTTTTCTTCTGACCTGGTTGTGCTGAACGTTAGCACCGGTTACAATGGGCACAGTAATTTGCACACTGTTGTTTTTGACTAGTTGAGATGAGGCTAACACTTCTCGGCTTGGTTTTGGAACATGATTGCGTTTCTTCAGAATCTTTCGTCTGATATAGTTGTGCTGTATACGCGGAATTTTGTTGCTAGGGATTGAGTCATCAGATTCTGTTTTATAGGCGCGTTTGACGCTGGAGCTGACTGGTACAAATAATGTACTATCCGCATCACTGGTTTCAATGGAACTAGCTGTATCAATGTCTGTTTCTTGTTGGTATAATTCTACCATTTTTCTGTCATTATGTTCGTTGGGGTCTGACAAAGCTGTGCTGGGGTTGACACTGTCTTTTCTCATGTCTTGTTCTGTTTCGTCTCCATAAAGATCGCTGGTATATGGTTCAACAATCTGCTTGGGTATAGTTTCTTCAGGATCTGATTGTTTTGAACGAGCAATCTTGTTCTTGTGGTATAGCAGTGTTTGGTTTTCACTAGTGTTAAAACTAGAACTGCCTGAACTGGGGGTGTGATAGGTATCAGCTGACGATTTATCACTGCGGGAGTAAGTTTGAGTGTGGATATAGGTGTTTTCGTGTTGTCATCGTGTGACGTCTGTGGCATGATTTCTTCATTTCTAATGCGCAGGTCTCTGTCTTGTAGTCTATTACGTAATTCAAGTGGTGGGATATCTTCTTCGCTTTCGGACGAGTCTCGTTGTTGTCTTGCTCGATGTATTTCATCTGTGGGTGGTCTGGGTATGTGGTCGTCTTGGTAAAATTCAGAGTCTGTCGTCTCTGACTCTGATATGTCAGACGAATCTGTGCTGGATGGATTATAATTTAGGGTGGCTTTTCTGACTGGTCTTGTATTTGTCGTCAGAGGCGGAATGGGCCGGTGATTATCAATTTTTATATTTGTTTTACGTGAGCTTTTGTTTGGTGTTGTTTCTCTTCATTCCAAATAATGAAGTTTACAGGCGTAGTTTGTTTCATGATTTTGTAGCCATCTAACCATCGGTCATCGAATTTTGAACTGCGTACATGTTTCTTGTAGTATACTCTGTCTCCTATTTTGTACGTTGGTAGCTTGGCTGATTTATCATGTTGTTTCTGTTTCTTGTGAAATGCCTTCTGCGTATTTCGTTGTGCAATCTGGTGAGCTTTATACTTTTCTTGAAGGATTATTTCGATGGGGTCTTCTCCCATGTATTTTCTTTGTGGGCGAAGTAGGTTGTCTAACGGAAAGTTTGGTTCTCTTCCGTATAGCATGAGAAAGGGTGACATTCCTGTGGTATCGTTCACGTTTACTCGGATGGCTTCAAGAGCTTGGTTAATGTATAGGTCCCAGTATTGGTGGTTCCCCTTGATATATTTGCTAATAATATCATGTAGGGTGGCGTGCATGCGTTCATTTCTGCCATTTGCATTTGGGCAATAATAAGTGGTTGTAGTATGCTCAATATTCAGCTGGTGTAAGGTGGCTTTAAATGGGTTACCTATAAACTGTTTACCGTTGTCTGAAATGATTCGTTTTGGACAGCCATGCCTGGGAATGAATTCTTGTAAAAAAAATTTGCGTGATGGACTGCGATGTGGCATCACTGAGTGGGTAACTTTCTGGCCAAACAGAGTATTGGTCAACTATGTGCAGGAGGTATTTGTTGCCTGATTGGGTGAGTGGGTAAGGACCTGATAAGTCAATGCTCACTGTTTGCATGGGGTAATGGGAAGGTTGCATTTCTTGAAGGGGAATTAAATGTGGCTTCATGTTTCTCAATTTACATGTTCTACAGGTGGCTACATATTCTGTAATGTCCTTGTAGAAAGTTTGCCAATAATACCTTTTCTTTATGACATCAATTGTTTTGTCTCTTCCCATGTGCCCGTTGTTATCATGAAACTGTAGCAATACTTCTGGGACTAGATGTGCTGGAATGACTTTTCTTAGTGTCCCTTCTTGTTTCTGATCAATATAGTATAGAATTCCATCCGTTGGGTGTACTGTAAAATCTTTACTTTTTGTTGGGTTTTCTTTCACGTATGTGAGCAGCTTGACAATTTCTGCATCTTTCGCTTGTTCTACTCTCATGTCAAACATCTCTTGGCTTTCTTCTTCTACTTGAGTGGCGGAATCTGAGGTACTTCTTCGACTTGATGAAGTAATTTCATTAATTTCTTTAGCATTATCGTCAATCTCTGAGGATGTGCCATCATTTTTGACTCTATTTGTTTTCACTTCAGTTTCATCATCATATTTAATCCTGGACAAGAGGTCTGCACAGGTATTCATTTCGCCTGGGATATGTTCGATAGTGGTGTCGTAGGACTGTAAATTCATTGCCCATGTCTGTAACTTCTTTGGCTGTTCTTGTGTTTTGGTGAGCCAGTTAACCAAAGGTTGATGATCAGTTCTTATAATGAGTTTAGTTCCTCTGACGTAAAAGTCAAACTTTTGTACTGCATAGTGAATAGCATATGCTTCTTTCTCAGTGGTGGTCCACCGTTTTTGTGACTTTGACAATGCGTGGGATAGGAATGCAATGGGTTTCTCATTTGGAATGTTTGGTAGGATGGGTGTTTCATCTTCTAGTACAGGTTGGACCAAACAAGCACCAATTGCGTTATCTGAGGCATCGGCGTATAGTATCATGGGCTGAGAAATATCTGGATGTCCAAGCAGTGGGATGGTGGTTAGGGCATTTTTTTAGATACTCAAAGGATCTCTGGCAGTCTTCTGTCCATTTGAAGCGTGCATACTTGCGGGTAAGGGCTATCAAAGGCTCTGCTGCTCTGGAGAAATTGATGATGTGGCGCCTATAGTACCCTATTGTACCAATAAATGAGCGTGTTTGTCTCACCGTCTTGGGGCTAGGCATTTCTCTTATGGCTTTGACTTTATCTTCATCAGGTCTGACGCCATGTCTATTGATGACAAAGCCTAAATATTTTGTTTCTGTCTTTAGAAACTCACACTTCGACAGTTTTAACTTTATTTGGTGATGCCTGAGTCTATCAAACACTGTTTCAACCTTGCGGAGGTGGTCTTCCATCGTGCCTGCGGTATGTATCAGGATATCGTCTATGTATGCCAGGGCAAATGGATGTAGACCCTTTAACACTTCATCCATGAGTGACATATATGTTGCTGGAGATCCTTTTAGACCAAATGGCATAACATTCCAAAAAAAAGCTTCCCATATGTGAACAGAATGTGGATTTCTGTTTTGCCTCAGGTGTCATGGGGATGCACCAAAAGCCTGACCTTGCATCAAGTGTGGTAAAGTATGTAGACTTTCCTAACGTCGCAAGTAGATCGTCTATCCTGGGGAGGGGGTAGGAAATGACTTTTGTGATTTTGTTAAGGGCACGGTAGTCGCAGCAAAAGCGACTGAAGCCGTCTTTCTTTGTTACGATCACTATGGGTGAGGACCATTGGGAACGGGATCTTTCGATGATTCCTGCCTGTAGCATTTCATTTATAGACCTTTCCACGAGTTCTCTGTTTTTCAAGGGCGTATGATAGGGTTTCATATGTATTGGCTCCTCTGTGGTTGTTTGAATGTCCATTTTGACAGTGTTATTTCTGCCTAATTCCATGTCATTGAGTGCGAATACATCCTGGTGCTTTTCTACAAACGTTTTCAAACGTTGCTTATTATCTTCTGTGGCATTCAGGGTTGCAAGTAACTGAGCTATTCTCTCTCTGTATTTATGATCTGCTATGATATCTCTGGTCTGTCTTGATGCCTCCGTTTCATTCCCATAATTTTGGGACATTTTTCTTGCATCTTGTGAAAATCTCTGCTCCTGGTATGTGGCTTTCTTTTGCGTAGTTCTTTGCCGTTCATTGGGCTGTGCTTGGTACTGTCTCCTCTGCCATGTACTGTGTGCATTTCCATTTGTCACTGCATTTACTGTATATTCATTTCTTATTATATTTCTGGGGTAGTCGTTGTTGTGCCATTTTTTCTGATTATTTCTGCCGTAACTGCGCTTATCCGCGTACGTTACTGTATTTCTTCTGTTTGTACTATAGGGCTGTCTTCTTTCCCTGGGCGAAAATTTTTCAGTCTTTCTGTTTCCAACTTTGCTCCTATAGTATCCTCCTGTGGTATAGTCATATAAGAATTCTTCCTTTTTTTCGGAAATTTCAATTGGTTTTGGGACTTTATCATATCCACCTGTTTTTGAGTTATATTGATACTCCATGGGGCATGTATCACTGTCTTGTCGCTTTGGATATCCTCCTGGCAAGACAATTTCTGTTTCTCTGTTACTCTGTGATATACAGCACTTCATCTTTTCTCTTGGTGTGCTGGGGCGCAAGAATGAGTAATTATAGTCATTTTCATACTGTGGCCTTTCTCTTCTTATGTATGGACTGGTTCGTTTCTGCCATCTGGGTAGGGTATGCTGTGGTGTAACATAACTGTGACTGATGTTACTGCCTTTTTCTGCATAAGCCTTATAACTGTTTACTTTCCGTGTACTATGGTTATTTGTACTGCGATTTCGTGCATTATGTCCAGTGGGAGTGGTTGAGACAATTTGTGGATGGTCTCTATTGGTTTTGGTTTGTCTTATTGTTGACGTATCCACTTGCGCTACAACTGTGCCTCTTTTTATAGTGGTAGTTTTTCCTGACATATTCAATATCATGATGGGGAAATCTCTGGACTTCGAGACTTCAGCGATTCCCTCTGTAATTTGCAACAATGGGTCATCAATAATGCTTTCTTCTGCTAGGGGCTGTACTTGAATTGATTGCCCTGGTGTTATGTACTCAGAATTTTTTACTCTGCCTTTTGCTATGACCAGGGAGTTTGGAGCCACCGTTATGGGAGCTGTAATCCTTACTAAAGACGCTATGTGGATATCGTCCTGGAGATCTATGTACGTATTGTTGACTTTGATTTTGTGGAGGTCATAGTATATTCGAACTTTGTGTTTTTTAAAAAAATCTCTCCCTAGGATAAGATTTCTAGACATTCCTTTAGTAATGACAAATGGGTGTTCAAAATTTGTTTCGCCTAAGGAAAATTTTAGCCATGCTGTCCCAACTGAATTTAGTCTTTGTCCCGTGACTGAAGCTAGGTGTGTTTTGGACGGTTGAAATCGTACTAAGTGTTGGATCCTCTTGAACAGCTGGAACCTAATAAGGCTGATGGATGCTCCTGTATCTACCAGTGCCCTATATTGTTGGCCCTGTATAGACATGATGCAGGAACTGGGGTCCGGATGTATTTTAGTTCCATCATGCAACATTTCTTCATATTGTATTTTACTGGATGGGCCCACTTGACAATTTCTGTTCTGTGTTGTTTCTTTTGTTTTGGACCAGTTTCTGTGATTGTTGCCCTCACTAACGGTCCTGTTTAGTGAGTGGCGCGGCCGTTTCCCTGACGCATGAGGGGTTGAGGTGCGCCTCTGGTATACTGATTTCTGGTGTAATCACGTGGGGGTGGTGCGGGTTGTTGTGGTTGGTAACCTCCTCTTCTGAATGGTGCATGATTGTAATTTGCTCTACAGGACTTGTAACCATGTCCGAGCCTACCGCATGTAAAGCATCCGTTTGTATTGACATTATTGACGTCGTTTTGCCTCTGTGTGGGGGGTCTATAATTGCGGGGCCTATCATCTCGTTGTCGTGGGCGAGTCCATTGCCTCCTGGTATGGTCAACTTCCATAGGCTCATGCTCATCATAGTCCCTATATTCTGGTCGGGGTTCCCTACCTGCTCTTTGTTGGAACCTTCGGTGAAGATTTTCCTCCTGTATTGCTGCTTGGATTGTTTCAGCAATAGTCTTGGTGTCTTTTCTAATAAGATGCCTTCTGATATTTTCCGCTCTAAGGCCATCGGCAAATATCCCCACTAACTGTATTTCTACATCAGGTGTGGTAGGGATTTCTCCGCAAAATGCCTCTTCTGCCATATTGAGGAATCGATCTCCAAAAAGTTGTACCGATTCATCTCTTTCCTGTTTCATGCTTCTAAGGACTGACCAAGCATGCATTTTGTCTATGATTTCCCCATATCTCTGGGTGAGCTCTTTTTTTAGGGACTCGTAGGTTTCTGTGGGGTACTGCTGGGACCTCCTTCTTAAAAAATCAGTCACGTACGAATCAGAACCTAACAGAGCGATTTTCTTTTTCTCTTCATCCGTTGTTGCCTCTGCTAGTGCCGCAAATTTTTCCATGTCGGACAACCATCTTCTGAATTTTTTCTTGTTTCCATCGAACGGCTGAACAATGGATCTAACCTGTGTGAATTTCGCGTAGTTGTCATTTTTCTGTAGGGTTTCAGTAATTTGCCGTAGCGCTATTATTGTTGGTCCTTCCATATTTTGTCTGTCCTGGGGCTGCAGTGGTTGTGTATTTACGGGTTGGTTCTGTGGTTGTTGTTGTTGTTGTTCCACACCCAGCTGTTGAAAATTTTGTAGTAAATCGTCCATGGTCTATGATCGCTAGTTATTCGCTTTATCAAAGAGAAGTGGTCACGGGCACCATATTACCACCATTTAACCGGGGCAGGTGTTCCTTAGGACTGGAACGGCACCATATTATCTTCAAGTGGCAGTGCCGGTATATGCAGTATTTTCAGTTTACTTTACAGAGAGCAGATGTTTAACTGGCCTAATCACCAGAGATTTAGATTTCTCTCTTAAATTTGTGTTACCAGGTTCGATTTTCTTCTCTTAGGTGTTGATGTAGCGAATTTAATTGAAATGGATAGATTTCTTATCTAGATCTCAAAACTGTAGTAATTCACCTTTTCAACAGCGTTCGATTTCATGCAAAACTTTTAATATCTTTCAGCATGAAACTTAAAATTTCAACAAAGTCTGGAATTCAGAACATTTTTACAATAATAAGTATAATAAAATTCTATCATCTCATCAGATACTTTCATCGATGCAAAAATCCCTTTTTGCATCCTTGTCTCGTAGGCCTACTCAATTGTCAAATATGGCGAACCTTCTCATTCCACCGTGTTCCTTCTTTTAAGTTACAGTCTTATTTTAGGTTCGACGACATTTGCCCATCTCCTCAGATTTGTCCTTGATCTCTTTATAATCATAAGCATTCCTTGAGTTAAATGCTTTCCAACACAAGAATATTTTCTACTCTACATGGTTTGAGGTGTAAGACATTTTTTTGCAAATAGACTCAAATCCTCGAACCTAGTTCTGCTGCGACTAGGGTTGGGAGCTCCATTCAAAATACATATTTAACGATTGTCACTACTTACGCCAGTAAGAAAATTATAACCACTCAATGTCCTGAAATACACATTTTATAAGAAATGTTGAAGTTTGATTCTCTCAAACTAAGAAATATGTAGAGCTGGACCAGATACGACCTCTTGAGTTGCGCTCTTTCATTCTACTGCCCAAATGGCGTCGTTGTTCCACTTTCCCCGGGGTAAATCTGAGCTATCCGATTGGTCAGGGGAAATCACCCAATTATTAGAAATGGCGTGTAGAAGCGACTCTACCCTAAATATGTGACACTATTTATTATTTTCTGTTTCTCATAAAATATAAAATTATGGGGTGGTCTGTGCTTCCTCTGTCTTGTAAGAATATAGTCTGTTTCCAAAGGAACAACTATGTACACGGCCACACAGTGGTGTACCCATATCTGAAAGAGCTAAAGGGGGCGTGGGTTGCATTGTGGCCAAAAAGATAGTATCAAAGGATGGAGATTTGTCTAAGAGCGCATTATGGTTGTACAACTAAAAGAAGGAGATACTATAGTCAACCTGGTCATAGTGTGTGGGCCAAATGAGGATGAGAGAGTAGAGGTCCAGAAGGAATTCTTCGAGCTGCTTCAAAAGACAGTGGATGACTGCCTAGATGAAATTATCATACTCGGAGATTTCAATGCAAAAGATGTAAATGACCATGTTAGATGAGGTGGAGTTATCGAAGATATGGAGAAGATACTCTCAATGACAACGATAATCGACTTCTTAGATTCTGCAGTGAGCAGAATCTGATCATTACAAACACAAAGTTCCCCAAAAGCGCATACATGCATACACAAGATGTGAACCAACAAAGAATGAGAAGTCAGTGATTGACTATGCCATAGTCAAGAGGAGGTCATGCAAATATGTCTGGGATGCTAGAGTCTGGAAGGGTCCAGAGATTGGAAGTGATTGTCGTAGATTTTATTGAGATAGGTTGAAGATGTTTAGGGTTCCGTTGGAGCAGAGGTGATAATTTTAAACTATGTGAGAATAAGGGGTAAGAAATAGCTTTACTTTTCACAAGGGTGAGAGTGTAAGAGAAAGGATAGTCTCTGGATTGAGTAATTGCTCTAATCCAGCCTATTTTACGACAATATTGAATTAGACGCACTTTCTATTCTGGTATATATATATATATCAGAACGTATAGTTTGCAGACATAAAAATGCAAGAAAATCTTTTTAGTCCAAAAGGCCCTCCTCTCTGGGAAAGGAATACCAAAGTAGCTAGGTCCCGACAGAGGCAATTAACCCAAAAGATTACAGTTTATAATAAAGTATAGGGTTAGACGATAAAGTAAAAGAACCAAGTCTCTAGCTAATCTATCCTGAAAGAAAGAAGAAAAGAAATGATATAACAGTATTTGCGAACCCGAAAAGACAGAAGTGAGTGTAATGATTTATATAAAATATGAAAATATTCATTTCTCTTTCTTACAATCTGTCAGTCTGTGGCCACAAGCAATCACACTCACCTACTACTCTTGAACATATCTGTGTATCTTTGACTATTTCAGGGTGGTGCTATCCAAGGAACCCCAGTTCCTCCAATAATGATTAATTTATGTTAATGGGGAACGTCCGCTTAAATAGTGCTAATTTTTTTGTGTCAAAGTTCACGTCAGATAGTGCAGGTAAAGATATATTGCGATCAAAAAGTTCATCATGGGCAACACACAGAAGTCCCTTATTTAGGGAAAATGTCTGGTACGTACACTGTTGGAAAACCAAGAAGGATAAGCAAAGGATCTCCTATTTTTTTTATCTCTCACTCTGGGGTTGGGTGCCGGTTATGGACCCAAGTATTCCTTTTTCTGGATAAATCCATTTCATAAAAGAAAAAACTACGATAGTCAATATTCTGGAACAGATTTGCTGTGAACAATCTGGGTAATTTCTTGTCCAGTTCTGATTTTTATTCTTTAAATGTTTATATGTGGGGACTCTCTCTCTGTAAGAAAACAAGAGGACCGCACAGGTCCAAATCTAAGACCCAATAATAGTTTAAGAATGTTTCTGGACCTATTCAGACCACTAGATCGCAGGGTTGATCGCCTAGATGTAGAAAAAACAAACATTTTAACAATGATATCATTATTATATTCAACACTCGTTAGGTAAGACCTCTTGACCACTCCAGTATTAAATTATATTTAAAACCCACAAGCGTCTAGCTAATATTATCGCGCTTTAACACGAGATGTAAACTCTAGTAATTCACAAAATTACGCATGATGAATAAAAGTACCAAACACAAAGTTCCCTCATAAGCGCATACATGCATACAATAGATGTGAATCAACAAACATTGAGAAGTCAGTGATCGACTATGTCATTGTTCGGAAAAGCTCATTCAAATATGTCAGAGATGCAAGAGTCTGGAGGGGGCCAGAGATTGGAAGTGATCACTACCTGCTAACAATCAAACGAACAACTGAAAGAGTTGCTCAGCCTAGGAACTGCCCAACATCACGAAGAAACCAAGTAAAGGAGCAGGAGAAATGAGCATTAGGACCTACAAGCTGAGAGAGCCAGAAATTAAGACCAGATATCAGGGGCTTATTGCTGCAGCGGTGAGCAACACAGAAGAACGACCTGATGACTTGGAAACCCTCTGTATTAAATTCAAGGATATCATAAAGACAGCTGCTGTAGAAGCATGCGGTGAAGTCCGACTTGGGAACCAGAGAAAGAGGACACCTTGGAGGACAGAGGAAGTCAAAGAGAAAATAAGAGAGAATAAAATGGCATGGAAACAATACTTAGGAGCTAAAAACACAACAGGACAAATGGAAAAATATAGAGAATATGTGACACTCAGAAAAGAAGCAAAGAACAAAGTGCTAACAGCAAAACAGAAGTCCTGTGAAGAATTTGGAGAAAAGCTAGAAAAAGATGCACAAGAAAACCAGAAATTGTTCTATAAGACCCTAAAGAACATGAGGAAGGAAAGACAATGCCCTCTCAAATCTATAAAGGACAAGCAAGGCAAATTGCTTACTGCCCCGAAGGAAGTAATGGAAAGATGGAAAGAATATTTCTCAGAACTCCTTGATGGTGAGCATGGTCAAGCATCACAAACAATAACCACTAGCACAGAAGATGAAACAAATGGGGATGAAGATGACATAAAGATGGAAGAACTGAAGGCAGCACCGGAGAAAATCAAGATGGGCAAAACAGCAGGGCATGATGGTATAACACCAGAAATGGTTAAGTACATGGGAGCATCAGGCGACCTATTACTCTTAAGGGTCCTACAGGCAGCATGGTGCAACAAGACCATACCAAAGGATTGGGACATTGCCATCATAACACTAATTTTCAAAAAGGGTGACAATCGACAATGTGGAAACCGTAGAGGCATATCCCTTCTCAGTGTCCCTGGTAAAATCTACTCTAGAATCCTAGAGCAGAGACTCCGACGCCTAGATGAGCCACAATTGGATGAGGTCCAGTGCGGATTCCGAGCAAACCGAAGTACTCAAGACCTAATCTTCACACTCAGACAGCTGAGTGAAAAGGCCCTTGAGTATAAGAGTGAGATCCATCTTTGTTTCATAGATCTGGAAAAGGCGTTTGACAGGGTCCCGTGGAGCAAACTTTGGGGCTGTTTGGCAAGGAAGAATATTCCAGCACCTCTGATTCATAGAGCTTCTACAAGTCTTGCAGAAATTATGTGAGGACAGCAAACCATAAGTCAGAAGAGTTCAGGACCACCACTGGTGTAAGACAAGGTGATATCCTATCATCTTACCTCTTCATACTCCTTATGGACGATGTCATCAAGGCATGTAAGGAGAGAACAAGAAAGTATTCAGTGGGGTACTGGAAGATGAGACAGGTCTATATTTCGGAGCTGGCATTTGCTGATGATGTTGCCCTTATTGCTAAATCAGAGGCACATCTCCAATTCAACCTGCAAGTCTGGGAGGAAGAGCTGCAGAAGAGAGGGATGGTCATAAGCAGCTGTAAAACAAAATCCATAGTGATATCACGAGAAGAAAGAGTACATCAGATTAAGCTGGGAAAACAGGTCCTGGAGCAGGTCGACCACTTTAAATACCTCGGAGCTATTATGGACCGAAAAAGAGGCATCAGAGAAGAGTTGGTCCCTCGAAAAGCAGCAGCTGGAAGACTTTTTCAGGGCATAAATCGAGGATTCCTCAGCAAAAGAGAGGTTGGTAAGAAAAATGGCTGTATACCGCTCCACATATTTCCCAGTCTTGACATATGGTTGCGAGTCATGGGCAATGACTAAAACTCATAAAAGCCAGATCCAAATCTCATAGATGAGGTATCTGAGAATTGTGGTTGAAGTTAAAGGAAGAGACATGGTCCGCAACCAGACGATACGTCAGGGACTAAAATGCCACCCCCTGCAGACCCAAGTAGAAATGTCCCAACAAAGATGGTTTGGCCATGTCTGCAGAATGGGAGAAGATTAGCTATAAAGACAAGCATGGGAAACAAAGAGCCAGGTATCCAGACCCCCAGGACGACCCAGAGTCCGCTGGGATGACAACATTATACATTCTTTGAAGGACCGAGGAATAGAATGGAACCAGGCCAGGAGGAAAACAGCCGATAGGATAGTCTGGCGCTCTCTCTTTCAAACCTCTATACCTCACGGTAGAAGTGGAACGACTAAGCAAGTAAGTAGGTATTTGACAGTTGATAACTTGACGATGAGTATTGTCATGGCTGCACGAAGTCTATACGAGGTGCAATGAGTTCAATGATATACTACTTGATATTGCGTCTTATAGGAAACGTCATCATCATCTTGCTGTGCGGTCTGCTTTCGTATAACAGCAACGAGATCACTGTACAATCTAATTAGTGTCCTGCGATTACGTGATTATTCAAGCAATAAGTTCTTGAGAAGGACATTACTATGTACGTATCTGTGCTAGATTGAGTTATGTGTAACGTCTGGACCTGTAAAGTTGGTAGTTGATGTAGGGTCTTTTATACATCTGAAAAGTACATCTGCCACCACATTTAGACTTCCCTTTATGGCTTTAATAGTGTAGTTGTATGGTTGTGGAGCGAGCGAGGCTCTAGCTGCTTTTTGATTAGTGAAGCTTACAGTCTATAGATACGCCAAGACCTTTTAATCTGCCTCCAGAGTGAATCGAGCGCCCATCAAATACCTCTGGAGTTTGTTGAACGAAACCACGATAGCGTGTAAATCCCTCTCAACAATGGGATATCGCTGTTCCGCAGGTGACAGTTTACGACCCACATACATAGTAGGGTGCATGTGGCCTTCAAATTCTTGCATTAATGTTCCCCCGACGGCTGTATTTGAAGCGTCAACTCTGAGAACAAAAGGATATCGAATGTCAAATAACCTCAAAATTGGTGATTTCGAAAAGGCAATCTTAATCAAATTTAAAGCCACATGACACGCATGCGACCAAAGTACCTTATTTGGAACGTTCTTTTTTACGAACGCCGACAAAACTGAAGTCATATCTGAAAAAATTAAGCAGAAATTTTCTATAAAAAGTTATGAGGCCTAATAAACTACGAATTTTTTTATTTTTTTTTTTTTTGGTTCGAGGAATTTTAAGATTCAGAATTTTAGAAACAGTAGAATGTTCAGGTTTTAGAAACCCACCTACGACCTTATGACCAAGAAAGGAAATTTCAGTATATCCTATTCTAGTTTAGGATGGTCTAGCAGTAATGTTGTGAAAGCGTAAGGTATTCAACAAAGAATGAATTCCGTTAATATGATCATCCCAAGTATGATGAAACAAACAGATATCATCTATGTAAGTGATCAAATCATCACGATCAGAGAATAGTCTAAGCATCATGTGAACAAATGTAGCAGGAGCGTTAAAAAGACCGAAAGACATGTAATTGAACTGAAACAAACCTAAAGGTGTAGCGAAAGCGGTATAAGGCTTAGATTTGTCAGATAGTGGCACTTGCCTTTGCATAAGTCAAACTTTGTAAAGAACGTAGCTGTAGACAATCTATCAAGAAGGGATTCAAGCAGGGATAATGGTTCCGCATCTTGAATTGTGACAGCATTTAGACGTCTGAAATCTATATAAATACGAATAGATTTGAATTTTTTTCTGATCAAAACCATAGGAAAATTATATGGTGAATTAGGAGGTTCAATTATGTTTAACGTAATCCTTTGTTTTATTTCTTCCTGTACCTGAGATTGCACATGAATCGGTATAGGGTAAAGTTTGAGTTTGAAAGGTCTGAAATCTGTTAGCACGATATCATGTTGAATGATATCTGTATGCCCAGGAACATCAGTGAGCACATCAGAAAAAGATTGTAATAGTACATAAATCTGCTCTCTCTGATTAGACGATAGAGTAGGAGCAATGGAAATATCTTTCCAGCTTTCAGTAGCCAAAAGATGTATATCAGGTAACAACAACATAGGTTCACCACCATCATAAAAATCAGAACTTTCCTCCTGAATAACTGCCAAGGAGGAGCGACGATCAACAGATTCGTCGATAGCTTCAAAGATAGGTTTCAGAAGTGGGGGTCGAGTATGACACTGTTGTAACATATTAATATGAAACATTTTATCTTTTCCTTAGCAGATAAAACATAGTCAACATCTGACAATTTATCCACAATTGTGTAAGCACCCTTCCATGAGACAAGTAATTTATTGTCCTTGTTTGGCGGTAATACGTAGGCTTCATCACCTGGCCATAATTGGCGCAGTTTTCTGTTTTGATTGATAATTAATCGAGCCTTTAATTTTGCTTTTTCTGACGACTCCACTGCTATTTAGCATGCGGCAATAATCTTCTGTCTTAAATTTACAACATATCGATAAGAGGTTTGAACATCCTCATCCATGTTAGTTCCAATTATTAATTGTTTCACGATAGACATAGGACCTCTAGGCTTTGCACCAAATACCAATTCAAATGGCGCAAATCCCGTATTTTCGTTGCAAATTTCTGTATATAAGCAAAGAGAATAGCAGTCAATATTCAATCCCAATATTGTGGATACTTAGTCGTAACCTTGCCCAAAATTTCTTTTAAACTCCTATTAAGTCTTTCAATTTTCCCATTTGCTTGAGCGTGATAGATAGCACTAAGCAATCTCTCAATACTAAACATCTTCATCACCTCTTTCATAGTGTCATAGACGAACTGGGATCCCCGGTCAGATAGGATGTTTTCGGGAAAACCCAATGCTGAATACTAAAAATAGCGCATCCGCAACGTCCACGATCAATATGGATTTAAGTGGCATCGCCGCCGGCCATCGGGTACACATATCAGTGCAAGTAAGCACAAATTTGTGACCCCTAGCTGATGTGACTTTTAAGGGACCAATAAGATCGATAGCCATCTTTGCGAAATGACGCAAAGAAATATCAGATGCCTGGATAGGTGCATTATATCCAGGTCTTTTTGTTGCAACACTTTGGCACACTGAACATGTGCCACAGAAAGTTTTAACATCTTTAGTCACACCAGGCCAAAACAAATGTGACAAAACCCTCTGTTTTGTCATTGCAATACTATATGACCTGCACAATTTATGTCATGGGCATGTCGTAAGACAAATGGTCTAAAGCAAGTAGGTACCATAATCTGTTTTTTCACAGGTGTAGCATCTTGAAAAATTATAATTAAAATATCATTCTTTAATGTGTACCAATGTTTAGCACCATCATTAAACATCATTTCATTTGATTTTGACACACGAAAAAAATGTCCTTAAAGAATCATCTTCTTCTTGCCTTTGTATGAATGATTCTTTATCGATCAATTCCACCTGTAAATTATCATCATCTTCCAGCTGATCAATATTTTCCTTGTTATTATCATTATCTCTATCAATATCATGATCTCCAGCATTCATCAAATCCTCAGAGTCATCCCCATCATTCATTACCTCATCCAACACACTATCACTGTGGTTGAGATTATTCCTTTCAGGACGAACTTGTGCTCTGGTTGTAACAGCATTTGCAGTTATTAAGTGCTGTTTTTTCCTATGAAAAGGATCAATCTTAAATTAAAAGGATAATTGCAAATCAAGACATTGGTCTTGAAAGTACGATCCGTTGTCACGCTCGACAACCATGCGTGCATCCCTATCTGAATAAAAATAAATAAGTGCTTGCCCAACATTGAACCTGTAGCTAGGCAAAAGACGTACACATTTTATGTCAGCAATGAATTGAAAACATTCACGCAGTGCCTGCAATGTAGTGCCTGGTGGGATATTTCGCACTAGAAAGGTGCGTGAGTATGCACCTTTAGTCACAAGAGAATCATAGACATTACTCCTTCTCCTGAATGTATATATCCGTATTGTTAGGTGCATCATGCTGGCTGGGCTGAGCATGACACCTCTTTCTATTTATGCCTGTAGGTTTGAAGCATGTCTGAGGAGACAGCTTACTATGCATTGTGAAGCATTTTTCTCTAGATGCACTGGCAATAATTAGACTATGTACATTTGGTTCATTTCTATCATTATCCTTAAGTGTAACCCTCTGAGTCTTAGCTGTAAATTGTGTGTCATCTTTGACAACTTCTTCTAAGAGGAGATGTAATATGGGCATGTCTTCACGACTCACTCCCAGAAGAGACAGTATTGTTTCGACCAGAAACACTAGTATCAGAGTGATGTCGAGGGAAGTTGTATCTGCCTCGACAAGATATGTTTAGTTTTTCAGGTCGTGCTGACCTGTTTTTATTACCCTTAGTGCCACTGGCATGTTGTACACTATTTTTGTCATAACTAATGTTGGATAATAAATTGTTGTGTATCACCACATAAGCAAATCATCAAACCTTTCTCTTAATTTGGTAATTTCTAAATTTTTGAGGGAAATCTCTATTCACTTTGCCTCTTATTTACCTCGAAAAGTTCACATTTTTACTCTTCTCCTCCGTGAGTAATATCTCAAGGTTAGCCACCTTATTTAATTCAATGTTCTTGTTCACTATGAAGGACTGTGAGTTCTTTATTTGCACGCTCAGGTGCTGCCACCTTTATTTCCAACATATCCATGGAACCTTTCATGTTCTGGTTGATCACTTCATGTATATTAATCTTTTCTCTCAAAAAAGAAACCTCAAATGTCAGTTTCTGAATCTGAGCCACAAGTGTATGACATTCTATCTGCAAAGTAGTATTGGGTGTATCAAGTTCACCTACACAGACACTCTCTTCTTCGTCAAATAAATTCATTAATGATCTCACCTCAACCTTCAACTCCCTTTCCTTCTCTCCATCTCAGGTTTATCTTGTCTTAATATTTTCTCATTAGGAAGAGCTAATTCTTCCATTTTCTTCATATGAGCTAATTCTTCTGCTCTCTTTTTTTCCCAGCTAATTTTATTTCTTCAACTATTCTTTTTTCAGCTAATTTTTCTTCCACCATATTGCCAATTCATTCTGGATCACATATTCTCCACTCTTCCAACGCACTGGATGCATAGAACAAAATCGCTCTCAGTATAGGCAGAGGCGTGAATCGCGGCAGACATTGCTCGCTAGAGCAGACTGAGTGTCTGGGTTCCCGCATCTGACACCCATGCTCCGCGGCGCAGTTTCAGACATTTGTCTTGGAATCCCACCTGAAAAAGACACCCACTGTTGGCCTGGTCAGCGCGAGGTGCGGAAATGCAGAAGTGTCAGTTATGTAAGACGTCTAGTAATGGTAATGTTAAATGTAAGGTGTTTAAGAAAGAGTAGGGGAGATTATTTCATGTTCGAAATAAGTTGGGGTCCTTTGTCTGATTTTAAGATATTGGCCCGAGTTTGAAACTTTATTTCACTCATTCTCAATTGGCAGTAGACGCGGCCACTTCGTTCTAGAAACTTAAACTTATAAGTGAAATCTCTTAGTTTCGTTGTGATACCGTAGTGCTGTCTAAGGTAAAAATTATATCTAACATATCTAGATTTTGTGAGTGATTAAGTGTTAAATCGCTTATTTTGTTTCGCTAGTTTCTTTGTGCAGATTAATTTATAAGTCTATATTATTTTCTAGTGACGCATTCAGTGGAAATCAGAATAAATTATATTTCTAGCTTAACAAACATGAAGCTATAATGAATTTAATTTAACTGCTAACTACTCAGTCGAGTATATTTTTCTAATCTAAACTTTTAAGAATGCTAGATGCGACATCAGTGAGTATTGACGGAATACGCAGATATTCCTAATTCATATGATTGCTTTTTATATAACTTATTTCACGGGAAGTTTTAAATAATAAGTCAAGCTGTAGGCTTGCTGATGAAAATGTAAGTTGTAACGAGTACATACTCTGTATAGTATATTATATGTGTTTTTCTTTATACAGTGAATGCTGGGGTGACCCAGATCTTTGCCAGCGTTTGAGTAAAATATCTTGAAGACTATAAACATTTTCCTTAGAGTGACTTGGTCATAATCCCTTACGAGCGCTTTGAAAGTTAAATGGAGTAACGGGCCTGTTGCGCCAGATTACATTCTTCCTGAGAAATACTCTAGTACATTTTATTAGCCTGTGTGGCAAGTAACTTAATAACATTAACATTCCGGCGGAGTTTTCACTAGTAAGGTGGTGACCAAATTATAGCCCTATACTGAAAGAACACACCGACCTGACATTCCTCTTTTGTTTGAAAGCTAAGATAGTGACACTGTGCTTGCTATTAAATTTCGTACCCTAGACAATTCTCATGTGACTGTCGTGAAATTCTACATCCACATATATAAATTAAAAGGACAATATAAGGTCTAACACATAAATTCAATAAAAGGAAAGAAGAATGGTAAAGAACAGTGCTGTCACAATGACTGTACGCGAAATCCCCTTTGTGTTCTCCTGCGTCTGCAAATTGTAACGTTTCACGTTGATAGTAAAGCCTTCTGCAGTATACACGCGTTTCCCAAACACACTAAAAAGTGTACTCCATTTCTAAGAAAAACCTTGAAATACGCAAGTTGACCTAGAATTAAAATTCCATTCATGTCTTTTTCTACACTATGTTACCAAAAACAAAAGACAGATGGGCTAAAAATAGAGAGAAGGGAGGAGCAGAAAGCAGGCACAGGCAATACTAACACGAGTCGCGCGATACACAATTACTACCATCACGCGTGTAAGGCCACAAGCACTAGCTTTTTTTTCAAATCGACAGTGATAAAAACACTACCCATCCGAGAGTTAGGTTTTAAAATCCTGAAAAACGCTTATTGGGAAATATGACATTATACTGGTTTACGTTTGAAAACATTACAGTACCCAGACAGCACATCTTCGAAGTAAACAGGAGGTAGAAGAAATTGCATATTTTGAACGCAGCCACTTGCTCTTTTAAATTTGTATATTTGGGTTCCTTAGGACTTGCTAACCAAGAATATGTAAAACGTTACGCAAATAGTCTAGGAATTACCAAATTATAGCCAAAATAAAATAGTGAGGGTGTCAGACAACACCAAAATCAGAATCGCTCAGTGGCAGAATTTTAGGCCACCATTGTACGGGAAATGAGTCTCCATGTTAACTCCTATTTGATTGGAGCGCAGCAAATGTAAGGCTAAACACGATTAGTCGGACTATAAATACTATCTTGTGTTGTCAGGGGAAACGTGAGAAGGGGTACTTTTTTGAAAAGATGTGTAGACATGGCCTGATTGGGTAGAGCTGCGAATATACTCAATTCAGAGCGTCTGTTCAGGGCCACATCTTGTAATAAACCTACTAAGAAACAGTGCGTTGAGCACCAGGATATATTTTTTCCAAATAAAAGCCTGGGACATCGGCAGATCGGAGTTGTGCTATATTCATTGCCATTCAACGTCACTGTGTATTATTTCCATGAATTGTGGGACCGTGGTCTTAAAGTTATTGAGCAGCACTTGGTCAGAGCTTTGCTGAATCCAGAGTCGGACAGCATACTCCTTGGTCCATATAGCTAACAGTGAGGTGTCTCCAGAGCACAGGGGAGAAATCGAGCAGAGGAGTCTGTTCCTGCCGCCATCACGAAAGATAAGCTGATGTGGCCAGCTGAGCTCAACATTATGTACCCCCATCTTAAAATGACATTGTAAAATAAAATTAAGAGGGGAATTTAATTGTTTTAATGCCAGGAACTGAGAACATCTCTACTACTAGTTCCAACAGAAACAAACTATTAAAGTCATGATGACAAATACCAACAGAGCTTGAAAAAACAAAACAAAACCAGTATTCCTCATATTACTACTACACAACTGACACACATAGGATAATATTAATAAAATATGTCACTCCAAGATTCATATTGATAAATTCTGTACATATAACTTGTAATTAAAATTAATTGTGACTCCTGGTTCTCTTTGTATTTGAATCAGGACACATATACATTAATGACAGCACTGAATACATATTGATATTTGAAAATTTATCAGTGACTCATTTAAGATATTCTCATAGAGTGTTATATGTATGTGAGTGTCACAGTGTTGTCAAGTGTGGTGGAATAAATTAAATTGTTTATCTGTCAGTTGTTGTTGTGACTTACACTTCATCATATACATACCCTAGACATATAACGTAGTCATCACAATATTCCAGAATAATTCTGACTGAGGTATACATATGTGGCAGCAAGTAAGGTTATCTATAATACACTACTCTTATTAGATATAGATACCTTCACAGCTGATCTCAGTCAGTACACTAAGTCCCCTATAAATATTTATAACATCCCACTTTACCACAGTGACTTAAGCAGACATCCCAAAATAGCACCACCAAGGAATCGTTCCCGGAAGCAGAGGATTCAACCCGTCTTTTTGGAACTGGGGATTTCTTGGCTAAGGTTGGCTTTGACGATTCTGTATGTACATGTCCTGAGAAACATTTAAGGTTCCAGACGTGGCTACCAAAGCTGTGAGTATGTGCACGTGTAGCCGGCTGAATGTCTAGAGTGAATGCAGGACTGAGTGATTTCTCCATTGTTGTAATTTGGCACTCATTTTGCTGTCTTAACTGTCATTTTGCAAGATTTGCTGCTTAATTTAATTGTTCCTTGAGAATAGATACTGCTGTCATAAGTCAGTTCTTACCTTCAAGAAAGGGGACAATATTAGACCCTAACCATATGCATATGTAACTCTTTGGGCCATCATCTGTCATCCTAACGGGGCTGTGGGCTAAACCTAGAGTTAATATCATAACGGGGCTATCATCCTTGTAGCATTTTCCTTGAATGTTATGACTATTTGTATATGGTTTTTTTCCTTGATGTATCTTCTTTGGTGTTGTGAGAAGATTTTTTAAAATGATAATTAAAATCTCTCCTGAACATAATAATCGTGTTGGTCAGCTCGTTCTAGAATATATATGTATCAGTGTTATAGTTTTCCCACGTCTGTGTGTTTAACTGTCGTCACGTGTATGTGCGTGCCCGTGAGTAGATAGAAATATATATATATATATATATATATATATATATATATATATATATATATATATATATATATATATGTTAGTGTGTGTGCTTAGACTGTCTGACGTCTCTAGAATCAGCTGTCGTAGTAGATAGGTGAGAGAGAGAAGATTTTCTCAATCTCAGAGACAGCCTCTATCACATTCTATCATCTCACGTGTGGAAATTCTATTGCTATTCACTAAATCTCACTGCGTCTATCACTCATTCTAAGCTATTCAGAAGGGACCAATCCAAGTCTTAATTCCGCTATCAAAAATCTACGACAGAGGCAAAAGCACGATTCAGTCACACACATTACGAAAAATTGTGGATGCAGCAGAGGATTGCGCATCCCGTTCTTTGGCGTGAAACTAAATTGCTAATTACAGCGTTCCTAACGTCGTATTTGGTGGAGAAGGGATTCAGTGCAGTAGTGTTGCTACTACAGAAGCAACGAACACGACTGCAGATTTCTAACAGCAGATTTCAGACTTCTTTTAACAAACTTGGAATCAAATATTACAAAACTGGCTCATACCATACCAAGCGCAAGGATCTAACTAAGCTTCATTAGTTAGTGTATTTTTATATAATTATATCATTATTATCAACTAATAATTTTTCCAAATTGTTCATGTTTAAAGTGGTTACATAAAGAGAGGCTTAAATATTCAGATTTGAAGATATATATGCAGTCATTTAAAGGTTGTTATTGCCGGGAGTTGTAGTGAAGATAAGCTCTCACTGCAGATAAAATACTTCTATGGCACGCGCCTCAAACAGCCTCTGACAACCAAGTCCAGCTCCCGGCCTTCACGTGTGGCTCAATTTGAGCCCGGCGGAACTGTTTCCACTGACGGGAGAAGGGGCAAAGGCGAGCGACTGGCGCCTTAAAACCAGCAGCTTCGGGCAGATAGGGCTCGTGATCCTTGGTTGGTAGCTTATCTAAGAGAAGGAACTCTGAATTCAAACCACCGCTGCCTTGCGGGAATATCCATTTGTGGAATTGGCTTCGGGAGTAAACCCTGAGGATAAATCCGGAGTCGGAGTCCCTAAGGCAGTCTAATGTCGATTCGACATTATTCTGGCAACTCCTGCGACATGGCTGGTACCAAACTGTATCGGCTACTGCCGTTCCTTTGGATCTACCGGCTGTGTGAAGAGGGGGAACATGCTGCATGGGCAACAGCTTGATCTCCATATAACTGTGCCCAAGCTCGCGCCCTGGAGAGGACACTCCAGCTTCACCCTATAGGTGTCGGCAAAACACGGGAAGTAGCAGTTACCGGTTATAAGCATTTTGCCCAATTGGCGTAGGGCATGGCGCCAGGGGCTACTTCCGACAGTGGGAGAGGTTCTAGGATCTCACTGGACAGCTACCGCCCGCTTCAAGCTGGGCAGCCCCCAGTCAATAAGGTGTTGTCCCGCCACTGTTTGCTTTCCCCATTGGGTGCATGGGGATTAGGGTTAAACCCGAACTGTGGACAGAAAATTTTGCAACAAGCAATTATCGAAAAAATAGAAATAAGCAAACTCTCAGATTGGGATGCTGGAACGTCCGGACTATGTTGACTGGACTATCCGAAAACCTACAGGATGTAAACGATGTAAGGAAGACAGCCATAATTAATGATGAGCTTAAACGACTTCAGGTGGATATAGCTGCACTTCAGGAAACGTGCCTGGCGGGCTCTGGAATGGTGAGCGAGAAGGACTACACATTTTATTGGTAAGGGAAAGATCTTGATAAAGCTAGAGAACACGGAGTAGGTTTTGCGGTCAAAAAATCGCTAACTAACATGGTTGAACCAGGCGAGAATGGATCAGAACGCCTGTTAACGCTCCGCCTGCAAACTAGCACAGGTCCCATCACCCTTGTCAGTGTGTATGCTCCTACTCTGTACTCTGCCTCAGAAGCTAAAGATGAGTTCTACGAGAATCTAGCAGCAGTAATCAAAAGCATACCTAGGCAAGAACAGCTTGTTCTCCTTGGTGACTTTAACGCTAGAGTGGGTGCCGATAATGTTTCATGGCCTTCATGTCTGGGCAGGTTTGGTATTGGCAAGATGAATGAAAATGGACAACGGCTCTTAGAGTTGTGCGTCCACCATGACCTCTGCGTGACCAACACCTACTTTCAGACAAAACCCCAGCATAAGGTGTCATGGAGACACCCACGATCCAAACACTGGCACAAACTTGACCTGATTCTCGTCAGAAGGCCACTCCTCAGGTCTGTGCTCTCCACGCGCTCGTACCATAGTGCAGACTGTGACACAGATCACTCCTTGGTTTGCTGCAAAATCAGAGCACAACCAAGAAAACTCTATCGTGTCAGACATGAAGGGAAACCACGCATTGATACCAGCAAGATGTCAGACCCTTTCATGATCGCTCAATTCACTGCGACCTTCAAGAAAGTGCTCAGTAGCCCTCAGCATGGTGATACTATTACAGAGAACTGGGAGCATCTACAGAACACCATTCAAAGTACTGCACTTGCCACCTTTGGTAAGAAAACAGCAAAGTCAATGATTGGTTTGACGCTTCATCAGATGTGATGGCACCTGTTATTGAAGCTAAGCGCAGTGCTATGAATGAATACAAACGTTCACCGAGTGCCAGAACCCTACAGATCCTGAGGGCTACGAGAAGCAAAGTTCAACAAACTGCTCGACGCTGTGCAAATGACTATTGGCTCCAGCTCAGTGAGAGCATCCAGATCGCAGCGCAAACAGGCAACATTAGACAAATGTATGACGGTATAAAGAAAGCACTTGGCCCCCATAAAAGTAAGACGGCACCGCTAAAAACCATCAGCGGAGAGAAGCTAACCGATAAGGGTAAGCAGATGGAGAGGTGGGTCGAGCACTACTCTGAGCTTTACGCTAGAGACAATACCGTTACGCCTGCAGCCCTTGATGCTGTCAATAGTCTGCCAACTATGGAGGAGCTGGATGCCAAAACAACATTAGAGGAACTCAGTAAGGCCATTGATAGCTTGGCCTCTGGCAAAGCACCAGGCAGTGATGGGATTCCTCCTGATTTAATCAAATGCTGTAAGAGAACGCTATTACATCCCCTGCATAGGATGCTGTGCCAGTGCTGGGAAGAGACAACTATTCCTCAAGACATGCGAGATGCCAAGATTGTAACACTGTATAAAAATAAAGGAGACCGAAGTGATTGCAATAACTACAGAGGCATCTCTCTTCTTAGTATTGTTGGTAAGGTTTTTGCCAAAGTCATCTTAATGCGACTACACAAGTTAGCTGAGCGCATATATCCAGAGGCACAGTGTGGATTCCGAGCTGGCAGATCAACAACAGACATGATCTTCTCTCTCCGCCAGCTTCAGGAAAAATCAAGAGAGCAGAAAAGACCATTATATATCGCCTTTATAGACCTCACAAAAGCATTCGACCTGGTTAGTAGGGATGGACTCTTTAAAATCCTCCTAAAAATAGGCTGCCCTTCTAAAATGCTGGAAATGATAAAGTCATTCCATGACGACATGAAGGGAACAGTCCAATATGCTGGAAGCACGTCACAGCCCTTTGATATACGAAGTGGCGTTAAACAAGGCTGTGTTCTGGCTCCGACCCTCTTCGGAATCTTCTTTGCCTTACTCTTGAAACATGCATTCAGAGATGCAACTGAAGGAATATGCCTTCACACTAGGTCAGATGGCCGTCTGTTTAATCTTTCAAGGCTGAAGGCAAAAACAAAAATCAGAAGGGTCACTATAAGAGACTTGTTGTTCGCTGATGATGCTGCAGTCGTCACTCAAAGCCAACAGGAGCTTTAGAGCTTGATGAATCGCTTCACTAAAGCATGCAAGGACTTTGGCCTCACAATAAGTCTAAAGAAAACGAATGTGCTGAGTCAGGATGTGGGTGCTGCACCAGTTATCACTATCGATAACTATGAATTGGCAGTGGTGCACCACTTCACATACCTAGGGTCTACCATCAATGACAAACTCTCACTGGATACAGAAAACGACAGCCGCATTGGCAAAGCTGCAGCTACCTTTGCCCGCCTCACATCGCGTGTTTGGGGAAACTCTAAACTCACAATGAAGACCAAAGCTGCGGTATATAATGCCTGCGTCACCAGCACACTCCTATATGGCAGCGAGACCTGGACGACCTATGCTAAGCAAGAAAGAAGGCTCAATACCTTCCATTTGCGGTGTCTACGCCGCATCCTCGGCATCTCGGGGAAAGATAAAGTGACAAATGTCGAGGTGTTGTCACGTGCTGGCCTTCAAAGTATGTATACGCTGCTTAGACAGCGCAGACTTCGCTGGCTTGGCCATGTTCGCCGCATGGAAGATGGTCGCATCCCAAAAGATATCTTCTATGGACAATTAGCAGATGGCAAGAGAACAGTTGGGCGACCACAGCTGAGGTTCAAAGATGTGTGCAAGAGAGATATGAGGGCACTGGACATGGATCCAGCAACATGGGAGGATGAAGCTGCCGATCGCACTAAGTGGCGATGCTATTTACGGCACCACCTCAGATTGGGCGAAGAGAGGCTCACACAAGAAGCAGAGGTGAGGAGAAAACGTCGAAAGGAGCACCAGGAAAATAAGCAGCTGAGGGCTGCCACCTCAGGGGCGCATTCCCATAGTCAGTTATGACTGAAGGGGCTATTATTATTATGCAGTCATTTAGCCGCTATTAAAATGATATGATTATGATAGTTAAAGAGTGGTAAGAACTTATTTTATATCATTTGCTCCGCCAATTTGTAATTCAAGGATAATGAACCTGTGGTGTATATAACTCCGTACTTAAACACATATTTAATATAACTATGCTTTTATACAGTTGGGCGACCGCAGCTGAGGTTCAAAGATGTGTGCAAGCGAGATATGAGGGCACTGGACATAAATCCAGCAACGTAGGGGGGGGGGGGGGGGGGAAGCAGCCGATCTCACCAAGCAGAGATGCTATTTACGGCGCCACCTCAGATTAGGCGAAAAGAAGCTCACACAACAAGCCGAAGAGAGGAGAAAACGTCGAAAGGGGCATCAGGAAAATAAGCAGCTGAGAGCAGTCACCTCAGGGGCGCATTCCCATAGTCAGTTATGACTGAAGGGACTATTATTACTATTAAGCTTTTATAAATGTGCTTTCTCTTTTTCTTTATATTATAAGAAAAGATAACTCATTACCTGCATTGCTTTTTTAAAAGTATGGTGGAATATATGTATATGTGTGTGTGTGTTTGTGTATACACGATAAAGAGCAAGGGGGTGTTAAAATGAGTTCATAGTGGTGGATGTTGACGAATATAAAACTGATACAATTTTGTACTGTCCTTGCAGGCTGGGATCTCCGAATATTGAAATTTGTCAAAATTGGCATTGCGGGGAGTGGGGGGGGGGGGGGGGGGGGGGGGGGGGGAAGAAAAAAGGGGGGAGAGGTTGTGCATTGAAATCAATATTTATCCTAGTAAGCGGAGGTCGCAAGGAGGCAGCCCCTCCACCATGCAAAGGCACATTAGGCCAATCACCTGTTTGCTTTAAACTTTTGATTAGCCAAACTTTCCTCTTATCTCGATAGATTTCCCCGTCGTCTATCACTCAGTCAATCAAAAGGAGTACATCAGTCAATCCTTCGGTGTGTCAGTCCATACACGAATCAGTACGTTAATAAATTGGACTTTTAATATATTTCTGGGGGAGGGGCTGGTATGGAATATTAATAGTGACAAATAAAAGTGTATTAAACTGTAAACCAGCCTAAAAAGACATATTTTTCCACATTTTGTTTCTAATATCGTATTTTCATATTCGATACTTGCACACTACGATACATGTCCAGGAAACTCTTCTAAGGGCAGGAAGGGAAATAACTCCAAGGGAATATTCACTGCTGAGCAAAAACCTACGAGTAAAAGGATTTTACCCCAATGACTTTGTAATATTTTGTACTCTACATTATATTCGCTATTCCCGTAAACTATGTAATTTTAATGTAATAATGTGGTTTTATTATGTATTTTTTTTTCATGAATATATCACTATCATCGGTATGAATGTCTCGGCATAGGTCTTCAATATCCGTCTCAGGAAATCGCTTGCCCGACCTGGCAGATAATCTTTATTTTTCATATACCATGTCGGTTGCGGAATATACCATGTCTCTTTACAAATTCTAGTCTTTATTGATGAATGCTGGAGAGAGGGTGCTTTCTTTAAAATGAAGAAGATAGGAGTAACCGGTAAAATGTATAATTATTTAGAGAATTTTCTGCAAGATAGATATTTCACTGTTCAGGTAAACAATGATAGATCAGAACTGTATGAACAACAAAATGGAATACCCCAAGGATCAGTAATGTCTCCTTCAATTTTTACAATAATGGTAAATGATTTAGGTGAAGAATTTAATGATATAACAAATAAATTGTCACAGTTTGCAGATGATGTTGCTATATGGAGGACTGGGAAACATCTGCTAAAATTATATAAGGAACTGCAGAAGCAAATAAATAAAGTATGTAAATGGATGACAAAATGGGGATTTCAGCTGAATACAAATAAAACATTGGGAATGATCTTCAGTAAAA
Organism: Oreohelix idahoensis; assembly: GCA_024509875.1. NCBI lineage: Eukaryota > Metazoa > Mollusca > Gastropoda > Stylommatophora > Oreohelicidae > Oreohelix > Oreohelix idahoensis. The sequence continues at coordinate 61,259 of JAMPIV010016352.1, forward strand.
GTAGGGTTATAAAAAATAAAATTATAGATATAAATATCCAAGGGCAAAACATTAATACAGTACAAACCACTCGATATCTAGGAATGATATTGGACCAACAGCTGAACTGGAATAAACACATAGATAAACTAGTGGAGTCTTGCAGAGGATTGACTAACTTATTAAGATATTTGAAAGGTAATGGATGGGGTGCAAGCACTAAGACAATGCTCACTTTTTATAAATCTTTTATTAGAGGAAAAATAGATTATGGAAGTATAATATATGACTCTGCTGCACACAGTAACAAGATTAAATTAGACAGAATTCAGCATCAGGTTTTATGTACAATAACAGGTGCAATCAGATCAACATCAATGGGAGCTATAGAGGTGGCTTTAGGAATCATACCCTTAGAATTACGGAGAAAAGAGTTAAGACTAAATTACATGAACAGAGTTATGTTAGATAAGTCTCACCCAGCACATACAGCTTTTACGAGATGCCAACTAACAACTCAGGCCAAGCCAATGAATACCACTAGATACCCTACAGGATGGAAGTGTATGGAGGAAATTGTCCATCTGGGTACATTAATTACATCAATTAATAACAGTTGTGAATACAAGGCAGTGATTCCGCCTTGGGAGATCAAGAAACCAGACACGGACTACCACCTAGCAGAAATACTTAAGAAAACAAATAATATAGAAAATATTAAAAACACAGCCAATAAATATATACAACAAATATCAAAAGACAGCATTACTGTGTACACAGATGGATCCAAGGGAGAGGATGGCAAATTGGGGATAGGAATATATATTCCAATATGGAAAATGGCAAAAGAATATAGCATCACGGAAAATACATCCATTTGCACTGCAGAGATGGTGGCAATACTAAAAGCACTAGAAATATTCTCTAATAACCCTCCCAAAAAATTAACAGTTTTAACTGACTCTCTTTCAACAATTAAAGCACTTAGAAACTTACGAGAATGTAGTAGACCTGATATAGCAGAGGAGATTTTTCTGGCTACTACATACTTATATTCCAGAGGATGTTCAGTATTAATTGCTTAGATACCTTCACATGTTGGCATAGAAGGAAATGAAAAGGCAGATAAAGAAGCCAAGAAAGGTAGATCTGATAAAAATCTAATAAATGTAGGGATGAGTAAATCAGAAATTAAGAGCTTAATTAAAGATTTAATAACAGATGAATGGAAAGCAGAGTGGGATAAAAATCTGAAAGGAAGACATGCATATAAGATGTTCAGGGCTCCAACAAGAAAATGTCAGATATCTAGGGAATTGAAAATTCCCAGTAATAAGAAACTTCTCAGACTACAGCTGGGAAAAGGCTATTTCAGAATAGAAGAACCTTACTGTGCAGGATGTCTTCAAGACAATAATATAGAACATTTCTTGTTAAAGTGTAAGAGGTATGACCAAATGAGAATACCAATATTTGATTATTTGCAGGCATTCAGCTTACCTATAAATATAGAGGAGGTGTTGAGAATAGACAGACCTAGGGAACTGCATAATATAGTCAAACAATATTTAACACGAACACATGTTAATATATAGTGGCTGGGAATGTGAAGGTCTGATGCTGTTCTTACAATGCATGTGACTTCAAACAGATGAAAGTCAATTAAATATCCGGTAAAGTCCGTTATATAACTAGAACCACCGGGCCTTTACACCCCCCCCCCCCACTTTAATATTATTCTTGTTCATAGTTTCTTATTGATTTTGTTTGTTTGTTTGTTTGTTTTTTATTTTATATTTTATTATTTAACGTATAGGCCTAAGCACAATTGTGAGTATCCCTATTTTCAAATGTGATGCCACTTTCTCATGTCGGCAGTTGTTCATATTATTTGGAATTGAAAACAATATATATCCTAATTATAACCCATCAGAGGTTGAACGGGATTTCTGTTTATTTTCATTAATAAAAAAAAAAAAGTCTTTATTGCAGTTTATCAATTACGGTCTTTGCTGTTCCTTGTAACGACGGTGGACCCAGGACATCACAGAGAGTCTGAACTTGTCTTTGGCTGATGCAGGTCGACTTGCCCTTGGCTGATGCAGGTCAACTTGCCCAGAATCATAATGCGTTCAGAGCAGCTGTAATGGAGACAACGTTCTGGAAAGAATACGTCACATGATGATGATGTTGTTCCTATATCTTCGCGAAGATCAGCTCTGGCGGAAATTATGGAGCCACCTTTATATTCCCCTCTTTCTATATTCACAGCATCAGCAAAAGAACTAGAGAAAAGAGCAGACTAAATCGCAAACAGAACTATCAAGCCGTCAGTGTAACTTAAAAAAAAAAAAGAAATATTATATTATAATAGGATCTAAATCATCAGTTTAGTTTCTCAAAAAGCAATTATTTTTTTTTAAGGGTATAGGCCTACCAGATTTGTTTTCTTAATACATTTTTTAAAATAAATCATAAACATCAATAGCAAATACTCGAGCATCATTAGGTTGCATCAGATTACAGCAATTGATAGGTCGGTGAAGTTGGTCTGCGCATGAGTGCGCTTATTCATCTGTAATTATGTTGCCTTTCCTGTATTACTGAAAATTTGTTGCACCTTATTGTTAAAGCCAGTTTGGTTTTAAGCTAGGGGATGTAAACATTTATATTCTTGCATGTCAGGTCAGATTTAGTTGTTATCTCCCTTGACTGGTTTAAAATTATTTGATTTTCAGAATGCTCTCGAACTTTTGAGATTTGAGTAGAGTTCTCCTTTCCCGGTTAGCGGGGCATGCGTGACTATTTTTGAGCGGGACTGATATGCGATATCTCGTGACAGTTGGCTCTGGGCGTTTGACCGGACTGGTCAGCCATGTTTTCTCACTGTGAATTGGGGAGATATTTCCTGGTGGAATAGATATGTTGGAGTCTCCCTATGATTTTTCTAAAGCCTGGGATAGAATGGCTTGTATTAATATTGTGCAATGTAGTCAATAATCCTAGATGTGCGATAATACGTCTGCCCATCTAGGCTTTAGCAAAAAGTTCAGCAAAAAGATTTTTAGTTTTACCTTGCTTTAGAAAAACACACTAGCGAATAACGCACGCCATTCCTTGGCGTTAATAATGAACATTAGGAGATTCTCTGATACTACAGTCATACAGAGAAACAATCTCCTTCCTAGAATAAATCACAGAGACCAATCTTCAGGCTTTCTAATCGAACAGCCCAGTAGCGACGACATGACAGCAGCTTTCTCGTCAACACCCCAAATCGACGCATGCGCAGAAATGCCTTTGACCCCAGAGTTCAGCTCAAAAAATAGGCCGACATAGAAATACAAAGATATAAGACCGAATCACCTTAAAAAGTCAAGGAATAAATAAAAATTCGGGCCATAAACATTTTAAGCAAGACCAATCTGTTTCTGGCCATACCAGACGAAAATGACGTAAATCTATTATTCATACGCCAGATTGAGACACAAGAACAGATAACCCATATAACCGAATACAACATCGACCAATCAGGGTTCTGTCCCTTAGTCTAAGAATCATTGATTCTCAAATAAATACTTTTCATCAGACAAATAGTTGTACTTTACATTTGTATGCCTATAAACAGTAATCTGTGCGTCACAGACTATCACACAAAAGAATCTGTGCGCAACAGTGTACTAGATATTGTAGTGCCAGAGCAGAGGAGGTAAGAAGTACGTTTATATTACCTTAGAGCCAGGAACTTCATTCGGCTCATGTATTATTTTGCCAGAGATTTACATGACTTGTTTTGTCAGAGGAAATACAGAGAATATTATATATTTCGAAGCTCGGCACTCATGCGGCTTATTTTGCCAGAGATTTACATGACTTGTTTTGTCAGAGGAAATACAGAGAAAATTATATATTTTGGAAGCCCGGCACTTATGCGGCTTATTTGGCCAGAGCCTTTCATGGCCTATTTCGTCAGAGAAGGTAGAGGGGAATTACTGACGTATTGCTAGCACTGCGATACCCGCAGTCTGTTCAGAGAAGCAGTTGATATTGGATGTAATGAACTTGTTATTCTATGATATGTGTGAACGATGTCCCATTGACAGTGTATTGATGATGATCTTGTGTCTGTGGAGTTAATAAATCGTGAACAGTCGTACCACAGTCGTTTCCAACAATTTCCTGAATATTGCATGTGTTTTGGGTGTGTGTGATCAATGCTGTCTTACTACACGCATTCGCTCATTGACTTGTCTATATACCCACACACCATGTCGGCCATCTGTAAGCCCGACCTGCTGATTTGCCTTCATCACACATGATATGGTACAACTATATACACCTCAAACAGCATACTTCTACAGTGGTGGCGACTATGCTGTTCGCCTCTAACAGCACACAATAGAGACACATTTAACACCTTCTACAGTGGTGGCCAGCTCGATGGGGCTATTAACAGCGAATTTTCAAGTACAACTGTGGAATCCAGTCCTTGATTCTTGTGAAGAAATCCAACATAATTTACAGTGTTGACAGTGCGGAGTTTTGTGCAGTTTGTTCAAATCAAGTGCAGTGTTGCTGATCCTGATTTTTTGCAAACAAGTTCAACATGTTGGGAATTTAAGTGATGGAAGATGCCTGTACCTGGAGTCTTAGAGTTCCTGTTCCTTTTCAACGTTGGATCCTCTTGTCGCTGAACTGTATTTTCTATGAACTTCATTACTGCTGTTGGAAAGGCTGGGATTTGTTTTCATCTTAAAAGATAAGTGGCCATTTGTTATTGTAATCTGTGCCTCTGTGTTTGGTTATTTGTGATATATTTGTTTAGTTGTGCCGAGATGTCTCATTGTCGTTTTTGTTATATTTTTTCTGTTCTTCAGTTTTGATTAATTTGTTTGTATTTGTCTGCCTCTCCTTCCTATCGTTTATTTCTTTACAACTTTTCGTCTATACACTGTGTTGTCATTGTCTCATCGTTCTATTCGCAGCTGTCGTTGCAAGTTTTGCAATACTGTTTACTTTATTTCTACTTTTTTCTTAGTTGATTCCTGCGAATTTGTCGTTTGTCCTTGATATTTTGTCTTCGTCTTTCTGGTTGATATTATTCATTGTTGTTATACACTGTCAATATTGTGATGCACAATAAGTATATAAGTGATTAATTATATTATTGATAAGTAAAGTAATTATACAAGTTCTAGAGCAAAGACTTGTCACCCACTGAGTTGGGATAAAGTGAGTTTCTAAAATAATAATTATTGCACAAGGTGTTTATCTCATATAATCCAGCATAATGTCTACTCTGGATTATTTTATTGCACAAGGGAAAGCCATTGGCAAGACTGAGGAAAAATTAAAAGAATTTGCACTTGCTGAATATGCCAATGCGCAAAAGGCTGAAGAAAAAAGACAGAAAATTGAAGCTGAAGATAGGAGATTGCAGATGCAAGCAGATGAGAGAAAATTCCAAATGGAGATGGAACAAAAGAAATTAGAAGCAGAGGAGAGAAAAATCCAAATGCAGATGGGGGTTGAAAATAAAAAATTTGAAAGAAAGGCTGAGGCTGAAAAACAGAAAATGTTACATGACGAGAGAGTATTAGCTGTGGAGCTGGAAAAAATAAAAATAGTAAATATGGGTAATGCTCAAAATGAGACAAACAATCAAACTACTTCTAATAAGGCAAATGCTAAACCTTATGATATTAAGTTACCTGCTTTTAACCCTGCCAGCGACGATATCTCTTTCTATTTAAATAGATTTGAACTTTCATGCAAATCTCATAAGGTAGATAAATTGCAATATTGTGAACAACTTAGGAAGTTATTTAAGGGTGAAGCCTTGAATACTATAAGTATGTTAGAAGGCCCTGACGCAAATAACTATGATGTGGTCAGAGCTGCCTTATTAAAAAAAATAGCAACTGGATGAAGAGGGTTATCGCCTACGCTTTAAATCTTTATTGCCAGAGACAGGGAAAGATTTTTCAGATTTTATATCTGATATTAGCCTTACGTTTTCACGTTGGGTTGAACTTTCAAAAACTGAACACACATATTAAGCCCTTAAGGATTTATTGCTCTGGGACAAAGTTATGTCGTCAGTGAATAAATTCTTTCTTTTCTTTCTACATGAGCGAAAGCCTCCAAATTTAAAAGATATGGAACAATACTGTCGCCAATATGTCACGGCACATCCTAACGGTTAGCAATTCTGAAGTCAAAGAAGGTTTACCCGTCGCTTCAGCAATACCATATGATCCTAATTGGCGACGTAGATCTAAAAGTGTTGATCGAAATTTTGGTGGTAGAGATAATCGAAATTTTAGACAGAACCAAGGGGGTCCATCACATAATGATTTTTCTTCAAGGAATTGGAGACAATTTAACGGTCCTCAACATTTTAGTCCCAACAATTATAAAAATTTTGGGAGGGGTAACTACTATAGAGGTTATCAACCTTATATTAATTTTTCTCAGAGACAGCAAAACCCATCAAATAGATATTTTGATCAAAGGGGAAATGACAATCGCAACTATGCTAACTGGGGGTCAAATCAGAACAATAGTATCAATAGAGAAAACAACAATGCTTCCAATAGAGATAATAGCCGCGACAGATCGCGATATGACGGTAGATCAAATAATAGATCGCATCGCCAGGCTAACTCTGCTCAACAAGAGCATCTAGTTGTTAATAATCAAGGTAACAATGACAATACTATCCCTAAGATTACTGCTTGCTCTGCTTTCGATTTCGAGAGAGCATCTCGGTGCCCGGAGTGCACAACTTTGTCCCAACCTACAGCTTTAACTACCTTGAGTTGCGGTCATCCTCTACCCGCTCTTCCTGCCTTGTCTGCACATGATGGAAGAGGGTCTCTTACTCTACATAAGGGGTTTGTGAACAATAATACATTCTCAGTTCTCTTTGATTCTGGATGCGCAACTGTTGGAATTAGACAGTCTCTAGTTCATCCATCCTGTGCAACAGGTAATATGGTGAAATGTGTGACATTCGGTGGGACAGTTGAGAGTTTTCCGACTGCCATAGTCCACATTGCCACACCATTTTTCACTGGTTATATACACGTATGTTTGCTCAGAGCACCTATCGCCGACCTTACTGTCGGACAGATACATGGTGTAAAGGTTTGTACGCCGGTACAAATTGCTGCTTGGGAACAGCAATGTAACCTTACTGCTTCTATCTTAGGGACTATGCCAAAATCTTATCACCAAGTACATTCTGCTAACGCAATAAATTCTGCTGATTTTGTGCAATTTTGCAGTATTGATGAGACGAATGTTCATCATAGTAATTTTGGTGCTTCTTTTAGCCCAGTGTGACATACTTCAGTACGTCGTCGCTCTAACTTTGATCCTTCTTTAACTACTATTATAGAAGAAGATCCTTCGATTTTGTCTGACACAGACACTAACTCTATTGCTACGACTGAATCTACATCCAGTCACATTGATTGCAACTTCTTTACTGCGATGACTAGCGTTTTCTTTGCTACATGTACGAACTTAATTGTTAGTACATATCTGTACCTTATGAGTTTCTTTACTTTTCTTACTGGGCCGGTTAGCTCAGTATCTTCGTCTTTTACGACTTTTTGTCGTCCTTACTGCTTTTCTTTTAAACTTCGACGTAGGTCCAAGTTTACTACTTGCTGCTTTTACATCTTGATTATATCTTTCTTACTTTTTTTCTTTGCCTAGTACTCAGGCTATGACGTCAGTTCAGCCTTTAGGATGTACGCATTTATCAACTGCATTTCCTTTCTCTTGCGCAAAATCTCAGATTGTCAGCCATCATGACACGCTTAGTCGTCATTACCATCCTCTAGATTTGCCTTTTGACGTGGGTATCATGTGTATACTCACGACTGTTCTCTACATAAATTATATGCTACTATTTTTCTCAGATACTTGTATGACCCTATTTAGTCATGACTCTAAAATTAGTTTGTATCTTTCTGTTACCGTTTTACTGTAACGGAGGAAGGTTTGATTATAACCACACAGAGGCCGGAAATTTACACGGCCACATTTGATAGCTAGAAATGTAGGATTAACTAGTGTACCGGGTATATTATAAAATCCTACGGTTATCAAACAGAGATTCTCATTTGTATTGTTTCACAGCTTAAGCTTTTCCATGAGAGTCGGTGCTGCGTTATTGACGGTCTCAACAGTTTACCAGATATATCAAGTGTTACTGTTCCAGTTTTACCACTTGACATTTGACGCTACTTTGGATGCCGTTGATGCCTTTCTACGATGTGGATGCTCTTAGACTTCGAGAAGCATCTCTTATGTGTGGCTTAGTTCAGTTAGTTGATTACATTGTACTTTAGTATAGGATATTATATTAGAAGATATTGTAATGATACCATTATTTTACGTAACTTATCATTGTGAGACATGTCTATATTGTAATCTTTTTTTGTTGTTGTAATACATGAAGTCATGAGAGAAAGTAAATTTTTCTGACATTGTTATGGGTTTTGGTGCCCAGCGCTTCATTGTGCGCTAGTGGGAGCACCTATTTATACAATAATCATACTTTGTGAACAGATTTTTTCTGAGGTTGTGAGGTACTTTTCCTCATCCGACGCTTGATTGTGCGTGAGTAATAGCCATGGTTGACTGAGTTATCATGCTCATTATGTTTTATTTTCTGTTAGAGATTTAGATTATCATGTATGCTATTGTACTACAATGGTGTTTATTTTAATATGCATTGTGTCATGTAATTGTTTGCCATGTCATATTTCTGTCTTCTTTATTCTTAGGACACTGCTTCCCTTCATCTCTACTCTTTGCTTTCGTATCCCATCTAGTCTTTGTTCACTTGGCGTACTATCTGTATACCTCTTCGTTACTCTTACTCCTATTCCTCTTGTGTTCATGACTTTATATACGATATACTTTAGTGTAGATATTTGTATGCTACCGCCCTCTTTTGTTTTTTTCTATTTGATGTATTTTTTTCAAAAAAAAATATTTTTTTCCGGGGGGGGGGGGAGGGGGGGGGGGTTAAGCTAGGGGATGTAAACATTTATATTCTTGCATGTCAGGTCAGATTTAGTTGTTATCTCCCTTGACTGGTTTAAAATTATTTGATTTCCAGAATGCTCTCGAACTTTCGAGATTTGAGTAGAGTTCACGTTTCCCGGTTAGCGGAGCATGCGTGACTATTTTTGAGCGGGACTGATATGCTATATCTCGTAACAGTTGGCTCTGGGCATTTGACCGGACTGGTCAGCCATGTTTTTCTCACTGTGAATTGGGGAGATATTTTCTGGTGGAATAGATATGTTGGAGTCTCCCTATGATTTTTCTAAAGCCTGGGATAGAATGGCTTGTATTAATATTGTGCAATGTGTACTAGATATTGTAGTGCCAGAGCAGAAGAGGTAAGAAGTACGTTTATATTATCTTAGAGCCAGGAACATCATTCGGCTCATGTATTATTTTGCCAGAGATTTACACGACTTGTTTGGTCAGAGGAAATACTTAGAATATTATATACTTTGAAGCCCGTCACTCATGCGGCTTATTTTGCCAGAGATTTACATGACTTGTTTTGTCAGAGGAAATACAGAGAATATTATATATTTCGAAGCCCGGCACTCATGCGGCTTATTTTGCCAGAGATTTACATGACTTGTTTTGTCAGAGGAAATACATAGAATATTATATATTTTGGAAGCCCGGCACTTATGCGGCTTATTTGGCCAGAGCCTTACATGGCCTATTTCGTCAGAGAAGGTAGAGGGGAATTACTGACGTATTGCTAGCACTGCGATACCCGCAGTCTGTTCAGAGAAGCCGTTGATATTGGATGTAATGAACTGTTGTTATTCTATGATATGTGTGAACGATGTCCCATTGACAGTATATTGATGATGTCCTTGTGTCTGTGGAGTTAATAAATCGTGAACAATCGTACCACAGTCGTTTCCAACAATTTCCTGTAAATTGCATGTGTTTTGGGTGTGTGTGATCAACGCTGTCTTACTACACGCATTCGCTCATTGACTTGTCTATATACCCACACATCATGTCGGCCATCTGTAAGCCCGACCTGCTGATTTGCCTTCCTCAGCACACATGATATGGTACAACTATATACACCTCTGTTGCGTGATAAATTCTCGCAACATCGTTTTATTTCAGTGTCTGTTTTATAACGCAAGGGCAACAACTGCTTGTAATTTATAGTCACTTTTCTCGGTAAGCATTTGTCTTCTCGCGTTGGTATCGAATGCAGTTAACTTTTGAGCTGTGGTCATTTTTTGCGCTGGACTGCGCATGACTTGTCTTGTTTTTTGTCGATCGGTTTCCGCCCACCACTAGTGGGAGTGAGCGATTTGGAATGGCGAAAGAAATGCCTCGTTGAAGAGGGGATCTCCGCTATTTTTGTTCTGTCAGGGATGTGTAGTCCTCTTATGGATATTTCGTTTAGTCGAGATAATACCTCTAGTGTTTTCCCACATGTCGGGAGGCGTGATATTTCTGTGTATTTCATGAAAGCAAGGTAAATTGACTTTTTCATTAACTCTATCGATTTTGGGTCGTGAGCGATTTCGATTCATAGCCTGTCTCCGAAAGTCGTCGTCACGAGATGTTTTTTCCCAGCTCACATGTCGCTGCATTGTACTGCATCGGTTGATGCATGTACCAAGGACCATTACTTGCTACTTTGTTAAATGAACTAGGTTTAGAAAACCTTTATTATCTAGAGGATATTTTTGAGGACATTATTTATACTTCGGCAGACGTGTCTGTCTCGCTGAAGTCAAACTAAGGAGAGTGAACTGATCTCATACATCTGGTTATCTCCTGGCTGTTATAGAAAAAGATGGAGTTTTCCACCTGACTACATTTACAGCACTATGAAATATAACATGCATCTGACTCATCATTGTAATGCTGTCTACCGTTTATTGCTGTATTGAATGTTGCTGTGATAATGACTGTTTGATGTGCCTACACATTTGCGTAACCATTTTGTCACTGTGGCGTCCACAATAAATAATGAAGAAAAACGTCAACGGCTGTTTCAAGACTCATTGACTTTATACGTCGTGAGTTTACTGACGTCCTATGTGGATTGCCCTGTTATTGTTGCATGAACATTGTTTTGACTGAACACATCTACACACTACACAAAACCAGACATGCGGATGCCATCCATCATCATATGGCATCACGCATCATTTGGTGGCCATAAGCTGGTTTGATTCTGGTACTAGCAAACACGGGGTCCCTTACCCACTTCATTTTCAACAAGAATTCATCAGCATCCTTCAAGAAATTAACATTCTTCAATACAGTCAACATCTTCAAAATTTTCAAAGTACTCGGCGTTGCCCGGTAAAAGTCAAAATTTCAACTTTTTGACGGAAACAAGAATTTGACAGTACCCGGCGTTGTTACATGTTGCCGGATAACTCGGACTGCTGTTATCTTTTACGCAAGTCAAGCAAGTTGCTGCTGTCAAGGTTCCAGTGCTGTCGTTTTTTGAGAAGGTCAAGTGCCGGTTGAAGCGGGTTGTTTTCTGAAGAAGGCCAAGTACCGATTTCCATCAACTTACTTTTGGATTAGAAGGTCAAGTGCCGAAACAACTCAACACACAGTATTTCAGAAGCTCTTGTACCATCGTGTTAGCAGTGGAAGCAGTTCAGATGTGCCATCATCGTTGGAGCTTCGCTCTTTAGGACGTTGATTGACATCCGTTTTTCTGCTGTTCTACGATTGGAAGCCTTTAAGTTAAGTGGCCTGTTTGTATGTAAACTGTGCCCTTATACTTCTGCTGAGTCTTCTGTGTATCATCTCATTCTATATGTTATATGTCTATATGTTATTTGTATATTTATATGTTTATATTTCAGCGGGTTCTCGGTTGGGTGGTGTCTCCGTTAGATTATGCCACGTCATAGAGGTCGTCTATTGTGAGCGTTTTCTGTAGGGTTTGCAAATTTCCGATACTGGAATTTGCTAAGCGACTTCTGTTGCTATTTATGTTAGCTGTGATGACATGTTTAATATTGTTTTCGTTATTATTTCACATTCTTTAGTTTTGTTGTGATTTGTTTGTATTTGTTAGCCTACTCTTGTCTATAATTTAGTTTCATACAACATTTTTGTTTATACACTGTGGTGTCATGTATTTTGTTTAATTCTATCGCAGATATCGTCACATTTTTTGTGATATTTCATTAATTTCTGCTTTATTTTTAGTTGATTTCTGCGAAAGTTTTTGTATTGTTGCTGATCTTTGTTATTGTTTACATTGTTATTGTTTACATTGTTTGTATTGTTTACATTTTCAATGTTTACATTCTGCATGTGTTTACATAGTCATTGTTTACAGTTATAGTAATTAGTTAATGGGCTATGCTAATGCACTGTTACTACTATACTGATGATAAATGAATGATGAATAGTGTCGTGCACTATTGAATGAGAAGTGCACTTATGATCAAGATTTGAGTGCTGATATTTCATATACAAGTCTTTGATTGGAGACTTGTTTCCCACAGAGACTGGGATAATATAATGTGATGTGAATATACAAGTGCTTAATTAAGACTTGTTACACTTAGGTTTGAAATAAATTAGTTAATTATTTCAGGTTTTGGACTCATATGTAGACAACATGTCTACATTTGAGCACTTTATTGAGCAGGGTAAATTGCTTGGGAAGACTGGTGATAAGTTAGAAGAATTTGCAACTGCTCGATATGATAAAGCAATGGAAGCTGAACAAAAGAAACTGCATATGGAAGCTGAACAAAAGAAACTGCAGATGCAGGTGGATGAAAAGAGATTCCAAATGGAAATGGAAAAACAAAAAAGGGAATCAGAAGCTGAGGAAAGAAAGCTACAGCTAGAGGCTGAGAATAAAAGACTTGAAAAAGAAGCTGAAAATAAAAGACTTGAAAAAGAAGCTGAAAATGAAAGACTTCAAATGCAGGCTCAAGCTGAAGAAAGGAAGTTACAAAGAGAGTCTGATGAGAGGAAAGCAAAAATGGAACATGAAGAAAAACTCTTAGCTTTAGAGTTGGAGAAATTGAAATTGACGAGCATGAGTAATGGTAATGATTCAAACAAGGGTTCATCTTCTGGGAAGGCTAATAATGATACTTTTAAGATTAAGTTACCAACATTTAGTCCTTCCAGTGATGACATAATGTTCTATCTGGACAGATTTGAACAAGCATGTACAGCTCATAACATAGACAAAGCAAAATATGTTTATCAGTTATCAGGGATACTGACAGGTAAAGCTCTAAGTATATTAAATATGGTGGATGAACCTGACAAGAGCAATTATGAGGTTGTCAGGGCCGCTTTGTTAAAGAAATATCAGCTTAACGAAGACGGCTATCGTCTACAATTTAAAAACATGTTACCTGAAAATGGAGTTGAATTCTCCGAGTTTATTGCAAGAATACGCATTACTTTCTCACGATGGGTTGAACTATCTAAGACGGAAAAAACTTATGAAGGACTTATGGACTTAATACTTAGAGACAAAGTCATGTCGTCTGTCAATGAGTCTTTCCTTGCTTTCCTTCATGAACGTAAACCTAAAACAATAAAAGAAATGGAAGATTTCTGTTGCCAATACGTAACTGCGCACCCACACATAACCATGGGTAACTCTAAGGTGAAAGAAGGTTTACCAGTTGCTTCGGCAGCTCCGTATGGTCAAAACTTTGCTCGTAGATTCCAACAAAATTTTGATAGAAAGAGTAGCGGTAATTTCTGTCAAAATCATGGAAATCAATTTCATGGTGATTCTTCTTCGAAGAATTGGAGACAACCTGATAGTACTCGTTACTATCACCCTAATAATTATAGGCATTTCAAAAGAGGATATGGTAATAGAGGTTATTCCTGCCGAAGACCTCAGAACCAAACAAATAGATGTTCGCATCAATGTGAACATGATAGTAATCGTGGAAACTGGAATTCGAACCAGTATAACAATTACAATAGAGACAATAATAACTGCAGAGATAATAATAACTCTGATAACTTCAGAGGTAATAATAGTCGGGGTAGATCTCAACACAAAAAAAAGAGATATCAGCAGGCTAATGCTGTACAACAGGAAACTGAGGGAGCCTGTAATCATGTTGTTGATAGTAAAAACTTTGACGCTGTCACTAGTTCTGCTTTTGACTTTGAGAGAGCAAACAAATGCCCCCAATGCAGTACTTTATTCGAACCGGGTACCATAACTACTTTGAGTTGTGGTCACCCACTTCCCGCTCTTCCTGCTGCTGTTGCGCATGACGGGAGGGGTTCTTTAATTCTACATAAGGGTCTTGTTAATGATACTCCGGTCTCACTACTTTTCGACTCCGGATGCACCACTATTGGTGTTAGACAATCGCTTGTAGATCCATCTTGTGCTACAGGAAGGGTTATTAAATGTGTCACATTTGGCGGCACTCTAGAAAAATATCCTACTGCTGTAATTCGCATTGCCACTCCTTTCTTTACTGGAGATGTGCATGCTTGTCTCTTACCTAATCCTATTGCGGACCTTATTATTGGTCGTATTCACGGAGTTAGGGAGTGTACCCCACAGCAGATTGCTGCTTGGGAAGATAATAACATGCAAGCTACAAATGCAGTAGTTACAAGAGCACAAGCTCTACAAACACCCGAAACTTCACTGAATAGTGATAATGAAGTTGATAGCCAAGATAGTCACTTAGTAATTACTCGTGACTCTTTCATAAAATTGCAAGAAGAAGATCCTTCTTTAAAAAAATTCTTCGTTCTTGCGAAGAAAGGTGATCCGAATCAGGATACAAATAGAAAATCTTGGATTGCAATGAGAAACGGCGTACTTGTACGTATGGTACAAGATTCGACTACGTCGGCACATTCGCAAATTCTTGTTCCCAAGAGCATGAGAGTCCAAATATTGCAACATGCTCATGACTCGCAATGTGCTGGACATATGGGTTTTGCCCGTACGAAGTCGAGAGTCCTTGCGGCTTTCTTTTGGCCTTTTGTCAATAAGGACATTCGTATTTACTGCCGATCATGCAAGGTATGTCAGGAGGTCAAATCTAGAGGACCACGACATGCTGCGCCTATCCAGGCTGCTGACATTCCTATTCGGCCGTTTCAGAAAATGGCCATAGATATTATTGGCCCTTTTAAGGTCAAGTCGGCCAGAGGACATCAGTTTATCCTTACATGTGTCGATATGTGCACACGTTGGCCAGAGGCTATTCCTCTTAAGAGCATATCTACTACAGATATCGCAGATGCTCTTTGGTTGATATTTTCTCGCTTGAGGTTCCCCAGAGAAATATTGTCAGACCATGGCACTCAACTCATATCTGACACTATGTCACAGGTAATGTCTACCTTACATATTGAACGATCTCTCAGTAGTATCTACCATCCTATGTCTAATGGGTTAGTTGAGCGTCTGAATAGAACGCTCAAGACTTTGCTTGGTAAGATAACTGAAGATCATCCTCAAGATTGGGACAGGGTTTTTACCCGCGGCTCTCTTTGCCTATAGAGAAGTCCCTAATGAACACACAGGATTTTCTCCCTTCGAACTTGTCTTTGGCGCGCGTCCACGCGGCCCTATGTCTTTATTACACGATCTCATCACTGCCGATGATATTAGCGATGAAACTCAATCCTCATATGAGTATGTCATTGCTCTTAGACAAAAGATCATTGAGGCATGTAAGCTAGCAACTGCTTCATCAGAAATTGCTAAAGAGAAGGCAAGGCAGTTTGCTAACAAGAATAGATGTCTACGACAACTTTGTCCAGGTGACAAAGCATTCGTCCTACTCCCCAGTAGGGAAAATAGACTTCTTATTGCATGGAAAGGTCCGTATGCAATAGTCTCTCGGATTTCCGATGTTGACTATGTGGTCGATATTGATGGAAAGCATAAAACTTTCCACATAAACATGCTTTCGGAATTTCACGAACGTCCGGACTATTTGCTGCCTATTTTCCAGGCAACGGATGATGCTCCTGCACCTCACGGTCATTATTCATCCCTGTCTGTCATTCAGGATGAGGAAGCTACCTTCTCTGATGTCAATCTTCCCCTTCCAGTGGTTCCATTACATTCCACGGAATCTTGGAAAAACGTTTCTGTTTCTCCTAATCTTTCTGGTGACGAACATCGACAAGTCTCGTCGATGTTACAAACATTTCAGGATGTTCTCACTGACATTCCTGGACACACAGATGTCATAGAACATGACATAATTCTTACCGACAATAATCCAATTAGGGTTAGGCCGTATCCTATTCCTATACACTTTCAGTCGCAAGTGGAAAAGGAATTGGATGAAATGATTCAATTAAATATAATTGAACCATCGACTTCACCATATTCTTCTTCCATGGTTATTGTCCGGAAGAAGGATAAGAACATACGAATTTGCGTTGATTATCGCAAATTGAATCAGGTCACAAAGTTCGACGCTGAACCGATGCCTTTGTTAGAAGATCTACTGATTAGACTTTCTAATTCTAGATTCTTCACTAAACTTGACTTGTCTAAAGGTTATTGGCAAGTGCCTTTAGCAGAGCATGCCAAACCTCTTACTGCTTTTTCTACACCTAGGGGTCTATTTCAATGGAATGTTATGCCTTTTGGTCTCATGAACGCCCCTGCCACTTTCGTTCGCATGATGCGTCGAATTCTGTCACATCGTTCGGATGTCATTGCATACTTAGATGACATCTGTCTCTTCAGTGATACCTGGGAAGATCACTATTTAGGGTTATATGACTTACTGTCCACTCTACGTGAGAATAATTTGACAGCAAAACCTTCTAAAGCTTTTGTTGGTTTTGGTGAAATCTCTTTCCTGGGTCATCGTGTTGGTCATGGCCTCTTGAAGACAGAAGACCACAATACTTCCAAAATACTGAACATCTCTGTTCCTAAAACGAAGAAACAAGTTAGGAGTCTCTTAGGTTTAATTCAATTTTATGGGAGATTTATTCCAAATTTATCTTCGATCATGGCACCTCCCTCAACATTGTTGAAGAAAGGTTCGCCTAATCTGGTCCGTTGGTCTGAAGAATGCCAATCTTCACTAGACCAAATCAAGAATATATTTTCTTCTCCTCCCATCTTAAGATTACCTACTCTTGATAGGACTTTTGTTCTTCGGAGTGATGCTTCATCCACTGGGATTGGAGCAGCACTGATGCAAGAATATGCAAATACTCTGCATCCTGTTATGTACATTTCTAGAAAACTAAATGCGGCAGAGAGGAACTACTCGGTTTTAGACCGTGAGTTGTTAGCGATGGTTTGGTCAATTCTAAAGCTACAAAGATTCCTCCTGGGCGCACATTTCATTCTAGAGACTGATCAGAAAGCTCTTACAGCTATTCAGACTAAGAATTTGAAGAGTTCGAGATCCACTCGATATGCTATAGCTCTTCAACCTTTTCACTTCACGGTACGAGCTATCCGTGGTACGGATAATGTGATGGCTGACATTTTGTCTAGATGCCCACATGACTCCAATTAATACTTCTGTCCTATATTCCTATATATTACAGAGTCATAACACACCTATATTACTACAATAGATTAGCACATCTGTACTTACTTTATATGTACACACTATCGTGCTTTGTTGTCATCTTCTTCTGTTCGTTTTTTTAAAATGATAGAGGAGGACTGAGTAGTTAATATAAGGGCCGTTAGTTTACTAAACAGCCACAATTATTAATAATGTATTGTACCTTATGAAGCATATTAGTTATTAATTAGCATTATATTGCTTGTACTTTCTCAGAATGTCATTGTTGAGCTGAGGACTTACCTTACGAGTTCTAGATTGTGTACTTACCCTCGGAATACCAGAGCATATGTCCTGGATCGTCATGTAGTTTAACTTTACTATGTACTTATGTCATTACATGTCAAAGAATGTACTATTTAAATTTTCCTATCAGATTTGTACATCCATTTTTAAAGACAATATTAGAGTATGCTGTTTAATGATGATTATAGTAACTTGCATACGTATATTGTGTTTACATGCTAACGTGATGTGTGTTGGTGACACCTCCCCGATGTGAATATTTTTTGAGACATATTTATTTTTCTGTTGAGGTATATCCTCACCAGACACTCTATAATTAGCCTACTGTTTGGCAATTTAGTTAATTATCAGCGCATAATTCGTGCGTTTTGAGCCGCTTATCGCTTGCTCTTTGATATTGAAAAAAAAATATGTTCCACATTTTTTTTTTTATCGGGAGGAGGTGGTGATATGTTGCGTGATAAATTCTCGCAACATCGTTTTATTTCAGTGTCTGTTTTATAACGCAAGGGCAACAACTGCTTGTAATTTATAGTCACTTTTCTCGGTAAGCATTTGTCTTCTCGCGTTGGTATCGAATGCAGTTAACTTTTGAGCTGTGGTCATTTTTTGCGCTGGACTGCGCATGACTTGTCTTGTTTTTTGTCGATCGGTTTCCGCCCACCACTAGTGGGAGTGAGCGATTTGGAATGGCGAAAGAGATGCCTCGTTGAAGAGGGGATCTCCGCTATTTTTGTTCTGTCAAGGATGTGTAGTCCTCTTATGGATATTTCGTTTAGTCGAGATAATACCTCTAGTGTTTTCCCACATGTCGGGAGGCGTGATATTTCTGTGTATTTCATGAAAGCAAGGTAAATTGACTTTTTCATTAACTCTATCGATTTTGGGTCGTGAGCGATTTCGATTCATAGCCTGTCTCCGAAAGTCGTCGTCACGAGATGTTTTTTCCCAGCTCACATGTCGCTGCATTGTACTGCATCGGTTGATGC
Organism: Oreohelix idahoensis; assembly: GCA_024509875.1. Lineage (NCBI taxonomy): Eukaryota > Metazoa > Mollusca > Gastropoda > Stylommatophora > Oreohelicidae > Oreohelix > Oreohelix idahoensis. Next base: position 80,094 of record JAMPIV010016352.1, read on the forward strand.
ATGTACCAAGGACCATTACTTGCTACTTTGTTAAATGAACTAGGTTTAGAAAACCTTTATTATCTAGAGGATATTTTTGAGGACATTATTTATACTTCGGCAGACGTGTCTGTCTCGCTGAAGTCAAACTAAGGAGAGTGAACTGATCTCATACATCTGGTTATCTCCTGGCTGTTATAGAAAAAGATGGAGTTTTCCACCTGACTACATTTACAGCACTATGAAATATAACATGCATCTGACTCATCATTGTAATGCTGTCTACCGTTTATTGCTGTATTGAATGTTGCTGTGATAATGACTGTTTGATGTGCCTACACATTTGCGTAACCATTTTGTCACTGTGGCGTCCACAATAAATAATGAAGAAAAACGTCAACGGCTGTTTCAAGACTCATTGACTTTATACGTCGTGAGTTTACTGACGTCCTATGTGGATTGCCCTGTTATTGTTGCATGAACATTGTTTTGACTGAACACATCTACACACTACACAAAACCAGACATGCGGATGCCATCCATCATCATATGGCATCACGCATCAACCTCAAACAGCATACTTCTACAGTGGTGGCGATTATGCTGTTCGCCTCTAACAGCACATAATAGAGACACATTTAACACCTACACTTATTTATTTTTGATAAAGCGAGAAACAGGTTAAAGTTAACTTTAGCGGCTACAGTCTCAGAACACTAACTACTAACGCTAATATTAACCCGACTGAATAGGAAATTAGGGTCAGATGTCTCCCAGTAAATTAATATGAAACAAATATAAAGGTATGTTATCAGGCCCTCGCAGGAAATAAAGAAGTAGAACACTAGACAACAGAAAAACAACAGACATGAGTGGCTTACTGTTAAGTCATATTTTTAATAAACGGAGTTAAGTGTTAAAGACTTGTATGTACAGGTCGGATTTTTGTACACGCTAGTAAACACGCTCTGTGTGTTGAGAGATTTGTCTTAGTTGGGGGGCTGTATGCTCAGTAATTTTTGAACACAGCTCTACTGTCTAGCTGTTAGATTGTTTAAAAAAAATATGATAAGGAAACTGTATGAATGTTCTATGAATTCAGCTCACATCTCAAGCTGCGAGTTCGCGCTTGGATGAATTTGTACTTAGCTGTTTTGAGCAGCTGATTTTTCGTGACAGTACGTTTTCTGGCAGAGCTTGGAAATGGACGCTTACTATTTCGCTAGTGTGTGTGCCAGTATATCTTTTGTGAAGGGGTAGTTTTGATAGATATTAAAGATATTATGAGGCCACGGATTGTACAGGCCATTATTTCATATTCATATTCCTGTGATGGATTTTTGCAGATAGATTTGTGTATTGAAGGGAAGAGTTTCTATCCCAATCTATGGATTCATTTAGGAATTTATTATGCAAAGCCACCTATCACGTTGGCTCGTTGATGTATCGTATTCTTATAGATTCAAGCCATGGAGTATTGTAAACTGCGGTATATGCAGTCCTTTTGAGGGATATTGTTGCTGTGCATTTTCTATGAGAAGTGCGCCGCTATGATCTGTAATTGAGCTCTATGGATTCATTTAACCGATACTTCATATTTTGCTGTAAACTGTGGTTCTACAATGACTTGTTGTGAAATGTCGTACCATGATGTCTACGTAAGTCTGTCGTAATAAACTGTGTCGAACGTTACACTAGTTCCTTCTTCCTGATACAATGTTGCTATGGGTGAATGTGTGTGCTATGGATACTTAATCTAGGAACCTACTTATGACATTCGCGTATCATGATGTATACATTACACATCTGTCGGCCATACGTAAGCCCGACTTTACTGACCAATTCCTTGTCAGTGGATCCACAACACCCACCACAAACATTCTAGACAAGTGACAGAACAGTAGTAACATATTTATGATGGCCTGCGTGGCGTGTTAAAGAAATAAACTTTAACACTTACCCAGGATTTGAACCGTGGACCTTCCGTGCGACAACCCCTCCTAGCCATGCAAGCGAATCACACTATCCTCCCTGCCATCTACGCATCACCAAAATTGGTGATGTGTAGATGGCAGGGAGGATAGTGTGATTCGCTTGCATGGCTAGGAGGGGTTGTCGCACGGAAGGTCCAGGGTTCAAATCCTGGGTAAGCCACTCATGTCTGTTGTTTTTCTGTTGTCTAGTGTTCTACTTCTTTATTTACTGCGAGGGCTTGATAACATACCTTTATATTTGTTTCATATTAGTTTACTGTTTAAAGGCCTCGGGTTTCCCTTCCTTGTGTGTATCAGATATCTCCCAGATTGGCTATCGTATCGATAGTTATTGTTGACCAGAATCGACATCTTTGCATTCCGGGAAAACCCATAGGTTCTCAGTCTCCCCCAGTAAATGTCGAAGGGTATGAACGCTAATTGTTCTGGTTGCGCACTAGTTGTTAACACACCGGGTACACCTTCTCATACGTCCATCCCTGCTAGCCTTACTGTTGATGCCTAGTTCCAGCAATCTTAGACTTGACGATTCATCGATTATAGTTATAGTGTTATTATCTAATAGGTGACCATTAATTGTATTCAGTATCTCTCTCGTTTCAATATCTAGTGCACCCAAACTGGGTGCTCTTCAAGCTAATCTGTCTGCTCTTTCATTGCCGCATACCCCTGCATGACCAGGACCGTAGATCCACACCAGTTCCTGAAGATTCGAGGCTTCTATGGAGGTCTTCCATTCATGCCGTAGCCATCCATTTTGGACCTTCCGAAGCATGGGCTGAGAGTCTTACGCAATAACTGCCTTTGTTAATGAAATTTAAGACTTAGAGCTGCAGTAGCTGCCTCTACCTCCGTTCTCATATTAGAGGTTGTTGTCATGTAATCCCCGCTATGTTCAGCGACGACCCTGCTCTTTAATCTAACTGAGAAGTCCCTTTCTGATTTCTCACTACGGAATACATCAGTGTACACAATAGTATCATCGTCCCTGGCATTTGTTCGCTGAATAATTTCCAGCTCTGCTTTCCCTTTGCCCCAAGCTCTGAACTCTCTGCCGAGACTGATATGACTTGCTGGTAGTTCGTCCAGTTCTCGCCTGACTTACTCCACTCTTCCCCCTTTAAAAGTTTTCTTCTTCTTCCTCGTTCGCCCTGAAAAGGACGGTAGTTGCGTTGTGTCTGTTTACGCCGTAGCTGTGATATCTGCACCTTTCGGTCGACACATCCGACTTCAGTACGGCATTTTTGAGGACCGGGTTTGCCTTCCCATTGCGATCCGCACTCGCTCAGCCAGACTGCCCTGCTGCAGGCTGTTTCCAGGATCACCACGTGGAGATGGAGTGCGGTCTTGACCAGCTCTGGTTAGCTGGTCCTGATGCAAGCAGTACAGCTATGGGTCGCTGACTGCATTCGCTATTGCTGCATCTTGGGGTCCCAAAATGTTTTCAACTGTGGTCACCTGCCTGATCGCTGCCTCTGCGTACATTATCCATGACGTTCCCCTCTTTATTCTTGCTTTCATGATGTCAGCTACGTCCCCATGCACGGAGTGCCTTTTGCCTGTAGTTATTCGAATATAGGGTTTTGCCTGGGCCATTGCACATCTGGATCTAATCGACAGCAATCTAAGCAGATATCGCGTCGTCACAATGGGGTATCTCGTGTACAGCCCAAGACTATATGCATCCCTTCATTTTGAATACGTTCCAGATGTTCACATTGGGTTACTGACAGCGTGAGTGTTCCCAGGCCATACTTGATTAAAAATATGATTAGCTAATGACACAGGGGAAATAGTAATATCTGCTACAAGTGCGCTGCTGCCACTGTTTTTAATGCTACCAAATCTCTGCTGTATGATGTGATCAAAATGGTACTTATACAATAGCCCGCGATCAAATGTTAATCCAAGGTACTTCAGATTGTCTTGCCTTTCAATTTTCTGCCCATTTAGAGTAATATCTGGAAGGTCTGCTTTCTCAATAGAGTTGTTCAAAGAGCACCACATCACGCAGGCCTTGTTGGGACTGACTAATGAGCCAGTTTCCTTGCACCATTTAAACCTCTGGTGTAGTGTTCTGTGTATATTACTGACCATTTCCTGTTAGTCAGAGCCAGTCCTGTAAACCAGTATGAATCCTGCAAAAGTCAATGTTCGTCCCGGCCCATTTGGCTGAATAGTGGCTACTTTTGCTAAATAAATGTTAAGCATCACCGGTGATAGTGGAAAACCCTGGGGTAGTCCCGGGGAAATGTGCATCGGTTCTAATGGAACGCCCCCAATAGACCCAAACAGATACCCAATAGGATGGAAGTGCCAGGAAGAAGTAGAACATCAACAAACTGTAATTACCGTACTGCAATAAACTATAGTAGCAAATATGCACCAGTGATACCACCATTGGAGCTCAAGAAACCAGATTTTAGTGCTTGTATTGCTGATACTGAGTGTCAAACTACTAGTAATAGTGTGGATTTATCACCATCATCATATGCATATATTAACAATATCAATAGCAAGGCTCATTTGCTAGAAGTACGACCACAACTAAACTAGCTGACACAAACTCACCATAACACCGGCAACACCTAAATCAGGTATGATCCCTTTTAATAAATATAACACACAGAGGAGCCGCACACGGCTAACAATACGCATGAAATGCAATACACAATGCAATGAAGAATGCCAACTAGCTTGCCAAACACTGTAGCTCTATATCATAGCAAAATGGTCATCGACATAATCTAATCAGTGACCACACAATGACTATCGCTCACAGGCGACCTCCACTACTGAAACAACGCAAACATAATTGCAATGATCTTATCATAAATACTATCCAGGAGGAAATCACTAGAATCCACAATATCAATCTAGTAACAAATCAACTACTCCTGATCACATGAAAATCGACAAGAAGTAATGAACAATAATGGTACTCCCAAATCCCAGCCAAACAGCTGACAAAGGGAACACGTCCTTACAGGACGGCGGACATATCTAGACTGAATTCCGCCAAAAGTTTCATATCGACTTCCGTTCTAGCAAAAACTGACCAAACGGGTTTCTAAAGATGAACAACAGGGTTGTCACTCTACAGCGTGACCAATATGCAATTTTAGCGAATGTCTATCCTGTGACATCCCCCCCCCCCCCCCCAACCTCCTTAAGAAAGAAAACGAAGTTTTCTTCCATCGGAGGAGTCACGCCCAATCCCCTCTGGAATAAGGGCGAACAAAATGCCGAGATAGCACCTCCTCATGCAGATAAAGAATGCCAGAGTTGTCCCATACTATTGTCATACATGCCTTCTCACTCACTAGACTAAATACAAGAAAACATGTACAAATCCACACCAGGTACTGACAGTCGTGAAAAATAACAACGACTGACTAATCCTGGAGTAGTCTAAACATAATGCATGTTTCACCAAATCTATATACCTGATTGTCACCAATCAAACACCAAGTCATCGTAACACAATCATCTTCTCACAATATTGCTGTAGGTATAACATGGTATAACTACACATTGAGTACAGCTTCATAGATATTGCCTTTATGGCAGCATAAACAATACATTGTATACCATAATACATCATCATGAAATACCAATTTAAATAGTCATAATACATTTCTTACATAAATTCTAATAAATACTCTATTCAGATGTTCCTTTTCGCACAGACTATAACTGTCTCACAGACTATAACTTTGCACAGCATGACATATGAATTACAAAACAAGGCATAGCAAAATGCATGACCCTTGAAGATTCCCAGACCATCATATACCATAGGTCTCCGATAAATGCACGCCAGGCTTCCCACAGTGCACCTGCCTACAGTGTACCTGCCTACAGTATTCCTGCCTACAGTGTGCCTGTCCACAGCGCGCCTGTCTACAGTGTGCCTGTCTACAGTGTGCCTGTCTACAGCGCACCTGCCCACAGCATGCATGCCTACAGCACACCTGCCCACAGTATGCATGCCTACAGTGTACCTGCCCACAGCGTGCCTGCCTACCGCATGCCTTTATGGCATCATGCTACATTAATACAAAGCATGACATAGCATAATACAGCATAACTATGCATTGTAAAGCATTACATAATCTCTACAATCTCATAACATGTCATAGCATAAACAAGCATCGTAAGAAATCTCACAATCTTTACAAATTTACAAAATCCTCATATTGATATCAGAATAGAACTGGGGGCGCAGGTCAGAGCCTCTCAGATTCGGTTCGCTTCAACCGAAACATCTTACTAAACACGAACCGGAAATCTAACCCTCGCTAATGCTGGACTATTAGCAGGTGATTTTGAAGCAAAGACTAATGCTTCTGCCTAACTGCCTTACGCACACCCCAACTATTTGCAAAAGTCACCCGTGCCATTTTGGTATTGTCGCCTAACGACAATACTTCCACAAACCTAACCGACGCAACCTCCTCAAACACTCATCTGAGTGTGCGCCAACTAGCACTCAGTGGCACGTTACGCACCCAAACTGTGCGATCACTAGCTTTCGGAATTTCGTATAAGTCTCTACTGCTCCTAGTCATGCCATTCGGTACTTGCCGCGAAATACGCCTACGATGTACCTTCTGATCATCCCTCTTGGAAGTTTGGTGATGCTGAGCCTCTGCTTCAGCTACACCCTTGGCACTATGCACTCCGCGTACATTGCCGACGATTAAATCGGCAATCGGATCCTCCAGGACGAACGCGTAGACTCTACGTGTAATGTACTATATGCATCCACATTAATGCACGCCTGGGGGTAAGTCTTAACTTTGCCCCCAAACGTGGTGCATTTTACCGTTTTGCCTGTAAGGCAGGAGTCGTCGATGCACGATCGACGCACTCCAATTGTTGTGCATCCGGTGTCCCTCAACACCCGGACTGGTCTATTCTCCACCTTTCCTTCGTGGAGAATCACCTTCCCAGTCTCATGCACTGCCGACAGACATGGTGCCGCATGCCCACATCGCAGCACTAACCTCTCGTTCGCATTGAACAGAGGGCGGAACCCCGCACAGTCCTCGCTGTTCAATGTGTCCAACACAACCGCGGAATTTGCATGTTCAATCGGGGTGATGCAGCTATCAGCACTATGACCCCTGCCACCACAATTGGTACACACGCGCTATTTCTTCTTCTCATCGCGTGTACTTTTGTTGGAGCTTTTCGAAGACGAAGACCCCGCATCAGAGTCAGAAGATCGACTCTCTGAGGAACCACTCCTCTGCTTCGGATGTTTGGTTTTATACCAAAACCGGTCGTCGTCTCGAGAGTCCTCAAAATGTACATGTTTACGCGTTTGGTACTCCCTTCTGTCACTATCGGTATCATACTGTCGGTTCTGCCACCTCGGCCGACTGTTCCTATGAGAACGAAAATTTCCATAGCTACCTATACGAGGTTGATAAGGGCTGGAAGGCTTCTCACCCTTCTGCTCTTGGCCCCTGTCTGACTGACTTCGCCAAGGATGGCGCTGAACTTTGCCAACACTGGCAACTATGTCATCTGCCAGTCCAGACTTCTGAATAGGTTTGCCCGGATGGGCTAGGACATAATGGTGCCCCAATTGGGCCATGGACTCAATGTCCTTTGGTTGACGTTCCTGGAAAAACGCCACCAACTCACTGGAACACGTGGACAAAACTTTGTCCCGTAACACCAAGTCTAGCAAGCCATTAAAGTCCTTTGTTATCCCCTCCATTTCGATCCATCTATTCAGCAGAAGTTTGATCTTCGAGATAAAATCCTCGAAGTCTTGGTCTGAACTAGGCACCGCGTTTTTAAAACGCGTCCGGTAACCGTCAGCAGTCAGACGGAACCTCCGGAGCGATCTCTCCTTCACTTTGTCATAATCGGCCCTTTCCTCTACAGGGAGGCTAAAAAAAGTCTCCATCGCGGACCCCACTAGCAGTGTCGATAAAAGAGATGGCCACTGGTCTCTATCAGCCTTATAGGCCACACATTCGGCCCCAAATCTTTCAAGCAAGAAATCTAAACTATCAATTTTATCATTGAAATTTGGTAGACGCAGCCTAAAAGGACGATGAGCCCCACCAGAAGTTGAGTTCTGACCACTCGCACCCACTTCTAACTTCTTCAATTGTAATTCTTTATCCATCATATTCTCTTCCAGAGCTATTCTCATTCTCTCCTTCTCTAACTCTTTCTCTATCTTCTTCTCTTCCAATTCTCTATCTTCTCTCATCTTCTTTTCTTGTAACTCGAATTCTCTCTGTTTCCACTCACTTTCTTCTTTCATCTTCTTTTCTTGTAACTCCTTATCTTCTTTCATCTTCCTTTCTTGTAACTCCTTACCTTATTTCATCTTCCTTTCTTGTAACTCAAGTTCTTTCCTTTTTAGCTCTAACTCTTCAGCTCGAGCATCTCTTAGAGCATTCTGTTTCTCAATTCTTTCTTTTTCGTCCTTTGCTTCCTTCTCTTTCTTTTCCTTCTCCAGAGCTTTCTGATTCTCGACTGAATGGAATTCTGCCTTTGCAAACACCAATAATTATTTTCCTGTGTACCCGGCTTCCTTGTCTATCCGCATGAACGTCTCAATGTCCATGATGTACACTTAGAATGCTCACTATTAGCGTTAGTATAAATCTTACAATACAATTCTTCTTCTTCGATCCTTAACCACCGACCGTCAAAGCAGTCAGTGGCCATCACGCCTAGTGGCGTCTTGTAGGGCAACAACAAATTGATTCCACTTTGCACGGTCGGTGGCCATCCTTCGTACAGTGCCCAAACTCTAGTTCATTCTTTGCATCTCAGCCTCCACAGTCCTCCGCCAAGTTGTTTTTGGTCGGCCTCTCTTTCGCTTTCCTTCAGGGGTCCAAAGCATAGCTGTTCTTGTGATGGCATCGGGGTCTCTTCTGAGGACATGACCAACCCAGCTCCAGCGCCTGCCAGCTATGATGGTATGCATGTCCTCTTGCTTGCTACGAGTAAGCAGATCTTGGTTGGTGATGGTATTCGGCCAAAAGATTCGGTGAATTTTTCTTAGGCATGTTGTGTGAAAAGAGGACAATTTTGACATTTCCTTCTCTGTGACTCTCCAGCATTCTGCACCATAGAGAAGCACAGAAAGCACGCGACTCTAGTATAATCTTAATTTTGTGCTTGTGCTGTATTGGGGGGACTTCCAGATGTTATTTAGGCTAAAGAAGGCTGTTCTTGCCTTATTCATTCTGATGTTGATGTCTTTGCCTGCCCCACCGTCTGGTGTTACTATGCTTCCTAGGTATGTGAAGGTATCTTTCTGTACCAGTTGCTGATTCCTTACTGATATGGGCTCAGGGTTGCTCACATTGAGCGTCATGACCTCAGACTTCTTTAAATTGATGTTCAAGCCCACCTGCTGGCTAAATTTATTAAGTCTATCCGTTTTTTCCTGGATGTGTTGATGTGAATGTGCCAGCAGTGCAATGTCATCTGCATATTCCAGATCTTCCAATGTTGAAAATGTAGTCCATCTTATTCCTCTTGGACTGCCCTCTGTTGTCTGGCGCATCACCCAGTCTATGACTGTTAAAAATAGAGTGGTTGATAAGGGGCATCCCTGTCGTACTCCTGTCTTCACCTCGAAGGTTAGGTTGCTCTGCCCAACACTACACGTAAAGTTGGCATAGAGGCTTTTTATGATTGACACTATGCAGCTTGGAAATCCATAAGCCCTCAGTATTTTCCATAAACTGTCCCTATGTATGCTGTCAAAAGCCTTTTCAAAATCAACAAAATTTATGTAAAGCTGTCTTTGCCATTCTGAGCACTGCTCTATAATGTTCCTGAGAGTGAATATATGGTCTACACATCTTCTGCTCTTTCTAAATCCTGCTTGTTCTTTCCTCAGTTTGTAGTCTACTGCCTTTGAAATTCTCTGTATAATTATCCTGCCTAGTATTTTGCTGGGAACTGAGAGAAGAGTGATTCCTCTCCAATTATTGCAGTCTGAAAGATCTCCCTTCTTGGGCAATTTGACAATTATTCCTTTGTTCCACTCTGATGGTGTTGTCCCCGTTTTCCACACTTGTGCAAATAGTGGTTCTAATAGTTCTGCTGCTAGCTCAGGGTCTGTCTTAAATAGCTCTGCATTTAAGTTATCATGGCCCGGAGCTTTACCGTTCTTTAACCCTTTGATTGCTGTGATGATTTCTTCTTTTCGTGGAATGTCTGTATTTACATTTAGATCGTTTTCAGCCTCAGGAACATTCAATTGTGTCTCTGGTATTTCCTTGTTCAGAGTTTCTCTGAAGTGCTCTGCCCATCTTGTTTCCTGTCCCTCTGCTGTCTTGATGAGATTTCCTTGCTTATCTCTTACTAATGTAATATTGTTTGCACCTTGTTTTCCGCTGATGAATTTAGTTATTTTGTATACTGTGCTCTGTTCATTTCTCAGTGCTGCCTCTTCTGCCTGTTTTGCAAGATCGTCTAGGAAATTCCTTTTGTTGGCTCGGGTTTGGCGTTTAACTTCCCTGTCCAGTTGACTGTACTGTTCGCTATATAGTTGCTTTAACCTGGGGGACTTCGCCTCTGTTTTCTTTCTTTTCATTTCCTTTCTCATCTTTATGGTGTTTAGTGTTTCTGGTGTTATCCAGTCTTGCTTCTTCCTTTCCTGGAATCCTAAGCATGATTTGCTACTTTCCTTATATATTGTTGAAATGGTGTTGAAATTCTGGTCTATATCATCAGTCAATGTCTTTTCCTGGCTTTTGGCAAATTGATATCGTTTCTTAATGTCGGCCGCAAAAGCTTTTCTGGTAAGGGGGTCCTTCAATTTGCTGATGTCAAACCTTTTCTGTGTAGTTACAGTTGGTCCAGCCCTTCTTAGTTTCACTTTCAGTTTTGCTACTACTAAATGGTGATCGCTTCCCACATCTGCACCTCTTCTTACCTTTACATCTTGTAATGCATGTCTCCATCTACCGTTAACCATGATGTGGTCTATCTGGTTTCTGTCCCGACCATTTGGTGATTCCCATGTTAACTTATGAATTTCCTTATGTGGGAAAAGTGTTCCTCCAATGACCAGGTTGTTAATGCTGCAGAAACTTATTAGCTTATCCCCATTTTCGTTTGCTATTCCGCTGCCGCATTTCCCCATTGTTCTTTCATTATATGTATTGTGTGTACCAACTTTCGCATTGAGGTCTCCCATTACTATAACAAGATCATATCTAGGTGTGTCCTCCATTTCTTTCTGCAGTTGTTGATAGAATTCATCCTTGACCTCCTCATCGCTATCATTCGTTGGTGCGTAGCATTGTATTATTGTAGTGTTGGTGAATCTCCCTCTCAATCTCAATCGTATCAGTCTGTTGTTGATGGGTTTCCATTCCAGTAATGTCCTTTCTATCCCTTTCTGTAGAATAATGGCTACGCCTTCACTGTGCTGTCCATCCTCTCTTCCAGAGTAAAGTACTGTTTCTCCTGTTGCTGTTTTAACTTTTCCTGCCCCTGTCCATCTGCTCTCGCTTATCCCCAGGATGTGTAACCTATAGTTTCTCATTTCTGCCGTGACCTGTCTTAGTTTACCTGTCTCGTACATTGTCCTGACATTCCAAAATCCTATTCTTGTATCCTGTTTTGCGGTCAGGACATCCGTTTTCATGTCAGTGGCATCTTTTCGGCTTTCACCACTGACAGTCATACGAGCCACAGACTCCGAATGTCCATCCCGCAGCAAAGTTTGTTTATTTGATGTTGTTTCCGTAACTTCATTATTTTTTTTACATAGACAGGGGTGTCAGCCCTATGCTAAAACCCCCAACCTGGAGGACCAGGGTACCAGCTTTTGTCTGACCCCTACCCACAAGGTATAGGTACCATTGATGGCAGACAATACAATTACTCAACTGTATATATTCCACTTAAGTCAGCAGATAAATTTCTGCTTACAATAATATTCAGTATTAACAGTAGCAAATAATGATATCACTTCTTCAATCTACATATATATATATATATATATATATATATATATATATATATATATATATATATATATATATATATATATATATATATATATATATATATATATATATATATATATATATATATATATATATATATATATATATATAGATATATATATATATATATATATATATATATATATATATATATACGAGGGGCGGTCGAAAAGTTTTGCACTTTACTAAGAAAGCGTTAAGACAGGCGGGATTGCTGTGTATCATTGTAAAGACACACTATTGGTTTACATTTCCCGCGCGTACATGGCGCGCTCAGGGTGCCATGTGAAAGAGAAATTGGCCGGAAACTGGTTCAGGTGGATTCCCCGCCTTCTCATGCCATTCCAAAAAGAGCATCGAGCCGAAACATTCGCACAGATGTTGGACATTTGCAATGCTGACGAAGATGATTTTTTTCGTAGACTGGTTACTGTGGACGAATGTTGGGTGCATTTCTGTGACCCGGAGACTAAATGGCTACGTGGACGTCGTTTTTCTAACGACCAGGACTTGATTACTGAACTGGAGACGTGGCTCCGGGCCCAGACGGGGGTGTTCTACAATCAGGGCATCAGGAAGGTGAAGAAGAGATGGGAGAAGTGCATTGCCTTGAGGGGTGAATACATAGAGAAGGACTAAAGTTCACACCAATTTCCAGGTACGTGCCTTGACTCCTTCATACTAAAGTGCAAAACTTTTCGACCGCCCCTCGTATATATATATATATATATATATATATATATATATATATATATATATATATATATACACATATATATATATATATATATATATATATATATATGCATGAAAGTAAATATCACCTCGTAGTTTATTGTGTACTTATTATTCACCTTTACCTTACAGTCTCAATAAAGTCTCACTTAGCCCCTTGGCTATGGTGTCACCAGTTGGAAAATTTGGTTTTTCAGACCACTTATTCTCTACTATATCCTCAACCAAACTTACAATAGTTGATAGTTGTATAATCACAACTTCCTGATACTTTGACACCAATATATAAACTTAGTTCGCAAATCAGATTTTACTTCAAAGTCTTTTACTGGCACCCACACTGGTGCTATATTCAAATAACACTACACTTACTTCTAAACTCAATAATCTCTGTTATGCAAGTACTACCAGTGGCAAAAATGAGCACAACACAGATGAACGAAATGCATACATCACCTTACGAAAACAAAATTCCAGTCATGAGGAAATAGATGATAGAACACGAAGAGAAGAGGAAGATTAATATCTACAATGCGTGACTGAGTACGAACGAAAACAAGGGATACATGTAAACGTATTTACAAGATAGTAAGATGAGACAAGAGAAAATACCACTTAAACACCACAAAAGAATTACTAAATGTACACGACACTATAAATACACACACCACAAATACAGCTAACACCAACAGGGCTTGGAATGTTAAGCATGGCAGTCGCAGGAAATTCCCTCTGCCAGACTTCACCACAAAACAAACACAGCCGCACCCTAAAAGAATCGGTCTAATCCACTCTTTTCCCACGAAAGGCCAAAAATGGATTAAACTCACCACCCTTCCTCACTTGAACACACGAATACACTATAACACCAAAGACTCCACGAAAACCACACTCAACAATGAGATGCTGGAAGCTAACTGTCAGAACTAGACACAGAAGAATACTTGTGCTGTCAGAGCGAACTCCCTACTGGTACTATGGGTTTAAGGCACTCCCACACTAGACTCTTAGCTCGCCGTCTCAAAGGTACAACCATAGCACACAATAGCTGACATAAATAACATGATAACACCTATAACAGGTAATGACCCCTTTAATGAATATTACACATGAACATGCGTTGTACAATGCACTGAAAGAACTGCCACATACTTGCCACACACTATAGCTCAACAAGATATCCAAATAATAGTCGCAGAGACAGCCTACTCAGCAACCGCCATGACTATCACTCACATAGGCGGAATACACTACTGACAAAACGCAATACATCATTGCAATCAGCGTATCAGAAATTCAGTCCAGGAGGAAATCGCTAGCCTGCACAATATCAAACTAGCAACAAATCACTACTCCTGATCTCATGAAAATAACGGCAAGAAGTAATGAACAATAGTGGCATCTGTATAACTTTCCCCAGCAAAAACTGCTGACAACGGCCATCAACGACTTCTCAGTCGAGCGGACATATCTAGACTCCTTTGCCGCCCAAACCGTTTCTTCCGGTTTTCGCCCTAGCCCAAAAACCGGCTGGACGGGTATTCAAAGATGAATACCAGTGTTCTCACACTACAGTGTAACCACTAAAAAGTTTAGTGACCAATTCTGCTGTGGCATCCCCCCCCCCCCCCCTTTAAGAAAGAAAACGCAGTTTTCTTCCATCGGAGGAGTACGCCCAATCCCTTCTGGGATAAGGACGAACAAAATGCTAAGGTAGCACCTCCACATGCAGATAAGAAATGCCAGAGTTGCTCAATATCACTGACATACATGCCTTTTCACTCACCACATTCGATACAAGAAAACATGTACAAATCCATACCAGGTATTGACAGTCGTGAAAAATAACAACGACTGACTAATCCTGGAGTAACCTACACATACTGCATGTTACACAAAATTCTGTATAAATAATTGTCACCAAGCAGCAACACGTCATCGTATAAATAATCATCTCTCATAATCTAGTTGTAAATAATCGATAATGATCTATGTACACATTGAGTACAACTTTATAAATATTGCCTTTATTGCAGCATAACAATACATCGCATACCATACCACATCATCATAACAATTTAAATAGTCACACTACATTTCTTAAATAAGTTCCAATAACTACTTCCTTCAGATGTACCTTTCATACAAACTACAACCTGGACAAGACATCTGCTACCACATTGTATACACCCTGAATTGGTAAAATCGTAAAGTTAAATTGCTGTAGCAATAATGCCCAGCGTGTCACTTTAGCACTGGTAGATTTTGCAGACTGCAAAAATAGCAGTGGTTTGTGATCTGTTTGGAGGAAAAAATGCGCCCCCAACAGATACCGTGCCAACTTTGACACCACCCAGATAATAGCAAGACACTCCCTTTCGATTGTAGAGTATCTAGTTTCAGCTGGCAACAGCTTCTTACTGACATACAACACTGGATGAAGCGACCCATCATGCTCCTGCATCAGGCAGGCCCCAATACCTACCGATGACGCATCAGTGTGCAGTATCAGTGGTCTGCGAAGATCTGGTAATCTCAAGATGGGTTTTTCAGAAAATAGTTTTTTAATCTTATCCAATGCATCTTGACATTTATCATCCCATTTTATTTTGTTGGGTTCCCCTTTTCTGGTACGTGCCGTAAGCGGCTCAGCCAATGACGAGAAATCTGGGATGAATTTATTATAAAAATTCCTAATAAACTCTTTACCTGCCTCTTAGTCTTCGGCGTTTGCAGCTGTAATATCTTTGAAACCGTACTATCTTCAGGTTTCATGGTGTTATGGCCAACTACATGGCATAGGAAGCTCAGCTCTGCATACCCAATGAACACTTTGCTCGGGCGAGCAGTGAGTCCATGTGCCTTCAGGCACTTGAGCACGACAAACAGCCCATCCATATGCTGCTCCCAAGTTTTGTGGAAAATTCAGATATCGTCGATGTATGTAATCACATCGTCTCTGTGCCCCAGTAGCTTCCTCATCATTCTTACAAATGTGGCGGGTGCATTTACCAACCCGAAACACATGTAATTGAATTGAAATAACCCTCTTGGAGTCGCAAACGCCGTAAGAGGTTTTGCCGCCTCAGCCAATGGCACTTGCCAATATCCTCTTGCTAAATCTAACTTCGTAAAAAATCTAGCATTGCAAAGTTTGGTCAGAAGCTCTTCCTGGTTGGGCATAGGCTCTGCGTCGACTACCGTTATGGTATTGAGTTTCCGAAAATCAATACACACTCTGAGGGCCCCGCTCTTCTTCTTAACCACCACCATGGGGAAAGAATATGGGGATTCTGAGGGAGCAATGATATTTAACCGAACCATTTCGTCAATCTCTTTTTCGATCGCCGCTTTATAATGAAGTGGTAAAGGGTAAGGCTTAACTCTGATAGGCTTGTTATCAGTTAAAGCTATCTCGTGAACTATTAAGTCTGTTTTACCCGGCAGATCCGTAAGTACGTCATCGAAATCCCTCAGTATAGCGTGAACCTGAGCCCTCTGACTATCGGTTAAATTTGGACACACCAACACGTCGGTCTAATATTCGGTAGGAGTTATCGGCACGAGAGACAGCTGTAGGTTTCCATCGTCGCAGCTGTCTTCAACACTATCAATCACCACTGCCGACGCTACCTCCGAACATCGCGAACTCATGGTCTTAACGACCGAAGATAACTCGGGAGGGCGCTCCACGTAAGGTTTGAGCATGTTCACGTGGAACACCTTTTCCTTCTTCCTAACCTCTACAACGTAGTCGACATCGGTTACCTTCTTATGAATCCGGAATGGCCCTTGCCAGGAGATGCTCAACCTATCTTCTTTTGTAGGCAAAAGCAGCCACACTTCATCCCCTGGTTGAAATGATATGAGTTTAGTACCTCGATTTGCATACCGGCGGTACTGAATACCCGCCTGGGTTAAGTTTTCCCGCGCTAATGCACAGGACCTAATTATCCTCTCACGTAGATGTACGACATAATCATACGCAGATACTGCCGCTCCGTCTACATGTTTACCTACCAGCCAGTCCTTTAGTACGTGCATTGAACCCCTGGGGTTTGCCCCATACAGCAATTCAAATGGTGAGAAGCCCGTACTCTGATGCGGGGCTTCCCTGTAGGCGAATAATACCGCTGGAAGGTACCTATCCCAATCCTGAGGGAATTCGGCAGTCACCTTCGCCAGCATATGTTTTAATGCGCCATTAAGGCGTTCACAAACCCCATTCGCCTGCGGATGGTAGGGAGAGGTGAAAGACTGGGAAATTCCCAGCAATCTAGTTACTTCAGATATTTCGTGGGAAATAAATTGCGTCCCCCTGTCAGAGAGTATACACGCTGGGAATCCGAAGCGACTGTATAACAGCTGAAGTGCTTCCGCTACCGCCTGCGAGGTAATAGATCGCATAGGCACTGCCTCTGCCCACCTGGTACACAAGTCTACCATTGTAAGAATGTACCGAAATCCTCTGTCGGACGTCACGGACAATGGGCCTATGATATCAACTGCAACCTTCTGAAACGGGCGAAGTGCTAAGTCTACTGTCTGGACCGGGGCCTTCGGCGACCGGCCCTTATGAGACAAATGTTTACAAACAACATAAGACCTACAGTATGCCTTCATGTCTTTATTGAGTGCTGGCCAGTAAAATTGGGAGAGAACTCTATATCGAGTCCTAGCCACTCCCATATGGCCAGCAAATGGAGAGTCATGCGCTAACTCCAGCACCTTCGCTCTCCACTGACTTGGCACCACCACTTGCCGTATAAGTTGCTGTTGATTCTCGAAACACCGAGTTAAGATCTGGTCCTTATACTCAAAGCAGTACCGTGCTGTTTTGATCTGTTTAACGTCTTTAGTTTTCGCTACCTCTAACAACCTCATTAGCGTCCTGTCTGTCTTCTGTCCCTCTGCAAACTTACCGACTGAAACGTCTCGCACACCTAACACATCATCTACCGTCGATGGGACTAGAGGAGCCTCGGACCTATCATACTCCTCTTGTAGTCTTACCTGCGCTCTAGTTAGCACTGCATTAGCTACTACACCCCTATTATTTTCCCATTCGCGTATCTCTTCCGGTGTGCAATTTCGAACTCCTTGCACGTTACCAATAATTAAGTCTGCCACCGGTTTGTTCAGGACACACGCCTGCACCTTTCCTGTCAAGAATGGGGTGTCTATATCCACAATGGCTATGGGATAATATTCTACATTACCCCCAAAGGTGATGCATCTGACTGTCTTATCTGTCAGGCATGACTCCTCGATGCAGGAGCGACGTACATCTATGGTGGTACATCCCGTGTCCCTAAGCACGGACACCCGTCTCGACTGCACCGCCCCTGTACAAAGTTCGAGTTTCCCACTTTCCTCTACGGACGAAAGGCAGGGTAAAGTGTGCCCACAAATCAGCAATGGTTTTCCATCTGGTACAAACAACTGTCTGCACCCCTCACAATCTTCATTATTGATAGTGTCTAACACACATGCCACATTAGCATTCTCTGGCTTAGCCTTACAGTTACTGGGTAAATGACCTGTGCCCTCGCAATGGTGGCACTTACATTCTTTCCTGTCCTTGTTAGGACTATGATTCGGAGACGAACGCGTATCGGAGTCCGAACCTCGACCATCCGACGATCTATTTTTATGTTTGTACCCTTTACTTTTATAAAATGACTTGTCCTTATTTTTCGAGTCTTGGAACCGCACATGTTTCCGCGTTTGGAAATTTTCTCCATCGCTATCACTACCGGATTGTCTATTATACCCTCTGTACTGAAAACGTCGTTGTGGTCTAAAATTTCTGTAACTGTCTCTGCCTGATTGGTAAGGGCGGGGTGACCTGTCAAATCTTGACCTCATAGACATGTCGGCACTACTTGCACGGCGTTGCAATGGCCGCTGCACTTTGCCGACCACGGCAACTAACGCATCGGACAGACCTGACTTCTGAATGGACTTGCCCGGATGGGCCAGGACATGATGGTGACCCAGTTGGGTCATGGACTCAATATCCTTTGGTTGACGTTCTTGGAAGAACGCAACCAGCTCACTAGAGCACGAAGACAACACTTTATCTCGTAATATTAAGTCCAACAAGCCATTATAATCCTTAGGAATTCCCTCCATTTCGATCCACATATTCAATAGAAGTTTGATCTTCGAGATAAAATCCTCGAAGTCCTTGTCTGAACTAGGCATCGCGTTTTTCAAACGCGTCCGGTATCCGTCAGCAGTCAGACGGAATCTCCTTAGCAATCTCTCCTTCACTTTATCATAATCAGCCCTTTCCTCTATGGGGAGGCTATAAAAAGTCTCCATCGCGGGCCCAACTAGCAGTGTCGACAAAAGAGATGGCCACTGATCCCTATCAGCCTTATAGGCCACACACTCGGCCTCAAATCTTTCTAAGAAGAAATCTAAACTATCAATTTTCTCGTTGAAATTAGGTAGGCGCAGCCTAAAAGGACGATGCGCCCCACCAGAAGTTGAGTTCTGACCACTCGCACCCACTTCTAATTTCTTTAATTGTATCTCCTTCTCCATCATTTTCTCTTCCAGAGCTATTCTCATTCTCTCCTTCTCCAACTGTAACTCTCTATCTTCCTTCCTCATCTTTTCTTGTAATTCAAATTCCCTCTGTTTCCACTCACTTTCTTCTTTCATCTTTCTTTCTTGCAATTCCTTATCTTCTTTCATCTTCCTTTCTTGCAGTTCCAATTCTTTTATCTTTAGCTCTAACTCTTCAGCTCGAGCATCTCTTAGAGCATTTTGTTTATCAATTCTCTCCCTCTCTTCCTTTTCTTTCCTTTCCTTCTCTTCCCTTGCTTCCTTCTCTTTTCTTTCCTTCTCCTCCTTTGCTTCCTTCTCTTTCAAAGTTTTTTGATTTTCAACTGAATTGAATTCCGCCTTGGCAAATTCCACCAATTCTTTTCCTGTGTACCCGGCTTGCGTGCCAATCCGCATGCAAGTGTCCATATCCATGATGTACACTAGTAGTTCTTTCTATTAACTTTAGTATAAATCTTTATAATATAATTACTCAACTGTATATATTGCACTTAAGTCAGCAAATAAATTTCTGCTTACAATAATATTCAGTAATAATATGGTAAATACTGATATCTCTTCATTAATTTACACACACATATATATATGCATGAAAGTAAATACCACCTCATAGTTTATTATGTAAATATGATTCACGTTTACGTTATAGTCTCACTAAAGACTCACTTAGCCTTTTGGCTATGTTCTCACCACTTGTGAAAATCAGGTCTTTCTGGCCCCTTATTCTCTACTATATCCTTACTCAAACTTACAGTAGTCTATAGTTGTACTTAGACACCGATATAACAACTTATAATAATCAATAGTTGTATAACAACAACTTTATGATGCTTTATGGTGCTATGACACCACTATATCAACTTAGTCACCACTTAGACTTTACTTCACAGTCTTTACTGGCACCCACAATGGTGCTATATTCAATAACACTTCACTTATTACTAAACTCTGTAATCTCTGCTAAGCAAGCATTACCTATGGCAAATGAACACAAATGTAACCTACACAAATGAAAGCAACAAACACATCACACCACGGAAACAAAATTCCAGTCACGAGGAAATAGATGATAGAATACAAAGAGAAGAGATAGCTTAATATCCACAATGCGTGACTGAGCACAAACGAGAACAAGGGATACATGTAAACGTATTTACAAGATAGTAAGATAGGACAAGATAACACACCACTTATACAGAACACAAGAAATACTGAATGTACACGACAATATAAATACACACTTCACAACTACCGCTAACACCAACAGGGCTCTGGAATGTAACGCAGGGCAGTCGCAGGAAATTCGTCTGCCAGACTCCACCACAGAACAAACACAGCCACCACCTAATAGAATTGGTCTGATCCAATCTTTC
This sequence comes from Oreohelix idahoensis, assembly GCA_024509875.1. NCBI lineage: Eukaryota > Metazoa > Mollusca > Gastropoda > Stylommatophora > Oreohelicidae > Oreohelix > Oreohelix idahoensis. Next base: position 100,758 of record JAMPIV010016352.1, read on the forward strand.
CTATAAAAAGGCCAAAACTGGATTACACTCACACACCAATACACTATAACACTAAAGACACTACGAAAACCACACTCAACAATGAGGTGCTAGAAGCTAACTATTGCCCCAAGCACTGTCTTCACCTCAGTGAAAATAAACTAAGCAAAAAAACAATAGAATTATACTATAATGTATCACCATATATAATCCAGATAATACCAAACTACAAAGAAAACATAGCAAGATCAGAATTAACTAACTATCACATACATACATACTAAGTCATACTAGTACACTAAAGAACAGTCAAAACATAAGGAAAGAAACAATAACAAACCCAGAAGCAAATACAAAAACAGCACTACGCTATTTACAATGTGAAAGTAACTAATAGATAAAATCAGTAAAGAAGACAAACAATAACATTAAATTATCAGAGAAAGAAGAAAATATTAATATAACATATAATACATAAACCTACAAACAATAACTTATCTGAAGCTCCAACGGCGCTTGAGCAAGCAGAATCCTCAGCACTGACGATGATAATGATCACAGAACGAACGAAACTTCACACAAGGACACGTAAAATCCAAACGAATATAAGTCCAGGATTTGACACCTGGGCATGCCTTCTGGGCCCCTAGCTAAATGGTACCAGCCTCACGGCTCCGCTGCTCCTCCTGGAACACTGTCGCCAACAACCAAAAAGACTCAGAAATGTGTCAAACTGACCCGTCTGACGCACACTGTAACCACAGCTTAACACTTCAACAATCGTACACAACCCTGCAACAATACCATAACAAACAACTTGAAACTTAACAAAGTCTTATTTCACTGGGTACAGACTGAAATATTCTGAAAAAATAGCCATTACCGCTTGTTAAGGTGGAAAGTAATTGGACACCAGCTGATAAAGACGCTTTTATGTGCTATGCTTGGATAACGTACCACCACATTGGTAAAGCTCTCCCAGTCACAATGTTCGGTACATAGGTCAGGTTACCGACTGTTGTGGCCCTGACAAGTAACCGTGCGTCAGACGGGTCAGTTTGACACATTTCTGAGTCTTTTTGGTTGTTGGCGACAGTGTTCCAGGAGGAGCAGCGGAGCCGTGAGGCTGGTACCATTTAGCTAGGGCCCAGAAGGCATGCCCAGGTGTCAAATGGGAGTTAGGTTAGTCAACCTCTGTACTAGTGTGGTATGAGTTGATTGGTAGGAGTGTTTAGAGTTGATAGGTGATTGTTAGAGGGTTTGGTACCTCAAGCTATCGTCGTGAGCTGCTACTCCTGTCTTCGTTTCTCAAATGTGCCCACCCAGGAGTGAATATGCTCTGACGTGACATTCCTAAGCCGAAGCCAGTGACTATGCTCTGACGTGACCTTCCTAAGCCGACGCCAGTGACGAGCCTGTCAATCCAGTACTGCCCAACCTAAGGGTGAATGTGTTGTGCTCGGTGCCTTGCGGACTTACCTGAGACTGTGTTATAAGCTGTGTAGCTGAACTTTAAAGAAGTAGACATTTACATTGATAATATAGACAGTGCTGTGTGAGCACCGTGGTGTACCATGACACTCAGATTTGACAGTGAAGTGATTCCTGGACTTATATTCGTTTGGATTTTACGTGTCCTTGTGTGAAGTTTCGTTCGTTCTGTGATCATTATCATCGTCAGTGCTGAGGATTCTGCTTGCTCAAGCGCCGTTGGAGCTTCAGATAAGTTATTGTTTGTAGGTTTATGTATTATATGTTATATTAATATTTTCTTCTTTCTCTGATAATTTAATGTTATTGTCTGTCTTCTTTACTGATTTTATCTATTAGTTACTTTCACATTGTAAATAGCGTAGTGCTGTTTTTGTATTTGCTTCTGGGTTTGTTATTGTTTCTTTCCTTATGTTTTGACTGTTCTTTAGTGTACTAGTATGACTTAGTATGTATGTATGTGATAGTTAGTTAATTCTGATCTTGCTATGTTTTCTTTGTAGTTTGGTATTATCTGGATTATATATGGTGATACATTATAGTATAATTCTATTGTTTTTTTGCTTAGTTTATTTTCACTGAGGTGAAGACAGTGCTTGGGGCAATAGTTAGCTTCTAGCACCTCATTGTTGAGTGTGGTTTTCGTAGTGTCTTTAGTGTTATAGTGTATTGGTGTGTGAGTGTAATCCAGTTTTGGCCTTTTTATAGGAAAGATTGGATCAGATCAATTCTATTAGGTGGTGGCTAAGTTGTTATATCGGGGTCAAAGTACAACTATAGACTACTGTAAGTTTGAGTAAGGATATAGTAGAGAATAAGGGGCCAGAAAGACCTGATTTTCACAAGTGGTGAGAACATAGCCAAGAGGCTAAGTGAGTCTTTAGTGAGACCATAACGTAAACGTGAATCATATTTACATAATAAACTACGAGGTGGTATTTACTTTCATGCATTTATATATATATATATATATATATATATATATATATATATATATATATATATATATATATATATATATATATATATATATATATATATATATATATATATATATGTGTGTGTGTAAATTGATGAAGAGATATCAGTATTTACCATATTATTACTGAATATTATTGTAAGCAGAAATTTATTTGCTGACTTAAGTGCAATATATACAGTTGAGTAATTATATTATAAAGATTTATACTAAAGTTAATAGAAAGAACTACTAGTGTACATCATGGATATGGACACTTGCATGCGGATTGGCACGCAAGCCGGGTACACAGGAAAAGAATTGGTGGAATTTGCCAAGGCGGAATTCAATTCAGTTGAAAATCAAAAAACTTTGAAAGAGAAGGAAGCAAAGGAGGAGAAGGAAAGAAAAGAGAAGGAAGCAAGGGACGAGAAGGAAAGGAAAGAAAAGGAAGAGAGGTAGAGAATTGATAAACAAAATGCTCTAAGAGATGCTCGAGCTGAAGAGTTAGAGCTAAAGAGAAAAGAATTGGAACTGCAAGAAAGGAAGATGAAAGAAGATAAGGAATTGCAAGAAAGAAAGATGAAAGAAGAAAGTGAGTGGAAACAGAGGGAATTTGAATTACAAGAAAAGATGAGGAAGGAAGATAGAGAGTTACAGTTGGAGAAGGAGAAATGAGAATAGCTCTGGAAGAGAAAATGATGGAGAAGGAGATACAATTAAAGAAATTAGAAGTGGGTGCGAGTGGTCAGAACTCAACTTCTGGTGGGGCGCATCGTCCTTTTAGGCTGCGCCTACCTAATTTCAACGAGAAAATTGATAGTTTAGATTTCTTCTTAGAAAGATTTGAGGCCGAGTGTGTGGCCTATAAGGCTGATAGGGATCAGTGGCCATCTCTTTTGTCGACACTGCTAGTTGGGCCCGCGATGGAGACTTTTTATAGCCTCCCCATAGAGGAAAGGGCTGATTATGATAAAGTGAAGGAGAGATTGCTAAGGAGATTCCGTCTGACTGCTGACGGATACCGGACGCGTTTGAAAAACGCGATGCCTAGTTCAGACAAGGACTTCGAGGATTTTATCTCGAAGATCAAACTTCTATTGAATAGATGGATCGAAATGGAGGGAATTCCTAAGGATTATAATGGCTTGTTGAACTTAATATTACGAGACAAAGTGTTGTCTTCGTGCTCTAGTGAGCTGGTTGCGTTCTTTCAAGAACGTCAACCAAAGGACATTGAGTCCATGGCCCAACTGGGTCACCATCATGTCCTGGCCCATCCGGGCAAGTCCATTCAGAAGTCAGGTCTGTCCGATGCGTTAGTTGCCGTGGTCGGCAAAGTGCAGCGGCCATGGCAACGCCGTGCAAGTAGTGCCGACAGGTCTGTGAGGTCAAGATTTGCCAGGTCACCCCGCCCTTACCAATCAGGCAGAGACAGTTACAGAAATTTTAGACCACAACGACGTTTTCAGTACAGAAGGTATAATAGACAATCCGGTAGTGATAGCGATGGAGAAAATTTCCAAACGCGGAAACATGTGCGGTTCCAAGACTCGAAAAATAAGGACAAGTCATTTTATAAAAGTAAAGGGTACAAACATAAAAATAGATCGTCGAATGGTCGAGGTTCGGACTCCTATACGCGTTCGTCTCCGAATCATAGTCCTAACAAGGACAGGAAAGAATGTAAGTGCCACCATTGCGAGGGCACAGGTCATTTACCCAGTAACTGTAAGTCTAAGCCAGAGAATGCTAATGTGGCATGTGTGCTAGACACTATCAATAATGAAGATTGTGAGGGGTGGAGACAGTTGTTTGTACCAGATGGAAAACCATTGCTGATTTGTGGGCACACTTTACCCTGCCTTTCGTCCGTAGAGGAAAGTGGGAAACTCGAACTTTGTACAGGGTCGGTGCAGTCGAGACGGGTGTCCGTGCTTAGGGACACGGGATGTACCACCATAGGTGTACGTCGCTCCTGCATCGAGGAGTCATGCCTGACAGATAAGACAGTCAGATGCATCACTTTGGGGGTAATGTAGAATATTATCCCATAGCCATTGTGGATATAGACACCCCGTTCTTGACAGGAAAGGTGCAGGCGTGTGTCCTGAACAAACCGGTGGCAGACTTAATTATTGGTAACGTGCAAGGAGTTCGAAATTGCACACCGGAAGAGATACGCGAATGGGAAAATAATAGGGGTGTAGTAGCTAATGCAGTGCTTACTAGAGCGCAGGTAAGACTACAAGAGGAGTATGATAGGTCCGAGGCTCCTCTAGTCCCATCGACGGTAGATGATGTGTTAGGTGTGCGAGACGTTTCAGTCGGTAAGTTTGCAGAGGGACAGAAGACAGACAAGACGCTAATGAGGTTGTTAGAGGTAGCGAAAACTAAAGACGTTAAACAGACCAAAACAGCACGGTACTGCTTTGAGTATAAGGACCAGATCTTAACTCGGTGTTTCGAGAAACAACAGCAACATATACGGCAAGTGGTGGTGCCAAGCCAGTGGAGAGCGAAGGTGCTGGAGTTAGCGCATGACTCTCCATTTGCTGGCCATGTGGGAGTGGCTAGGACTCGATATAGAGTTCTCTCCCAATTTTACTGGCCAGCACTCAATAAAGACATGAAGGCATACTGTAGGTCTTATGTTGTTTGTCAACAGATGTCTCATAAGGGCCGGTCGCCGAAGGCCCTGGTCCAGACAGTAGACTTAGCACTTCGCCCGTTTCAGAAGGTTGCAGTTGATATCATAGGCCCATTGTCCGTGACGTCCGACAGAGGATTTCGGTACATTCTTACAATGGTAGACTTGTGTACCAGGTGGGCAGAGGCAGTGCCTATGCGATCTATTACCTCGCAGGCGGTAGCGGAAGCGCTTCAGCTGTTATACAGTCGTTCGGGTTCCCAGAGTGTATACTCTCTGACAGGGGGACGCAATTTATTTCCCACGAAATATCTGAAGTAACTAGATTGCTGGGAATTTCCCAGTCTTTCACCTCTCCCTACCATCCGCAGGCGAATGGGGTTTGTGAACGCCTTAATGGCACATTAAAACATATGCTGGCGAAGGTGACTGCCGAATTCCCTCAGGATTGGGATAGGTACCTTCCAGCGGTATTATTCGCCTACAGGGAAGCCCCGCATCAGAGTACGGGCTTCTCGCCATTCGAATTGCTGTATGGGGCAAACCCCAGGGGTTCAATGCACGTACTAAAGGACTGGCTGGTAGGTAAACATGTAGACGGAGCGGCAGTATCTGCGTATGATTATGTCGTACATCTACGTGAGAGGATAATTAGGTCCTGTGCATTAGCGCGGGAAAACTTAACCCAGGCGGGTATTCAGTACCGCCGGTATGCAAACCGAGGTACTAAACTCATATCATTTCAACCAGGGGATGAAGTGTGGCTGCTTTTGCCTACAAAAGAAGATAGGTTGAGCATCTCCTGGCAAGGGCCATTCCGGATTCATAAGAAGGTAACCGATGTCGACTACGTTGTAGAGGTTAGGAAGAAGGAAAAGGTGTTCCACGTGAACATGCTCAAACCTTACGTGGAGCGCCCTCCCGAGTTATCTTCGGTGGTTAAGACCATGAGTTCGCGATGTTCGGAGGTAGCGTCGGCAGTGGTGATTGATAGTGTTGAAGACAGCTGCGACGATGGAAACCTACAGCTGTCTCTCGTGCCGATAACTCCTACCGAATATTGGACCGACGTGTTGGTGTGTCCAAATTTAACCGATAGTCAGAGGGCTCAGGTTCACGCTATACTGAGGGATTTCGATGACGTACTTACGGATCTGCCGGGTAAAACAGACTTAATAGTTCACGAGATAGCTTTAACTGATAACAAGCCTATCAGAGTTAAGCCTTACCCTTTACCACTTCATTATAAAGCGGCGATCGAAAAAGAGATTGACGAAATGGTTCGGTTAAATATCATTGCTCCCTCAGAATCCCCATATTCTTTCCCCATGGTGGTGGTTAAGAAGAAGAGCGGGGCCCTCAGAGTGTGTATTGATTTTCGGAAACTCAATACCATAACGGTAGTCGACGCAGAGCCTATGCCCAACCAGGAAGAGCTTCTGACCAAACTTTGCAATGCTAGATTTTTTACGAAGTTAGATTTAGCAAGAGGATATTGGCAAGTGTCATTGGCTGAGGCGGCAAAACCTCTTACGGCGTTTGCGACTCCAAGAGGGTTATTTCAATTCAATTACATGTGTTTCGGGTTGGTAAATGCACCCGCCACATTTGTAAGAATGATGAGGAAGCTACTGGGGCACAGAGACGATGTGATTACATACATCGACGATATCTGAATTTTCCACAAAACTTGGTTGCAGCATATGGATGGGCTGTTTGCCGTGCTCAAGTGCCTGAAGGCACATGGACTCACTGCTCGCCCGAGCAAAGTGTTCATTGGGTATGCAGAGCTGAGCTTCCTATGCCATGTAGTTGGCCATAACACCATGAAACCTGAAGATAGTACGGTTTCAAAGATATTACAGCTGCAAACGCCGAAGACCAAGAAGCAGGTAAAGAGTTTATTAGGTTTGATCAATTTTTATAATAAATTCATCCCAGATTTCTCGTCATTGGCTGAGCCGCTTACGGCACGTACCAGAAAAGGGGAACCCAACAAAATAAAATGGGATGATAAATGTCAAGATGCATTGGATAAGATTAAAAAACTATTTTCTGAAAAACCCATCTTGAGATTACCAGATCTTCGCAGACCACTGATACTGCACACTGATGCGTCATCGGTAGGTATTGGGGCCTGCCTGATGCAGGAGCATGATGGGTCGCTTCATCCAGTGTTGTATGTCAGTAAGAAGCTGTTGCCAGCTGAAACTAGATACTCTACAATCGAAAGGGAGTGTCTTGCGATTATCTGGGCGGTGTCAAAGTTGGCACGGTATCTGTTGGGGGCGCATTTTTTCCTCCAAACAGATCACAAACCACTGCTATTTTTGCAGTCGGCAAAATCTACCAGTGCTAAAGTGACACGCTGGGCATTATTGCTACAGCAATTTAACTTTACGATTTTACCAATTCAGGGTGTATACAATGTGGTAGCAGATGTCTTGTCCAGGTTGTAGTTTGTATGAAAGGTACATCTGAAGGAAGTAGTTATTGGAACTTATTTAAGAAATGTAGTGTGACTATTTAAATTGTTATGATGATGTGGTATGGTATGCGATGTATTGTTATGCTGCCATAAAGGCAATATTTATAAAGTTGTACTCAATGTGTACATAGATCATTATCGATTATTTACAACTAGATTATGAGAGATGATTATTTATACGATGACGTGTTGCTGCTTGGTGACAATTATTTATACAGAATTTTGTGTAACATGCAGTATGTGTAGGTTACTCCAGGATTAGTCAGTCGTTGTTATTTTTCACGACTGTCAATACCTGGTATGGATTTGTACATGTTTTCTTGTATCGAATGTAGTGAGTGAGAAGGCATGTATGTCAGTGATATTGAGCAACTCTGGCATTTCTTATCTGCATGTGGAGGTGCTACCTTAGCATGTTGTTTGTCCTTATCCCAGAAGGGATTGGGCGTACTCCTCTGATGGAAGAAAACTGCGTTTTCTTTCTTAGGGGGGAAGGGGGTGGATGCCACAGCAGAATTGGTCACTAAACTTTTTAGTGGTTACACTGTAGTGTGAGAACACTGGTATTCATCTTTGAATACCCGTCCAGCCGGTTTTTGGGCTAGGGCGAAAACCGGAAGAAACGGTTTGGGCGGCAAAGGAGTCTAGATATGTCCGCTCGACTGAGAAGTCGTTGATGGCCGTTGTCAGCAGTTTTTGCTGGGGAAAGTTATACAGATGCCACTATTGTTCATTACTTCTTGCCGTTATTTTCATGAGATCAGGAGTAGTGATTTGTTGCTAGTTTGATATTGTGCAGGCTAGTGATTTCCTCCTGGATTGAATTTCTGATACGCTGATTGCAATGATGTATTGCGTTTTGTCAGTAGTGTATTCCGCCTATGTGAGTGATAGTCATGGCGGTTGCTGAGTAGGTTGTCTCTGCGACTATTATTTGGATATCTTGTTGAGCTATAGTGTGTGGCAAGTATGTGGCAGTTCTTTCAGTGCATTAAGCAACGCATGTTCATGTGTAATATTCATTAAAGGGGTCATTACCTGTTATAGGTGTTATCATGTTATTTATGTCAGCTATTGTGTGATATGGTTGTACCTTTGAGACGGCGAGCTAAGAGTCTTGTGTGGGAGTGCCTTAAACCCATAGTACCAGTAGGGAGTTCGCTCTGACAGCACAAGTATTCTCCTGTGTCTAGTTCTGACAGTTAGCTTCCAGCATCTCATTGTTGAGTGTGGTTTTCGTGGAGTCTTTGGTGTTATAGTGTATTCGTTTGTTCAAGGGAGGAAGGGTGGTGAGTTTAATCCATTTTTGGCCTTCCGTGGGAAAAGAGTGGATTAGACCGATTCTTTTAGGGTGCGGCTGTGTTTGTTTTGTGGTGAAGTCTGGCAGAGGGAATTTCCTGCGACTGCCATGCTTAACATTCCAAGCCCTGTTGGTGTTAGCTGTATTTGTGGTGTGTGTATTTATAGTGTCGTGTACATTTAGTAATTCTGTTGTGGTGTTTAAGTGGTATTTTCTCTTGTCTCATCTTACTATCTTGTAAATACGTTTACAGGTATCCCTTGTTTTCGTTCGTACTCAGTCACGCATTGTAGATATTAATCTTCCTCTTCTCTTCGTGTTCTATCATCTATTTCCTCATGACTGGAATTTTGTTTTCGTAATGTGATGTATGCATTTCGTTCATCTGTGTTGTGCTCATTTTTGCCACTGGTAGTACTTGCATAACAGAGATTATTGAGTTTAGAAGTAAGTGTAGTGTTATTTGAATATAGCACCAGTGTGGGTGCCAGTAAAAGACTTTGAAGTAAAATCTGATTTGCGAACTAAGTTTATATATTGGTGTCAAAGTATCAGGAAGTTGTGATTATACAACTATCAACTATTGTAAGTTTGGTTGAGAATATAGTAGAGAATAAGTGGTCTGAAAAACCAAATTTTCCAACTGGTGACACCATAGCCAAGGGGCTAAGTGAGACTTTATTGAGACTATAAGGTAAAGGTGAATAATAAGTACACAATAAACTACGAGGTGATATTTACTTTCATGCATATATATATATATATATATATATATATATATATATATTTATATATATATATATATATATATATATATATATATATATATATATATATATATATATATATATATATATATATATATATATATATATACGAGGTGCGGTCGAAAAGTTTTGCACTTTAGTATGAAGGAGTCAAGGCACGTACCTGGAAATTGGTGTGAACTTTAGTCCTTCTCTATGTATTCACCCCACAAGGCAATGCACTTCTCCCATCTCTTCTTCACCTTCCTGATGCCCTGATTGTAGAACACCCCCGTCAGGTTTTTAAACCTAACTCTCCTATGGGTAGTGTTTTTTATCACTGTCTATTTGAAAAAAAAGCTAGTGCTTCATGCCTTTCGCGCGGGGAGGGTGGCATTAATTGTATATCGCGAGACGCGTGTTAGTGTTGCCGGCGTTCCTCCAATCAGCCCTCTCTCTCTCTATCCTAAGTTCATCTGTCCTTTCGTTTATGTTAACGTAGTGTATAAAATGAAATTAATGCTAGTATTAATCTAGGTCATTAATCAGCTTGCGATTCTCAAGGTTTTCTTAGAAATACAGTACACGTTTTATTGTGTTGTGGAAACGCGTGTATGCTGCTATAGGCTTTACTATCAACGTGGAAACGTTACAATTTGCAGACGAAGTAGAAAAAGGGGGATCTCGAGTACAGTCATTGTGACAGCACTGTTCTTTACCATTCTTCTTTCCCTTTTATTGAATTAATGCGTTAGGTTTTACCTTTACTTTATAATTTATATATGTGGATTTAGAATGTTTCACGACAAATTCTCCCATCTTAAAACAGACGTTATATGTCAGTTTATAATTCTATATACACATAGAGAAATTCATTATTATTTCTGGGGCTTACGGTGATTCTCATCACACGGATGGCGGCTTAAAAAATCCGCTCCCAGATTTGTTTTTCCAGATATATACTCTATGCTAAACTCAAATGGCTGCATAAGTAAGGACCATCTGAGTAACCTAGAATTTTCATGCCTAGCCTGCGCTAGAAACGACAAGGGTTTGTGATCCGTTTGCAACTTAAATGCCTTCCCATACAGATAAATATTGAATTTCTTTATCGCCCATATTACTGCAAGACATTCTTTTTCGCTAGTTGAGTAATTGGTTTCAGCTTTATTCAACTTTCTGCTAGCATATGCCACTGGGCTTAATTCCCCATCCAATGCATCTGATTTCCGTAACAGGGTCGCACCTAACCCTATATTACTGGCATCCGTTCTTACAATGAATTCTTGACTTAAGTCAGGTAATTTCAAAATATGTTTACTTGTAAGCTTTTCCTTCAATTCCTGGTAAGCCAATTCATATTGTGATATCCAGGTAATTCGATCTGGAAGTCCTTTACGTGTCAAATCAGTTAACGGTGCACATATGGAATTAAAGTTTTTGATATACTTTTGGTAGAAACCACATAATGAGACAAAGGATCTCACGTCTTTCTTGGTTTGTGGTCTCGGGGCTTTCTTTAGTTTCTCTAAATTCTTGGGGTCAGGGGTCATGTTTCCCTGAGGACTGTGTGTCCCAAGAATTATAATTCTTTACATCCAACGCAACATTTGGTTGGTCGGGCTGTTAAATTCGCTTCCCTAAGTCGATTAAACAGCATGTTCAGAGAGTCAATGTGTTCCTCAAATGTTTCTGTTGCTATAAGGATATCATCCATGAAATTTGTGATGCATGGATTATTCAGAGGGTCCAATAATTTTCTCATCATTCTAGAGAAGACACTAATCGCATTCTTCAATCCAAATGGTAATCTGTTAAACTCATAGTGTCCCTCTGAGGTACTAAAAGCTAGGTATGGTCTAACCTCAGGCTTTACTGGAATCTGATAGTATCCTTTACTCAGATCCACTTTTGAGAAATATTTAGCTTTATTTAGCCTGGCAAACAACTGATTTGTATCCAGCAATGGATCCACCTGACCCTCTGTAATAGCATTCAGTCTCCTGTAATCTATACAGAGTCTATGTTCTGCAGAGGGTTTCCTTAAGAGTACCACACTGGAACTATACGAAGATTCACTGTGTGAAATAATTCCTTCCTTCAACAAATAGTCTATCTCTTCCTTCAAAGCTTTCTCCTTAGCAAAAGGAATCGAATAGGGTTTCATACAGACAGGTGTGGGGTCTATCAGTTTCATATCATATTCTAATAAGTTTGTATGCCCCGGTCGGTCTGTTAACACCTCTGTATGATCATCTAGAACCTGTTGCACTCTCTTCTTCTGATCTTTCGTTAAGTGTGTACTGATTTTCACCTGTGCCGCTGTCTCACAGGGATGTAATGGATATTCAAATGATGAAAGTGGTTTCTTTTTCATCTCCATTGCAATGGACAAGGTCAACAAGTGTGTCTCTTCCTGATTTTCTCGTTCCAAATATTTCTTCAGGAGATTCACATGATAGATTTTTTCTTTCCCCTTCTTATCTATCTTATAATTGGTTCTAGACACCTTCTCTACAATTGTATATGGACCTTGCCATCCAATTTGTAACTTATTCTGACTACCTGGTAGAAGAAGCAGTACCTTCTCTCCCACAGCCAAATCTCTGTCTTTAGCTTTCCTGTTATAATAGGCAGCATGTTTCTTCCTGGCTTGTCTCAAATTTTCATTGGCAAGTTTCCAGCCAGTTTTTAAACGAGTGGTCAGCTCATTCACATATTGGTATGAGGACGTAATATTTTCCTCTGCCTTTTCATCAGTCCACGTTCTTAACAGAGCTTCGAGTGGACCTTTTATTGGCCTTCCAAATAATAATGTTGCTGGGGCCATACCGGTTGAACTATGGGGTACCTCCCGATAAGCAAAGAGGGCGGCGTGAAGGTACTGGTCCAATGTATCTGGTTTTTTGTGTGCCAACTTTCTCAGGATCGACATCAACGTGCCATTAAATCTTTCCACTTGGCCGTTCCCTTAGGGATGGTACACACTACAATGGAAGTGTTTGGCCTGGAAGATCCTGAAAACTTCTTCTGTTAGTTTCCCCTTGAACTGAGAGCCATTATCAGTCAAGATTTGATTGGGAAAGCCTAACCTTGTGAAAATTGTGAGTAATGCCTCTGCCACATGTTTAGAGTCAATCGATGACAGGGCTACCGCCTCTCCCCACATAGAACAAGTGTCCACCAGAGTCAGAATGTAGCTGTTCCTTCTCTTGGTTCGGGTGAGAGGTCCCACAAGATCCACGGCAACTCTCTCAAAGGGTGTTCCCACTATGGGCATTTCCCCCAGAGTTGCTGGTGCAGTCCAATGCTTAGGTGCTACTCGTTGGCACTCTGGACAGGATTTTACATATCGTTTGATATCTTCAGTTATCCCTGGCCAGAAATAGTGGCAAGCTATACGCTGTCCTGTTGCGCTGATCCCCATATGACCACTGAAGGGAATCGCATGCCCTAGTACCAACACTTTAGTCCTATATGAAGTGGGAAGGACCAGCTGTCCGTGACCATTGGATTCAGATCAAGCCTTCCTATAAATCAGCTTGTTCTTCATATAAAATTCTCCCTTGCCTGGAGGTGTATGAGATTTGGGCAACTTCTTGAAACACGGCTTGAGTGTCTTGTCCTCCGCCTGTGCCTTCCTCATCTCATCTGGATGAGTATTTATGGGATTATCCTCCTCCTTTTTAGACTGTGATCTGGTCTGCACTGTTGCCAATATCACAGGTCTCTTGGGATTCCCCAAGAAGACATATCTACACCCCAATATCAGAGGGTAGATTGGCTCATTTATCACTGCTGCTTTTATGATTCCTTCCACATATCGCGTTTTCACATTTATCCGGGCGACGGGAAATGTCATGGTAGCTACATCCTTGGTTGCAGTTTGAATCTCCACTATTTCTGTGGTGTATTGATCGGCCTGCACCAGGTGAGAACTCACAACAGAATCATAATCTAAACCTGTATCATATAAACACCTTATGGTGACACCATTACAGATTACATCTTCACACACTGGGGGGTGGTATGGTTCCTGTAGTTCCGCAGGTTTGACCTTTTTTCCCTTTTTTCCAGATGTCATAGCAGCACAATGAGGAGGTTTCCTTCTACAATGGTCAGTGTCATGATTGTTCATCTTACAATTTTTACACCATCTTCTTCCTTGGTTGAAAGATTTTCTTTCATCATATTTCCTTTCATCGAATTGTGGGGTTTTATTTTTATTGTCATACCGTGGCCTATCAAACTGGTGCTTACCTTTGTTCTGATCTCTAGGATCAAATTTATTAAAGTTCTGTGGTGCCCTAAAATTATCTACCTGTTTCTTCTTATTACCTGATACCTCTGCCTGAGCTGCTTGATACCTTTCAGCTACATTTAGTAACTCACCCAGCCTCTCTGCACCTTGTTCCATGAGAAACTTTCTCAGGTCTGGAGCCATGGACTCTCTTAGTTGTTCTATAAGGATCATTTCCTTAAGATCTTGGGTTTTCCCCAGAGAAGTCCATTTCTCCAAGTATGTCTCTAACCGTGCAGAGAACTGGTGATAGGTTTCACCTGACAGTAGTTTAGCATTTCTAAATTTTTTCCTATAAAATTCTGCGTTTTTTTCATATCTTAACAAAAGAGCCTGCTTTAGCATGTCATAATTTTCTTGATCACCTCTGCTCATTTTGGCAAAAACTTCATAAGCTGCACCACGAAGTCCTTGAGATAACTTTAAGCTCCACCTTTCTCTCTCCAACCCATACGTGGTAGCTAATAGTTCATATCTATTTAGATAGCTCTCGATATCATCGTCTTTCTCAACAAAATGATCTAAATGAAAGTTCATAGCTGAGGTTGAGGCTCCCTGACTAGCAGTAGCATCGGAGGTAAAGGGACTGGCACCATTTTCAGGAGCATGGCCTTGAAACTCAAACTCCCTTAGTCGTAACTCATGTTCCCTTTGTAATCTCTTATCCTCTGCTTCCCTCTCTGCAGTCAATCTTCTTTCCTCTATTTCTGCTTCCCTTTCTGCAGCTAATCTCTTGTCTTCCCTTTCTGCAGCTAATCTCTTGTCTTCCCTTTCTGCCTCCAATGCTTTAGCCTCAGCCTCAATCTGCAACCTCTTAATTTCTTTTTCAGTTTCTAACTTTCTTTCAGCCTCTTTTTCTAATCTTCTTTCCTCACGTTCAATATATTTGTCACATTCAGCCGTGACATAAGCAATCATAATTTGCCCGTCCATTCCTAACTCTTTAGCAGCCTGCACAGCAGCAGATCGAAATTTGGCCAGGTCCGCCATTTTCTAACAGGCAAATGTAAACAATATCTAACTAAACAATTCACTCTCTAACTTAATATCCAAGGACAACCACAGGCACTGAGAGCTCAACCTTATTTATTTTCACCCAAGGATACCTTTTAAATTCTTATTATTCCCAATATATCTAATAGGAGAAAGTTCAATATCCCGGGAGCGAGACCCCAATATATGTGGTAAAGTGGGATGATATAAATATTTATAGGGGACTTAGTGTACTGACTGAGATCAGCTGTGAAGGTATCTGTATCTAATAGGTGTAGTGTATTGCAGATGACCTTACTTGCTACCACATTTATACCTCAGTCAGTATTATTCTGGAATATTGGGATGACTACGTTAAATGTCTAGGGTTATGATAATGATGAAGTGTAGTCACAACAACAACAGACAGATAAACAATTTAATTTATTCCACAACACTTTACAACACTGTGACACTCACATACATATAACACTCAATAATACTATCTTAAATGAGTCACGTGTTAAAGTTTCAAATATATATGTGTTAATTCCTTTCAATAATAGATATCCTGATTCAACTACACAGTGAACCAGGAATCACAATCAAATGTAATCACAAGTTGTATGTACACAATTATAAATAGAATCTTTGTATTGACATATGTTGTTATTATTATTATCATATGTGTGTAAGTTGTGGGGTAGTACTATGAGGTAATACTGGCTGTTTCAAGCTAGGTTGTTGCTTGTCATCATGACTTCAAGTGTTTACTTCTGGTGGAAATCATATTGGGAAAAGTTCACAGTTCCTATCAATTGAAACAATTTATTGTCCCTCTTTTGTTAATATAATGTCAAATTTAGAGGGGCACATAATGTTGAGCTGATCTGGCCACAGAAGCCTATCTTTCGTGATGGCGGCAGGAAAAGGTCTCCTCTGCTCGATGGCTTCACTGTATTCTTGAGACACCTCACTGGTCGCTATCTGGACCAAGGAATATGCTGTCAGCCTCTGGATTCAGCAAAACTCAGACCAGGTGCTGCTTCAATAATTTAGGACCACGGTCCCTGAAACAAGAAGGTTGTACCTCCTACTTCAGAACTAATTTATAATCTATTTCCACACAGAACACAATACATAACAAACACTGAGTTCAGAGCGGTAGGCCAACTGCTAGCTTCATCTGAAACAATTTACACCAGTATTCTTCTCCTTAATGGTTACTACGCCTCTGCAATTCCAGCATTATTTTCTTCTATTCAATAAGATAGGTGTCACAGTACTGTTTAGCAATTCCATGCAGTTTTACTTTTCTCCGACACGTCATGTTCAGGTTGGAGCAATATCTAGGCTTGGCCTCATGTTTGCTACTGAACCCACACACATATACAGACATAAATTATCAATTCACATTCAATTTTCATTAAAAAAGATATCAAATATGTCAAGCTTACCACAATTCATGGAAATAATAAACAAATACGTTGACTGGCGATGAATAATGGCACAAATTCCGATCTGCCTCTGTCCCAGGCTTTTATTTAGAAAAATATGCACTGGACTCAACGCACTGTTTCTTAGTAAGTTTATTTCAAAATGTGGCACTGAACAGACGCTCCTAGTTGACTATATCCACGGGTCTAGCCAATAGAACCATGTTTACACAAGCTTTTGAAAAAATTTATCCTTCCTACGTTTCCCCTAACAACCAAAAATAGTATTTGCAGTCCAACTAATCGTGTTTCGCCTTACATATCATTCCCTCCAATCAAATAGGATTTAACATGGTGGCCTATTTCCCGTAAAATGGTGGTTTCAAAACATGCCACTGTGCGATTATGATTTGGTGCTGTCCGACATCCTCACTATTTTCTTTTGGCTATAATTTGTTAATTCCTAGACTATTTGCGTAACCTGTAACATATTCTTTGTCAGCAAGTCCTAAGGAACCCAAATATATAAATTTTAATGGGGCTAAGTGGCTGCGTTCAAAGTATGTATTTTCTTCTAGGATAGTCGTGCTGTTACCACCTCCTCACTTCCAAACTTTAGGGTGTCTGCTGTACTGTCAGGCTTTCAAACGTAAACCAGTATAATGTCATGTTTCCTAATAAGCATTTATCAGGTTTTTAAACCTAACTCTCGTATGGGTAGTGTTTTTTATCACTGTCTATTTGAAAAAAAAGCTAGTGCTTCATGCCTTTCGCGCGGGGGAGGGTGGCATTAATTGTATATCGCGAGACGCGTGTTAGTGTTGCCGGCGTTCCTCCGATCAGCCCTCTCTCTCTCTATCCTAAGTTCATCTGTCCTTTCGTTTATGTTAACGTAGTGTATAAAATGAAATTAATGCTAGTATTAATCTAGGTCATTAATCAGCTTGCGATTCTCAAGGTTTTCTTAGAAATACAGTACACGTTTTATTGTGTTGTGGAAACGCGTGTATGCTGCTATAGGCTTTACTATCAACGTGGAAACGTTACAATTTGCAGACGAAGTAGAAAAAGGGGGATCTCGAGTACATTCATTGTGACAGCACTGTTCTTTACCATTCTTCTTTCCCTTTTATTGAATTAATGCGTTAGGTTTTACCTTTACTTTATAATTTATATATGTGGATTTAGAATGTTTCACGACAACCCACTGGTATTGGGTTTTCTTTATAATAGTGATCTCTCAATCATCACGTGATAATAAGGAAGCATTCCCGTTCTCTGCTTGATGATTTGCAATAAGTAGAATTCCAAAATAAATCGAATTCCACAATGGCTGCTGGTTCCCGGTTGAGCATCACTCACTATACGGATGTATAGCCAAATCTTCAATCGAAGCTTTGTCAATCGACAATAAATGATTCTACAAGGATCAGCATATTCTGTCCTCATAGTTGCTGCATATAAACATATTTAGTGCTGCTAGATAATATGTCGTCCCGACATATTCATAGGTAAATTCATGTAAACGTCTGCCCATCTTAAGCCTAGGAATGAACGAAGTCAGCAAAAGTACGTTTACTTTGACATAAGAATACACTAGCAAGCACAAACGCTCTCCCGGCGTTATAGAATCACCACTGGGGAACTCATAGACTAAACAATCCTTTAAGAAACTATCTTCCTCCCCATGATAAATTGAAGAGATCACAAACTCTTGGGCATCTCTACGACATGACTTCCCGCCATAGGCTTTGACAACCGAAGGACACTCTAACCTATCTTCATCCGCCGAAAACACCTGACCCCCCTAAAGTACAGTACAAGAAAAAATAGTTCCACTTAAACATACTAAGATATCAAGGTATAAGACATACTCGTCCTACATAGACAAGAACTACACAAAGATTCGGGCCATAGACATTCTGAAGCAAGAACAATCTATTCCTAACCAAACACAGAATAGATTCAAGTAAGTCTAAATCCCTCCGCTGAGTTCGATTTTTCAGAACGATACAAAGAGTGATAACTCACAGAATGAATACTTATTGCCTAATCTGAGTTCCGTCCCTCAAGACCAAAACATGCATTCAAAGATGAATATATCTTTATCAGACAATTAAAACATGTTACATTTGTATGCGTAATCCGTGCCACAAAAGAATATGTGCGCAACACCGCTGTGATGCTGAAAAGTAGGTCAGAGCCCGTAAATGAGGTCAGGTCACAGACCGTAAACAAAACACTAACAGATCGACACGCTAGCTTACACTGGACACTGAAACGTAAACAACTCACTCTCGTGAATTGACGGCAAATATGAAGGCGCCAACACAGTGGCGTAACCAGCCTTCTAACACTCTGTGTGTACCAAAATTTAATGGCAATAATAATAATAATGGGTCAAAACGTCACCTTGCTGGGAAATAACGCTATAACATACAGGCCTCCATGGCCAAGAAAATAGTCAGCAATAAATATGAGCCAATTAATAGAAAATCACTGGCCCCATGGCCTCTAACTTACCGGACAAGAGCGCCCCAGATGTCAGAACTAGACACAGGAGAATACTTATGTTGTCAGAGCGACCTCCCTACTGGTACTATGGGTTTAAGGCACTCCCACACTAGACTCTTAGCTCGCTGTCTCAAAGGTACAACCATAGCACACAATAGCTGATATAAATAACATGATAACACCTATAACAGGTAATGACCCTTTTAATGAATATTACACATGAAAATGCGTTGCACAATGCACTGAAAGAACTGCCACATACTTGCCACACACTATAGCTCAACAAGATATCCAAATAATAGTCGCAGAGACAACCTACTCAGCAACCGCCATGACTATCACTCACATAGGCGGAATACACTACTGACAAAACGCAATACATCATTGCAATCAGCGTATCAGAAATTCAATCCAGGAGGAAATCACTAGCCTGCACAATATCAAACTAGCAACAAATCACTACTCCTGATCTCATGAAAATAACGGCAAGAAGTAATGAACAATAGTGGCATCTGTATAACTTTCCCCAGCAAAAACTGCTGACAACGGCCATCAACGACTTCTCAGTCGAGCGGACATATCTAGACTCCTTTGCCGTCCAAACCGTTTCTTCCGGTTTCCGCCCTAGCCCAAAAACCGACTGGACGGGTATTCAAAGATGAATACCAGTGTTCTCACACTACAGTGTAACCACTAAAAAGTTTAGTGACCAATTCTGCTGTGACACTAACTCTTCTCCCAAGCACTATCTTCACTCCAGTGAAAATAAACTAAGTACACAAATAGTAGAATTATACTATAATGTATCAAAATATATAATACAGATAATTTCAAACTACCAAGACACAGAGCAAGATCAAATTTAACTGACAGACAATATAAATACACACTAAGTCATACTTGTACAATAAAGAAATGTCAAAACATAAGGAAAGAAAACAATAATAAACCAAGAAACAAATAAAGCAACAGCACTAGACTCATCAACACTCAAAGTATATGAAAGTAAGAATCAGTAAGAAAGACAGACAACAAAATTAAATTCTCAGAAAAACAAGATAATATCGATATAATACATTATACAACAATAAACAAACAATACCTTATCTGAAGCTCCAACGGCGCTTGTGTACGGAGAATCCTCAGCACTCGCAACGATGATGATCACAGAACAAACGAAGCTCCACACTAGAAGACGTATAATCCAAACGAATCTCAGTCCAGGAATAGCTTCACTGTCAAATCTGAGTGTCACGGTGTAATACTCTCTTGTACGATTACTCTCACACGGCACTGTTTATAATATATATTGCACAGTTCAGCTACACAGCTACTATCCACAGTCTCCGGTAAGTCGGCAGGGCACAAAGCACATACATATTCACCCCTGGTTGGGCACTTCTGCGTTGACAGGCAATGTTACTGGCGTCGGCTTAGGAAGGTCACGACAGAGACTTTTCACCCATGGGTGGGCACATCCTCGCAGCAAAACAGGACCAACAGTCCAACACAGTGGCTTGGGGTACCAATAACTCTAACAACCTCCTATCAACTATCAACACACCTAACGACCATCACCTCCCACCCTATTACTGCGGTTGACCAAGCTATCTCTCATCTGGCACCTGGACATGCCGCCTGTTCCCCTAACTAAATGGTACCAACTCCAAAGCTCCGCTGCTCCACCTGGATCACTGTCGCCAACCACCCAAAGACTCAGAGATACGTCAAACTGACCCGTCTGACGCACACTGTAATATCAGCCTAACACTTTGACAATCGTACACAGACTTGCAAAAATATCGTAACCACAACTTGAAATACAATTATACCTTATTTCACCGGCGATAGACTGAAAACATCCAGAAAATAGCCATAACAGCTGCGATGCTGAAAGTAGATCAGCGCCCGTAAACGAGGTCAGGTCACACGACCGTAAACAAGACACTAACAGATCGACACACACACTAACCTTTCACTGGACACTGAAACGGAAAACAACTCACTCCCGTGAGTTCACAATAAATAGGAATGCGCCAACACGGCTGCCACTTCTTAACACTCTGTGTGTACAAAATTTAATGGCATAATTACTGCCACACAGGCTCTAAGGCCTTATTATCAAATAATGTTAGGTCAATAACGTCAGCTAGCTGGGAAATAACTTAACTCATACAGGTACTGTCCGCTATCAAATATGAGCCAATGAATAGAAAATCACTGGCCCCATGGCCCAAACAGGACGAGTCACAAAGATATCGGCTCCACGTCCTCTAACTTACCGGACAAGAGCATCCCAGATGTCAAACTACTAGTAATAGTGTGGATTTATCACCATCATCATATGCATATATTAACAAAATCAATAGCAAGGCTCATTTGCTAGAAGTACGAACACAACTAAACTAGCTGACACAAACTCACCATAACACCGGCAACACCTAAATCAGGTATGATCCCTTTTAATAAATATAACACACAGAGGAGCCGCACACGGCTAACAATACGCATGAAATGCAATACACAATGCAATGAAGAATGCCAACTAGCTTGCCAAACACTGTAGCTCTATATCATAGCAAAATGGTCATCGGCATAATCTAATCAGTGACCACACAAAGACTATCGCTCACAGGCGACCTCCACTACTGAAAAAAACGCAAACATAATTGCAATAATCTCATCATAAATACTATCCAGGAGGAAATCACTAGAATCAACAATATCAATCTAGTAACAAATCAACTACTCCTGATCACATGAAAATCGGCAAGAAGTAATGAACAATAATGGCACTCCCAAATCCCAGCCAAACAGCTGAAAAAGGGAACACGTCCTTACAGGACGGCGGACATATCTAGACTGAATTCCGCCAAAAGTTTCATATCGACTTCCGTTCTAGCCGAAACTGACCAAACGGGTTTCTAAAGATGAACAACAGTGTTGTCACTCTACAGTGTGACCAATATACAATTTCAGCGAATATCTATCCTGTGACACTGAGTCAGTTAAGTTCGTTTCCTTACTTGGATTTACATTGCTACGTGGAAGGATTTAAGATGGTACGTGAAGATGTCTGGAAGTTGTAGTTTTGAAATACTTCTTCCGTCCTTAGCCACGGACCGACAAAGCAGTTCATGGCCAGTACGCCTAGTGGCGTCTTAGGGCAACAAGAAATTAATTGTTGTTCCGAAATACATATTGTTTTTAGTATCAGCCCGCTGTGCCCTGTTTTTCATTTTTAAATTTTAAAATAATTTGCATGAACTGATATGGAAAATGCAATTAAATCGGAAAGAGGTCGATTAGAGGATTCTATCTGAAGTCTTAGGGATCTTTAAAAAAAATATATATATATATATATATATAAAAAATATAATAAAAAAAAACATTGTGGCTTTAAACTGAATTGTTAAATGAATTTGCACAATGGGCTAATCACCTGTTGCCAAACTTATTAATGTTTTTTTTCTCCTCAAGTGGTTGACATTTTAAAAAAAAGAAAAGAAAAATTTGAATCATATAATTAGTGTTAAATTACATAAAAGCTTAAAAGAAAGGTAGACATATGTATTGTACATGTTTCTTATTGTTATTATTGATCAGAATTGGCATCACTGCACTCTAGGCAAACACACAGGTGCTCAGTCTCCCTCAGCTATGCACATATTTCTAGTACTGGAACTTATCGTATTTATAATTAGTGGTATATATTTATAGAGAATTTGTTTGTACTTTGGTATATGTAGATGCCTTGTTTGTACTTAGCGGTATGTCATGTTTGTAATTATGGCGCACACACACCCACACACACACACATATATATATATATATATATATATATATATATATATATATATATATATATATATATATATATATATCTTGTTTGTATACGTGGTACATATATATCTCTTGTTTGTATTAAACGGTACACATAGATGTCTTGTTTGTATATAGTGGTACATGAATGTCGTAAGTCTATATATTTGTGCAACTACAACAGTAGTTGTCGCTAGAGATGGCCTATGGACTGTTATCTAGAAGGTCTCCAGAAATTGGCTCGTTAAGAAAGAAAGAGATCTATTCGAGATAAGGACAAGAAGAAGAGAATGCGAATGCTCTCCACTACATAGCGTGTTCTAGTAAATTATGGAAAGTGTTCTGCTTTCTTTCTCGAGTAAGTCGCAGTCAGTTATTTTGCCATGGCTGAGCGTGCAAAACTTAGAGCAATGCTATGAGAGGAAGCATGGGAAGTAGGACTACAAGGTGCAGAAGTGTTAGCTTTTGTGAATGAAGAACTCGACAGATATGAGGCGGAGAGGGAAGGAAACAGAAGCGAGAAAGAAAGAGGCGGAAGACTGTCAGTTGGAACAGAAGAAAATTGAGGCGGAAATGGAAACTCGCAGAGACATGGAGCAAGAGAGGGAGAGACAACATGAGAAAAGAGAGAGAGACAACATGAGGAAAGAGAAAACGAGCAACGAAGTCAGGACGAATTGGCGCTTAAGACTCTAGAGGTCCAAAGTCGTGGTGCAACGTCTAACTCCAGCAACGGAGAGCCGTCTTCACATCAGTCACCTTTAAATGATCATTCCAGTACTCAATCTCCTCAATTAGCAGCTATGTCTTTTGCCCAGGAATCCTTCCCAAGTCTTAATGAAAAAATTGAGACTTACCTAGAGAAATTTGAGAGAATAGCAACAATGTATGGTTTAGAAAGTTCGCGATGGTGTTTGAAGCTTTCCCAGGCTTTGAAAAGTAATGCATATGATGTGTATGTTAAACTGGGAAGCGGCAATCCAGACAGTTACGACATGTTGAAGAAAGCTATACTTGAGCAACTGTTCCAAAACAGCAGGAAGGAAGGAACCGAGACGTTTCACCAGTTCTCTTCCCGTCAGAAGGAATATTTGACGAAGTGCCTGGAGCTTTCAGAGCTTCCTTGCACTTCTGAAGGGCTAGAAGAGTTTGTTCTAACCGAACAAATAAAAAGCACTTTGTCAAATGAAACCCGTAGATTTCTTGCCGAACAAGGAGCTGTAAAGCTGGTAGACATTTTAAGTAAGTCTGAACGGTACACAAATGCCTTAGCCGAGCGTCCAAGCTCAAAACGCAAACCTACAAAGGAGCCTTCTCGCAAAAATAACCTAGAGCAGTCTTCCCAGTCATTTTCCCATTACACCCTGGGGATACTGTAACCCAGATCCCCCCTGAAGGAAAATCGAAATTCTACAAAACTCGATATCCCACCTAACCCCATGATCAGCCAAACCGTCACTCATGGCAGCCTAGCCAGAAAGGACACGACAAAGGGAAGACCCCTGCGCAAGAGACATCTGATCAGGGCAAGCACACCGGTACAAATCGGATTCGTTGCTTGCAAACAGATTCGCAAATGAGGAGGAATGTCAGTGATTCTCAACCTGAGGGTGAGATCCCTTTAACGCAAGGAACTGTTTTATTGAACGGGACTTCAACCTATTGTCTGTTTGATACAGGTTTGAGCTTTGATTGTATTGTCGCAAGGCATTTGGTCAAACCTGGTCAAGAGGCAGAAGAAACCGTCAAATTATGTGGAGTTTTCAAAGGAGATGCACGCATAACGCTTCCCATCGCATTGGTGGAGATACACTCTGATGTCGTCAGAAGTGTTATCGAAGCGGCTATAATGGATGATCCGATCTACCCAGTCATACTTGGCTGTAGATATGTGTTTATAGGGAGACCGAAAGAGCCGATTATGGCAGCAGTAACTACAAGAGGGCAAACCAAAAAGGAACGGGAGCCTGCACCTAATATGTAACCTATGGAACTAAAAGAGGCGCAACAAAAGGACACTACATTGGAGCCCTGCTTTAGAAAACTGCCCATGGCCAAGGACCCCAGACACAACAGAGACATATTTTCTAAGGATGGAGTGCTGTATCGAAGAACGGGCGACCCCAAACAGAGATATAACCAGCTCCTAGTACCAACGCAGTACAGAGACCAAATCTTAGAAATGGGGCACTCTCTTCCCTTTAGCGGACAAATGGGACAACACGCCACTATTCAGCAAATATCGACTCACTATTGGTGGCCAGGAATGAAGACAGAAATTATCAGATATGTGAAATCCTGCGCCAGGTGCCAACGGGTGGCACCCAAGCATTGGACACCCCTAGTTCCTATGGGAGAAATGCCAATAGTGGGGACACCATTTGAACGGGTTGTAGTCGACATTATAGGACCCCTGGAAAGGACTAAAAGAAGGAACAGGTTTATCCTGACCTTAGTCAACACATGCACTTTGTGGGCAGAAGCTATACCGCTAACATGCACGGATTCCAAGCATGTCGCAGAAGCCATACTGCAGATTTTTACACGGTTGGGATTCCCTCAACAAGTTTTGACGGATAACGGATCCCAATACCGTAGCCTGTTAATGGAGGAGATCTTTAAGATCTTGAGGGACCAGCACATCTACACCAGCCCCTATAATCAGGCCGGAAGTGGGTTAGTAGATCGTGTCAACGGAAGCCTCACCATGATGTTACGTAAGCTGGGACAAGAGAAACCTGAAGATTGGGACCTTTTCATTCCCGCAGCCTTATCCGCCTACAGGGAAGTCTCACAGGCATCTACAGGCTTACCACCAGCTACACTTTTATTCGGCAGACATATTAAGGGCCCGCTAGAAGCCTTACTACGGTCACTGACAGACCAGAAGGCTGATGAGACAGTTGTCTCAGCATTTAAGTATGTATCGGAACTTAAGGAAAGGTTACAACTAGGATGGGATCTAGCAACAACCAACCTTAAACGAGCACGCATGAAGCACGCTAAACGATACAACAGAGCAGCGGAAGCAACAAACTACGTATCGGATGACAAGGGCCGTTTACCGTCTTTAAAAAGATCTCGAGAACTAACTACAAGATCTCTATTAAAGGAAAGGAAAAAGTCTACCATATAAATATGTTAACGCGGAGAGATAGACAAAAAGAGCGTCGTCTGTTGCAGGAACTAATAGAACCTAATTTAAGAACGGATATTGGGAAAGACCGGTGCCTTCTCCCTGTGCGAACCAGATTTTACCCGATTCCTGTATCCGAAAGCAGGACACGTTACGCGGAGAGATAACATCTCTTGGCGGTCGCTATAGCAACCGAAGATGTAACGGAAAGTCTGATGACGACGCTTCGGAACTGTTTACCAAGCTTAGCACGGCAATAATTTTCTCCAAGATTGACCTGAGTACAGGTTATTACCAAATACCAGTCAAGGAGGACATGAAACCCCTGCTAGCATTTAGCACCAGTGAAGGACATTACACTTTCAACTTATGCCTTTCGATTTTCTTCACCAGAATGATGAAAAAGCTTTTAGAACCCTTGCAAAGTCCACATATCCACAATTTCATGTACGATATACTGATTGCAACGGACAAATACGAAGAACAAATTGCTACGGTCGCTATGCTCATCAGGAGACTAAAGGAAGCTGGCCTTACCGCCCGTCCTAGCAAATGTTTAATCGGCTTTGAAAAGCTTGACTTCCTGGGGCGTACCATTTCTCACGGGTGTATGCGGCCTGTTGCCAAAAACGTAGAGAAAATACGTGCAGCAAAGAAGCCTAAAACAAAGAGAGACACACGTTCGTTCCTATCACTGTGTGCCTACTGCCAAAAGTTCATTAAAAACTTCAATGGCCTGACAGCACCTTTTACTGACCTCACAAAGAAGGGAAAACCGAATAAAGTTATTTGGAATGCAGAATGTGAACACGCTTACAAGACTCTGAAGGAACAACTGTCCAAATACCTCATTCTAAAGTTACCTGACCTTAAGAACCCTTTCATTGTGCGTGTAGATGCCTCCGGACAGGGAATCGGGTCAACACTGTTTACTCATTTAAAGTACAATATATAGTCTACCAGGAAAAAGGAGAATGAATATCTATATGGCGTTTCATTCAGTACAGGATTTTATGAGTCGAAATTGGAGCATGGAGGAGGATGATGCAATGGAAGATAGCAATCACTTGGACGCTGTGGATGACAGTGGCTCTATTTCCATAAATGAGATATGAAAGGGTTTCACATCTTCAAAGCCCGGACGTACTGTGACGTGGAACGGAAATATTGATACAGTAATCAGACAGCCTTTGCTTTCCCATGTAATGTCTACCATTGGCTAAGCCAAACCACGCAATTTTCTGTTTGTATGACTCACCCTTGAATCCACGCCCTTTTTCTGGGAACATAACAACAGAGTTGTTTACCAACTTTTCGCATCTGCCAGTCTTAACAAGGGAGCGAATCACGCGTGTTTACCTGAGTTTCTCACGCGAGCTGATTTGTCAATTTACGGTCATTAGACAGATGCGCATAGACATAATGGATTGTTTGAAGAGATACAAAGGGACGTAATCTAAGAGAGGCTCGTGCACGGCCAGTCTTCTGATGTCAATCAGCATCGCTGAGTAGAATGAACGAAAAAAATTTTGATCCAGGAAACGTAGTTCCCTGAGCTCTCTGCTATACAGAAGGTGTGAATGGTAACATCTTCTAGTGATAATAACACCACGATCTGTATATATACCGCGCTCTCTCAAATTTAGTTATCAGAGTCGCTCAGAAATTCTTGGATAATCTAAACACGACGGACTAAAACCAGTCTTCGCTAAATGTATTAAATTGTCACGTGGGGATTTCATTTTCTGATTTGTGCACCTGATCAAAACCAGCTGCCAGCGGTTTAACATTACCAGTACCATTATTATTATTTTGGATCTTCGATTTTTGGACTAGTTCGGTCCTCTTTCTTCATTCAGTGAAGGATTAATTTGTGTCTTCTTCGTGGCTACCAGTCCCAAGTTCCTTCGTGAACCGGTTGGGCCCAAGAGACCAATAAACATTAAAGTTTAAAATCGTAACTGGACTGCACATTACCCACAATTATTATCCAATTTTTCCAGCCCACTAGGCATACGAAAGAACATATATTTCTGACATTTGACAGCCTATGCAACAGAGTGATCCAGAAAACTACGCTGTTTCAAAATCGGCACTCACCATAAGAGCCAGCCGATAGGATTTACCATCATTTTCAGTTTACATATTGTAACATTTGTCTTAGCAACCAGATGCCATCCCAAGAAAGTCTTGCTTCAGTAACTATTTGCGGTGACACATGATTCATCCACGGAAAATTAAACCACCAAATTGGCGTCCACCTTGTAATTATACTACTCGTCAAAAGTCAAGGGCCACCCTATTATTTTCAATACGCTTTTATATAAGCGCATAGAATGATTAAATGAAGGAAGTTTTTAGTAAAAATGGGTGCAATATCTTCTTCTGACAGTCCTCTATGCACGTTAAGCATAAAAACAACTCACCGACAACCATGGTGATCGCGTGCAATTTGGTTTGCTGACCATAAATTCACATTTTTAATCTGTTTTTTCAAACTTCCGTACAACCAAATAGGTGAAGTAATCGTGCTGATTGACATTCCACGTGCAATGGCGACTTTTCGTGAACAGAGTTCACTCATAATTTGTTTTACAATCAGCAGACTTAGGGTAGTTTCATCACTTGCAAAAACCATGCCACCGAGAAGAAGTCTTGACACCTTACAAAGAATGAGGGCTATAGCGTGGGTTGAAAGAGGTTTATCTGTCCGTGAGGTTGCTAGACGGCTTGCAGTGTCACACTCTACTATCCAAAGAATTTTGGAGAGATTTCAGGCCACAGGAAGTGTGGAGGATCGCCACCGGCCAGATCGCCCTAGATGCACCAATAGACATGATGACCGGCACCTCTTGTTGTCAGCCCTGCTCCATCGAACAGTGACTTGTTCCACTCTAATATGTCCGCTGAGACAAACTGTAAACGTTAATGTCAGTCAAAGCACCATTCGCAGACGTTTGTATGAATTGGGACTGGCTGCTCGACGTCCTGCAGTCAGAATCCCTCTTACTCCTGCTCATTGCAGAGCCCGTGTTGCTTGGTGTAGCGAGCATATCCGATGGACAAGGCAACAATGGAGTCAAGTTCTCTTCACTGATGAATCTCGCTTCACTGTGTCATTAAATGATGGCAGGATTCGAGTTTGGAGACGACCAGGAGAGCGATTTACTGATGACACAATTCGAGAGGTGGATCGTTATGGTAGGGGTTTTGTCATGGCCTGGGGAGGCTTCTACAGACACGGCAGGACCCCACTCTACATCATCCAAGGCAACTTGACCGGCCCAAGATACCAGAACGAAATCTTGAGACCAATTGTTCAGCCTGCTCTGTAGGCCATAGGTGGTAATGCCATCCTCCAAGATGATAACGCTCGACCCCATCGAGCTCGTGTGGTGAATGAGTTTATTCAGCAATATGGGATCATCAGGATGGCGCGGCCAGCTCATTCACCTGACCTTTCTCCAATTGAGCACCTCTCGGATGTCCTTAGTCGAAGATTGTCAACAAATCACCCCCTGCCAATGGATTTTGCACAGCTGACTGCATTTCTGCTTCAGGAATGGCAAGCTGTTCCTCAGGATACTCTTCGGACCCTTGTGGACTCGATGCGTCTACGCTGTCTTGAATGCCTTGCTGCAAACGGTGGTCATACCCGATTTTGAAATGTATATTTGTCCAATATCTATTGTGTGACTTTTGAAAAGGTGGGTGACACACTTCACAGCTTCATTGCGTTTGAATGTGTGTTTCCATTTCTTTACGTGACATATCAATTTGGTATTCAATAAATGCCGTTTTGACTGATACCAGTTACGTTTATATCAGATTTGTTTTATGGTTTCAACCAAGGTTTTTCTAAGTGGCCCTTGACTTTTGACGAGTAGTATATTATTCGATATAAAGGCTGGACTGGGGCCTGTCTCAAAGAGATTTGTGATCCTGTAGTGAAATTGACAGAGATACAACGGTAAAATCCCTCCAAAGATAATATTTAAGGATAAAAACATAATGCGTAGGCTGCTGATGTACATGATCGCCTAGACCGCGGGTCATCATCCTCCATAATAATTGACTTGCTAGACAGGAGGGGAACGGCGGATCAAAAAGGAAAAAAAATATGACTGGAAAGGCTAAGGAGACGCAATTGGGGGGGAAACGGAGAAAAGTCACGTTTCCCAAGTTGACATAAAAAGTAAGCAACTCGACTGAAGGGACCCTAGATATGTTACGCCACAGTCATTTATTGGACGCTTTTGCGATACCAAGCTTTTGATTTGAATGGAGCGGTAAAACGCAGATGTTAGGAATATTACAAAAATTAAAAAGTAATTTTTTTCTTAATATTAATGTTAGGAATATAAAAATTAGCTGGCCGGATGGCCTATTCTGAGCAGTGAACTAAGATGGTCTTAATTTTACAAACGGATAGATAATATTGAAGATAATGACAAAAGACAGTGTAGTTCACATCATCGACAGACTGTGTTGAATAAAAAAGTGTCGCAATTTGCACACAAAAACACGACCTTGGACGCAGGTGTTCAAATTTACTTAGTATGGAGGAGAGGGTTTTTGAGCGGTAGCTGTGTCTAAATATAACTTTTAACGACAAAATTTTGGAGGGGAGAGAAAGGTTGGTTCAAAAAACAAGCACATTTTTTTTAGAAACACAAGTAGAGACGGACAGACTAACAGATAAACATCCATACTTGACTGAAGCATGACTGAAATGACTTTAGTGTAGAAATTTTGAAATTCAAATAACCTAGGCAGTGATTGGCCACAGACAATCATATCATTAGCGCTCAGACGCGAAAGTGGGGCCATTCTTCAATAGTTGTTCAGTGATAGACACAGATTTTAAAGTGTGGTGATTCCATATGAAAGCAAGTGAAATAAATTTAGGGACGCCATACTATAGCCAGCAGCTCAGCTGAGTTTTGCTAGCAATTCTGTGTTATTTATTCATAATCTGGTAAGATTGAAATTATTTCTTTGTATATTTTGAATATTGTTTCATGTTTGAGTGATTTGATACTGCCATATCGAAATCTAGCCTTACAAACAAGTAGGGATTTGCTCTAGACCCCCCGCCCTAGTCAGGGTCTAGGGACCAACAATGTACATAAACTCCAGCAAGGATTATGCAAGACAGATCAAGTGTTGAGAATAATGATACATATTACCTATCCTCTTTTAGGGCAAACAACTAATAAATATTTTTTCAGAATCTATAGTCTGGGAGGATCTATCTGATGTAAAACCACCATGGTAACTGTGCTGTTTGGTCAGAGAGATCTGACCTGTCTGTATGATGTGGTTGTTGTGTCACTGTTGTGTCCAGACGTGGGTAGAGAATAGATTTTGACACATGGCCCATACTTTGATTGCAGAGCTGCGAGTTTCTGTCGTCAACAAAGCAGTGTCTATTCAGTTGGTGACTTACTCGAGTGTATCTGTACAGTACTTGTGACAGAGACCACCATTGTTGCCCGCCAGCACGGAGAGGTGGGATCAACTGATTTCAGCACCAGAGCTACAACTTCCAGATGAGTGAGCCTCTGGTCTGCTGGACATTCACCAACGCAGTTTATTTACTAATAACCCCATAAAAATTCCCACCATTTTCTGGACACTGTGTAGTCAATATAGACAGGTGTGATGAGGCCACCCCAACAGCACAAACAGTAACTATCCTCCCAAGTAGATGACTACTAGAACATTTTAATAAAACTAACTAGTATAGTACATATATAGGTACACTATTGCATTTATGATATACTATTCCATGCATTTCTTTTCATAATCTCTAAATCCTTTTAAGTTCTGGTCAACCTAAAAAATTGACACAGAACAAAATAAATGTAATATAATTTTATCAAAAATTTTACACACGTGAGTTAGTTCAGTGTATTTTAACAATTATTAATAATATTAGTCTTGTTAAATATCTGTGGGTATATTTATAATCCATCACACCACACTACCTATCATAACCCTAGACACTTAACGTAGTCACATTCATTAAAAAAAAAATTAAGTGTGAGGTCGTAGTGGTAGCAAGAAAGGCCTTCTGACAATTCACAACTACATTTTATCTCAGGAGCCTTCACAGCTGGCCTCATACAATTACATTTAGTAATATCATCATCATACAATACCATCAAACACCACTACAATATTGGGGTCTTGTCCAGGGATAATTAGCCCAACAGTAATATTAGGATCTCCTGGTGGGAGAAATAAAAGTAGGGAAATAAATTGTAAAATTTCCCTTAAAATTAAAAGTGTCCCTGCAGATAAAAGTTGGTGAATCTTCACAGCCAGTAATAATTAATTAGTTAACTGGTTAGTTGGAATTAGTTGGACTATAGTCATAAGAAGTACTTAGTGTATTTACTGGTTAGAGATTTAGCTTGTATATTATTATATTGTCTAAAAAGTATGGCGGAGCTGGCAAAATTTAGATCAGCTGCTGTGCTCACCGCGAAGGAGATGGGAATGGATGGTCAAATTTTAATTCAATACGTAACGACTGAATGTGATAAATATATTGAACGGGAAGAAAGGAGGTTAGTTGAAGAGAAGAGGTTAGAGGCTGATAGAGAAATTAAGAGGCTGCAGATTGAGGCAGAAGAAAAACGACAGCAAAGGGAGGCAGAAGAAAAAAGGTTGACTGCCGAAAGGGAGGCAGAAGATAGAAGGTTGCAAAGGGAGCACGAATTACGACTAAGGGAGCTGGAATTACAAGGCCAGGCTCCTGAAAATGGTGCCAGCCCTTTTGCCTCAGATGCTACGCCTAGTCTGGGAGCCTCAAACTCAGCTATGGGGTTTCATTTAGACCATTTTGTTGAGAAAGACGATGACATAGAGGGGTACCTAGGACGTTTTGAGTTATTAGCTACTACATATGGGTTAGAGAGAGAGAGGTGGAGTTTAAAGCTATCACAGGGATTGAGGGGTACTTCTTATGAAGTATTTGCTAAAATGAACAGGGAAGACCAAGACAATTATGACATGTTAAAGCAGGCTTTGTTATTAAGGTACGAGAAGAATGGTGAATTTTATCGTAAGAAATTTAGAAATGCTAAACTGTTGTCTGGGGAGACATACCACCAATTCTCTGCTAGACTAGAAACCTATTTGGAGAAATGGACGGCTCTGGGGAAGACCCAAGATCTTAAAGAAATGATCATGATTGAGCAATTGAGAGAGTCCATGGCTCCAGACATGAGAAAATTTCTCATGGAACAAGGTGCAGAGAAGTTGGGGGAAATTTTAAATGTTGCTGAGAGGTATCAGGCAGCCCAGGCAGAGGTAAGTGGTGCTAAGAAGAAGCACATAGACAATTTTAAAGCTCCACAGCAATTTAATAAATTTGATAATAGAGAGCAGGGAAATAAAGGTAGGACAAACTTTGAGCGGCCAAGAAATGACTATCGCGACAGAAACTCACAGTTCAATGACCAAAAGTTCAATGAAAGAAAACCGTTGAACCAAGGAAAAAGATGGTGTAAATGGTGCAAGAAGGATAACCATAACACCGAATTTTGTAGAAGGAAACCTTCAAACATTGCTGCAATGAAGTCGGGGACGCAAAGATTAAAGGTTAATCCTAAGGGACAACAGGAACCTTATCACCCCCCAGTTTGTGAGGATGTTATTTGTAATGGGGTCACCATAAGGTGCCTTTATGATACAGGTTTGGATTATGATTCAGTTGTGAAGTCTAGCCTAGTGGACCCAAGTCAGTATACCACAGAAACAGTGGAAATACAAGGGGCGACTAAGGACATACCACTCATGACACTTCCCATCGCAAGGATAACGGTGAAAACTCGCTATGTGGAAGGAGAAATCAGAGCAGCAGTGATAGATGAACCAATCTACCCTCTGATATTGGGGTGTAGATACGTCTTCTTGGGGAATCCCGAGAAACCTGTGATCATGGCGACAGTGCAGACCAGGTCACAGAAGAAGGAGGAAGAAGGTGAACCTATAAATGCTCATCCAGAGGAGATGAGGAAGGCGCAGGCTGAGGATAGGACACTCAAGCCCTGTTTTAAAAAATTGCCCAAATGCCACACACCTCCGAGCAAGGGGGAATATTTCATGAAGAACAAACTCTTATACAGGAAGACAGGAACTAGATCCACTGGTCACGGACAGTTAGTTCTTCCCAAGATATATAGGGCAAACTTAATAAGGAACTTACATGTTGGAAAAGATGGTGACCATGAGAAAGTCGGTACCATCTGCCAAAAGATTGCTCGAAGATACTATTGGCCCGACGTAAATGTCGATGTTGAAAACTTTGTAGAAGCATGTGGCGTATTTCATGAGGGAACACCCACAAAGGGAAAATATGTGCAGGACCTAGAAAAGCCACGGGGCAACTTTAGGCCTGAAAGGAAAACTAATTATACTCAGGTAGACAAAGTGGAATGGGAGCCCCCTTTTCACACCCAGTCGTCACTTGAATGGATTAACATGGCCACTATGCGACAAGTACAAAGAAGAAATTTAACCCAGCATAATCGGACAATCCCTCGGTCAGGATTATATAAGCTGGAAGAACAGACAAGAGAGCGAAGATCTCTCATAAGCAATCTCAAGTGGGGAGACAAACCCCAGAAAAAAATTGGTAGTGGTCGATTTGTGAGTGATGATTCTAGGAAGAAAAGTCCTCATTATAAAGCTTCTAAGGGACGGGACCTGATGAGTTCCAGGAAAAATACGTATGATAAATTAAAGATCCAGATGTAACTTTATTAAGGACCTGGACAGATGAGAAGGCGGAAGAGACTGTTACCTCATCGTATCAATATGTGAACGAACTGACCACTCGTTTGAAAGCTGGATGGAAACTGGCAAATGATAATTTGAAACAAGCCAGGAAGAAACATGCAGCATATTTTAATAGGAAGGCAAAGGACAGGGAACTGGCAGTCGGAGAGAAGGTGCTGCTTCTACTACCCGGAAGCCAGAATAAATTACAAATTGGTTGGCAAGGTCCATATACGGTTCTAGAGAAGGTGTCTAGAACAAACTATAAAATTGACAAAAAGGGGAAGGAAAAAGTTTATCATGTAAACCTGTTAAAGAAGTATCTGGACAGACCACTCCAGGAAAGCACCCCCTTATTGACCTTGGCTATTGCAACCCAGATGCAAA
This sequence comes from Oreohelix idahoensis, assembly GCA_024509875.1. Lineage (NCBI taxonomy): Eukaryota > Metazoa > Mollusca > Gastropoda > Stylommatophora > Oreohelicidae > Oreohelix > Oreohelix idahoensis. The sequence continues at coordinate 135,727 of JAMPIV010016352.1, forward strand.
AAGAACCACTCACTTCACATGAATACCCATTACATCCTTGTGAAACAGCAGCACAGGTAAAAGTCAGTAAGCACCTGACTAAAAACCAGAGGGAGAGAGTTCAACAAGTTCTGGAGGAACATACAGATGTATTAACAGATAAACCAGGCCATACAAATTTGCTACAGTATGACATGAAACTGGTAGACTCAAACCCAATCTGTATGAGAGCCTATTCTATTCCGTTCGCGAAGGAGAAGGCATTGAAGGAAGAAATAGAGTATTTGTTGAAGGAGGGGATTATTTCGCACAGTGAATCATCTTTTAGTTCTAGTGTCGTTTTGTTGAGAAAACCGTCTGGGGAACACAGATTGTGCATAGATTACAGGAAACTGAATGCTGTCACAGAAGGACAAGTGGATCCATTACCAGACACAAAACAGTTATTTGCCAGACTGAACAAGGCAAAATACTTTTCAAAAGTGGATCTTAGTAAAGGCTATTACCAGATCCCAGTGAAGCCTGAAGTGAGACCTTATTTGGCTTTTAGCACTTCGGATGGACATTATGAATTCAATATGCTACCATTCGGACTGAAAAATGCTCCGAGTGTGTTTTCAAGGATGATGCGAAAATTGTTGGATCCCCTGAATAACCCATGTATCACAAATTTCATGGATGATATTCTCGTCGCCACCGAGACATTTGAAGAACACATTGAAGCTCTGGAGATGTTGTTTGATAGACTTCGGGAGGCGAACTTAACTGCTAGGCCAACAAAATGTTGTATTGGATGCAAAGAGTTGGAATTCTTGGGACACACGGTATATCAGGGTAATATGACCCCTGATCCTAAGAACTTGGAAAAACTGCAGAGAGCACCTAGGCCGCAAACAAAAAAGGACGTGCGATCATTTGTGTCGTTATGCGGATTTTATCAGAAATACATCAAAAATTTTAACGCTATTTGTGCTCCTCTGACTGATCTGACTCGCAAGGGACTTCCAGATAAAATTATTTGGACTGCACAATGTGAACTAGCGTTCCAAGAGTTAAAGGAAAAACTCACTAGCAAGCCTATTCTCAAACTGCCTGATTTGACACAGGACTTTGTCTTAAGAACCGATGCAAGTAATGTGGGACTCGGAGGGGCTTTGTTGCAAAGATCATCTTCACCTGATGGGGAACTTAAACCAGTCGCTTATGCAAGCCGCAAATTGAATAAGGCGGAACAAGGATACTCCACAAGCGAAAAAGAATGTTTAGCATTAATCTGGGCAATAAAGAAGTTTCAAATCTATCTGTATGGTAGGACATTTGTGGTGGAGACGGACCATCAGCCTCTCGTGTTCTTGTCTCAGGCTAAGCATGAAAACGCAAGATTGCTGAGGTGGTCTTTATTGCTTCAACCTTATCAGTTTAGTATCCAATATATCCCAGGCAAATTGAATGTCGGTGCAGATTTCCTCAGTCGGCACCCCTGTGATCAAAATTAGAGTAGTGGCAGACGTGAGGAGTAATTTTACCTATGTGTATCGCTGGTTTTGGAACTTGCCATAGGCATGTTTTCAAGTGGGGAGATGTGTAGTGAAATTGACAGAGATACAACGGTAAAATCCCTCCAAAGATAACATTTAAGGATAAAAACATAATGCGTAGGCTGCTGATGTACATGATCGCCTAGACCGCGGGTCATCATCCTCCATAATAATTGACTTGCTAGACAGGAGGGGAACGGCGGATCAAAAAAGAAAAAAAAAATATGACTGGAAAGGCTAAGGAGACGCAATTGGGGGGGGGGGGAAACGGAGAAAAGTCACGTTTCCCAAGTTGACATAAAAAGTAAGCAACTCGACTGAAGGGACCCTAGATATGTTACGCCACAGTCATTTATTGGACGCTTTTGCGATACCAAGCTTTTGATTTGAATGGAGCGGTAAAACGCAGATGTTAGGAATATTACAAAAATTAAAAAGTAATTTTTTCTTAATATTAATGTTAGGAATATAAAAATTAGCTGGCCGGATGGCCTATTCTGAGCAGTGAACTAAGATGGTCTTAATTTTACAAACGGATAGATAATATTGAAGATAATGACAAAAGACAGTGTAGTTCACATCATCGACAGACTGTGTTGAATAAAAAAGTGTCGCAATTTGCACACAAAAACACGACCTTGGACGCAGGTGTTCAAATTTACTTAGTATGGAGGAGAGGGTTTTTGAGCGGTAGCTGTGTCTAAATATAACTTTTAACGACAAAATTTTGGAGGGGAGAGAAAGGTTGGTTCAAAAAACAAGCACATTTTTTTTAGAAACACAAGTAGAGACGGACAGACTAACAGATAAACATCCATACTTGACTGAAGCATGACTGAAATGACTTTAGTGTAGAAATTTTGAAATTCAAATAACCTAGGCAGTGATTGGCCACAGACAATCATATCATTAGCGCTCAGACGCGAAAGTGGGGCCATTCTTCAATAGTTGTTCAGTGATAGACACAGATTTTAAAGTGTGGTGATTCCATATGAAAGCAAGTGAAATAAATTTAGGGACGCCATACTATAGCCAGCAGCTCAGCTGAGTTTTGCTAGCAATTCTGTGTTATTTATTCATAATCTGGTAAGATTGAAATTATTTCTTTGTATATTTTGAATATTGTTTCATGTTTGAGTGATTTGATACTGCCATATCGAAATCTAGCCTTACAAACAAGTAGGGATTTGCTCTAGACCCCCCGCCCTAGTCAGGGTCTAGGGACCAACAATGTACATAAACTCCAGCAAGGATTATGCAAGACAGATCAAGTGTTGAGAATAATGATACATATTACCTATCCTCTTTTAGGGCAAACAACTAATAAATATTTTTTCAGAATCTATAGTCTGGGAGGATCTATCTGATGTAAAACCACCATGGTAACTGTGCTGTTTGGTCAGAGAGATCTGACCTGTCTGTATGATGTGGTTGTTGTGTCACTGTTGTGTCCAGACGTGGGTAGAGAATAGATTTTGACACATGGCCCATACTTTGATTGCAGAGCTGCGAGTTTCTGTCGTCAACAAAGCAGTGTCTATTCAGTTGGTGACTTTACTCGAGTGTATCTGTACAGTACTTGTGACAGAGACCACCATTGTTGCCCGCCAGCACGGAGAGGTGGGACCACCTGATTTCAGCACCAGAGCTACAACTTCCAGATGAGTGAGCCTCTGGTCTGCTGGACATTCACCAACGCAGTTTATTTACTAATAACCCCATAAAGATTCCCACCATTTTCTGGACACTGTGTAGTCAATATAGACAGGTGTGATGAGGCCACCCCAACAGCACAAACAGTAACTATCCTCCCAAGTAGATGACTACTAGAACATTTTAATAAAACTAACTAGTATAGTACATATATAGGTACACTATTGCATTTATGATATACTATTCCATGCATTTCTTTTCATAATCTCTAAATCCTTTTAAGTTCTGGTCAACCTAAAAAATTGACACAGAACAAAATAAATGTAATATAATTTTATCAAAAATTTTACACACGTGAGTTAGTTCAGTGTATTTTAACAATTATTAATAATATTAGTCTTGTTAAATATCTGTGGGTATATTTATAATCCATCACACCACACTACCTATCATAACCCTAGACACTTAACGTAGTCACATTCATTAAAAAAAAAAAAAAATTAAGTGTGAGGTCGTAGTGGTAGCAAGAAAGGCCTTCTGACAATTCACAACTACATTTTATCTCAGGAGCCTTCACAGCTGGCCTCATACAATTACATTTAGTAATATCATCATCATACAATACCATCAAACACCACTACAGATCCATAAATTTTCTATATTATCTTCTTTTCTACCCGTGTCCTCTACTTTATTATCGATCTTTTATCATTTTCCTGTTTTTCGCATTCGTTCGTTTGCGACAAAAATATAACTTTCCCATTCTGACTTTTGCCGTTTCTTTTCTCATACTAGTAACGCATTTTATTGCGTAAGATGTCAGTCCCTGGATGTGGACGAAATAGTGTGAGAATTCGCCTCGACAGACATAGAGGGCAGACATCTGACACGAGCGCTTCTTCGGCTAGTTTCTCGGCGTGAGGTGTGGAAGGCGCCAATCTGCATCGCTCAGAAATGAGACATGTCGTAGTAGGTGTAAAGACGCGTTTTGGCAGTTATGGCCAGCGTCTAAAGAAATGTGAAGTGTTGAGAGAGAGAGAGAGAGAGAGAGAGAGAGAGAGAGACCGGCGCTATTTCTGGTTTTCGTAATAGCGTGGGATCCTTTGTCTGTTTTCATATGTCTACACGAGTAGCTTAGACTATTCATTCAGTTCTCCTAAATTTTGCAGTAGACAGGTTGCTCGTGCTAAGGAAATAAGCTTGCATAGCGAAGTTCTTAGTTTTACTCGACAATTTCGCCGAACTTCTAGACTAACTATATGAGTGAATAAATTCTAGTTCGTAGTATAGCTTGTAGTTCTGCTTGGAGGTAAATATATTATATATAATATTAGATATCTATTATTTGTGAGCGATTTAAGTGATAAATCGCCTATTATATTTCACATAATCAGTCGAGAATATTTTAAACTAACTTATAACTGCACTGATTCATCATTGAGTATTGAAGAAATACGTATGTATTTCTAATTCATGATGATTGATTTTATGAATATTATGCATAAGTATTTTATAGGTTGTTTTCTCTTTATACAGTGAAACTGGGGTAGCCCAACTTTACCAACGGTTTTAGTACTGAGAAACATCTGTAAAGAACAAAAACATTTTTTCTCTTAAAAACTTGGGTTTATAAAGTAAAACCTGTCTGGCATTGCGCTGGCATCCAGAACGACAGAGAACCCATTACATGAACTTTAAGATTAAATGAAGTAACGGGCCCATCGAGCCAGATTTAATTCTTCCTGTGAAAAACCTCAAGTACATTTCAGCCCTTGTGGCAAGTAAAATAATACGATCAGTAACATTCCGACGGAGTTTTGACTAATTGTGGTGTGACCAAATAAAGTCCTATACTGCGAGAAGGCACCGACCTGACATTCCTAGTTACTAGAAATCTAAGCTATTGACACTTTGCTCGCTGTTAACGTTCGTGCCTGGACAATTTTAATGTGACCTAAACAGATATCCAAAAATAAGAATAACCAAGGAAACGTTCCCTAAGTAGTGAATTAAACCTATCTTTGTGGAGCTGGGGTTCCCTTGGCCAAGACTGACCCTGTTTTTCCAGAAGTTGCTACCAAAGCTGTAAGTACGAATGCAAGCTAGTCATCACGGCTGACTGAATGGAGTGAAATGCAGGACTGAGTGATTCCTTTATTGTTGTATTTTGGTACCCATTTTGCTGTCTTAAATTTCTTTATGCAAGTTGTTGTTGCTAACAATATTTTCCTTAGGATAGATTAGAGTATCAAAGTCTGTTCATGCCTTTAATGGGAAATCTTAGACTATAGCATATGTATCCGTGACTCTTTGGAGCTATCACTTTTCTTCTAACGGGACTGTGGGCTATACATCGAGGGAAAAGATAATACCTATGGGTCTATCATTCTTGTAGCAATTCATTGACTTTATGACTATTTGTATATGCTTGATGTAACTTTTATGTGTTGTGATAGAATTTTCTTACGATAATTAAAATTCACTTAAACTTATTCAGTGTGTCGGTCAGCTCATTCCAAATTATCTATATTTCCATTGTCATAGTTTCACGTCTCTGCGTCTATTGTAGTCACTTATGGGTGTGTGCATGTGAGGGATATATATATATATATATATATATATATATATATATATATATATATATATATATATATAATACTAGACGGTCTGGCAAATCTTAATCTGTTGTAGATGATAGGCTGACTGAGAGAAATCATCTCGAGGGCCAGAGACCGACTCTAATATATTTCCTCCATCTCACTCGTGGAATCTATTTCTATTTTATCATCTCCCACTGAGCTATCACTTGTTTCTATTCCTATTCAGAAGGGACCAAACTAAGTCTTAATTCACCTATCAATAATCTACGACAGAATGGGTTCTCGTCCGTAGGATTTTTTTCTGAATTTAGAATAGGAAGACGAGACGACAAATATCAGCTCGTCTGTACGATTTATTTCTTTATTCTAAAATAGAGTAAGAGTGTGATTGTCTCGTGGTTTTGTGTATCTTTAAAAATAACTATTTCCCTAGACCAACGATCTGTTTATGGGCGTGCTGACAACACAATTAATAATTGTTTTTCACAGCATTTTGAGTAATATACATTTGGATTACAGGGTGATTTTGTCGGAATATATGTTATATACTGAGTTTGTAATAGTAAACCGTTGGTAGAGTTTGTGATTGTTGAGCAATCACAGGGTTCTGAAGAAGTAGGTGTTTGAGCTAAGCTAAGGAGCGCATTCAGACTATACATCCTGTTAATTGCCTCCTTTACCCTAACTGTCTTCAGGGGTGAACTTGTAGTGGACTTAAAATTAAGGGATTTTTTTTCCTCCAAACGTTTTTAACAGTAATTGTTTTGTTTCCACTGTGGCAACTTATTTTTCAGTGAGTAATCTTAACTACCATTTATTTGGCGTAGTCGTCTGCATTAGGTGCTTTATTGCCGATTAATAGCAGCGATAGTTAGACATTATATTATAGGAGGAGGTATCCCAGGTTAAAATATATCATCTGTTATTTTGGTAATTTTTTGCAAGTGGTAGGAACCAGAGTATCCTTTTTCTTCTTTTCTTCCTTGAGTAAGTCTCAGTCACTGATTTATTATGGCCGAGAGGGCGAAACTAAGGCAGATGCTCAGACAGGAAGCAATGGAAGAGGGACTGGACGGTGAAGATGCAAAAGCTTTTGTCAGGGACAGACTTGACAGATACGATGCGAAGCAGAAGGAAAAAGCAGCGGAGAGGAAAGAAGCAGAAAAACGTCAGTTACAGCAGAGGAAGATGGACGAGGAAATGGAAATTCGCAGGATACAGCATGAGGAAAGAGACAAGAAAAGACAGCGGGAGGAAAGAGAGAAGGAGAGACAGCATTTGGAAAGAGAAAACGAGCAACGACGACAGCATGAGTTGGCGCTCAAAGCTCTAGAGGTTCAAACTCGTGGGGCTGCCTCTACCTCCAGCAATGGAGAGTCTTCTCCTCATTCTTCCAAAACTGATCCTTCTAACACTCAATCTCTTCAACTCAACGCTATGTCTTTTGCTCTAGAATCTTCCCCTTGTCCTAATGAGAAGATTGACACGTGGCTAGAAAAATTTGAGAAAATGGCAATTCTGTACGGTTTAGAGAGATCGCGTTGGAATATGAAGCTTTCTCGGGCTTTGAAAAGCACTGCGTATGATGTTTACTCCAAACTGGAAAGCAACCAACAAGACAATTACGACGTGTTGAAGAAAGCTTTGCTTGAGCGTTTTGAAATGAACGCTCGCAAATTTTTGCAACTCTTCCCCAACAGCAGACAGGAGAACTCTGAAACTTTTCAGCAGTTCTCGTTTAAAGGGGTACTTGACCAAGTGTCTTGAGCTTTCTCAGCTCGCCTCTACCTATAAAGGTCTGGAGGAGTTCGTTATATGCGAACAGATAAGGAACACATTATCTGCTGATACCCGGAGATTTTTAGCTGAGAAGGGTGCAGAAAAGCTTGAAGACATCTTGGAAAAGTCTGAGCGATATCACAATGCGCTGGCTGAACTGCCGACCACAAAACGTAAACCGATAGAAGAGCCTTTTCGAAAGAATAATCTAGACCAATCTTCTCATGCTCCTAACCAGAATAACCACAAAGAAACTGGACCCCAAAACCCCCTCCGAAAAAATCCCAGTTCTTCAAAAACAAGTACCCCAACCACAGTAAACAGTCTGATCAACCTGACCGCCCTTCATGACACCGCAGCCAGCGAGGACAAGGTGACAAAGGGAAAACCCCCGTGCATGGGACTAATGATCAGAGCGAGCACACCGAGTATAAACGCATCGGATGCTTGCTAACAGCCTTGCATGGCGGAATTATTGACAGTGATTCCCAACCTGAGGGAGAGAGACCCTCAACGCGAAGTACTGTTATACTGAACGGTTCTCAAACATTTTGTTTATTTGACACGGGGCTTTCTTATGATTGCATTGTTGCCAGACACCTGGTTAAACCCGGTCAAGAGACAGGAGAGACCGTCCAACTTTGTGGAGTTTCTTAGAGTGAGGCACTTACAGCGCTTCCCATCGCATTGGTGGAGATCCACTCTGATTTTTTCAGAGGCGTGATCAAAGCGGCTGTTATGGATGACCCCATCTACCCAGTCATACTTGGCGTAGATACGTGTTTATTGGAAAACCGGAAGAGCCGATTGTGGCAACAGTAACTACAAGAGGGCAAACCAAGGAGGAACGGGAGCCTGCGCAAAATTTGTTACCTATGGAACTTAAAGAAGCGCAACAAAAGGACCCTACTTTGGCACCCTGCTTTAGGAAACTGTTCATGGCTAAGGACCCTAGACAGCACAGGGACATTTTTTCTAAGGAAGGCGTACTTTATCGCGGAACGGGTAAGCCTGAGCAAAGTTACAATCAGCTCCTAGTACCGAAACAGTAAAGAAGCCAAATCCTAGAAATGGGGCACTCTTTTCCCTTTAGCGGACATATGGGACAGAACGCCACAAATCAACGTATATCGACTCATTATTGGTGGCCAGGAATGAATACTGATATTATCAGGTATGTGAAATCCTGTGCCCAGTGCCAACGTGTGCCACCCAAGCAACGGACACCCCCAGTCTCTTTGCGTGAAATGCCAATAGTGGGAACACCATTCGAACGGGTTGTGATCGACATTTTATGACCCTTAGAAAGGACTAAAAGAAGGAACAGGTTCATCCTCACCTTAGTCGACACATGCACTATGTGAGCAGAAGCTATCCCGCTAACATGCACAGATGCCAAGCATGTCGCTGAAGCCCTCGTGCAGATTTTTACTCGGTTGGGATTCCCTCAACAAGTGTTGACGGATAACGGATCTCCATACCGAAACCTGTTGATGGATTTTAATTCTCTAGTAATTATGGATGACATGAGGCGTACATGATAAAGTTTAAATATATTGCGTATGGGAGTGCAATGTAAGTCTGTAAGGATGACCTAACAATCTAGATGAAGGTGAAGTATGAACTATCAGTTACTTCCTATCATCATAGAGGACAAATCTTTTGATTTAATTAATCATTTACTAGAATCATTAATGGAAAAATTGTCTTCCGCACATTTATCTATGAGGCTAAGTGCAAAAATAAATCTTAACTAACGAATAAGAGAAAGTATTAATAATTCTTATAAGATTTACTGACCTTTTCCCTTCGCAAATTCCTTAAGAACACTATAAACTCCATAGATATGAATTAAAAATCCACACAGGAACAATATATTAATCTTTTGTAGATGATAGGCTATGCTTTAGGAAAATCGTCTGCTCCACGATGTTGAAAACTCAGTACTCCCGTTCTGGCGAACTTCTCATTATATGTCTGGGTACCCAATGTGTCAGAAATCGTTTAACTCCGCCCATAAACCGATTACAAGAGTCCTTCTGGTTGCCTAGGCCTTGGCTCTCTCTTGTTTCCTGTCAGTGCGTGTCACTTGCTAAAAAGGGGGTGGGCTCTCGCAACAAACTTTAAATGCCGTGATCCATGTCAGTTTTGCAAGACAAACAGGTGTTTGATGATTGGCGGCTAATGCATAAACCAACTCCTCTTCTGTCACAAAGCTTTCTGTCTTTTGGTTGCGTCTCGTGTCAGTCTCTGCGCGCAATCGTTTGATCTCTCTTTTCATTATCCACTTTCTGCGTGTCACGAGTAGTTTGTTGTCCATCGGCCGCGCCAGCGCCATTGTTCCAATGTGGTACGACTCAAATTTGTTTAACCCTTTGAAGCCGCAGTCACGGTATTTCGGTTTCTTCAGCAATTCCTAATCCCCGCAGTTCCGTCAGTTTACATCAACCCCTACAGTATCTGATCCCTGGCATGAAGCCTTCCCCAAGCTATATGCTACCTAGGGACCCACTACAACATCTGATCCCCTGGCATGAAGCCTACACCAAGCTATATGCTCCCTAGGTAACCACTACAAGATCTGATTCCCTGGTATGAAGCTTACACCAAGCTCTATGCTACCTAGGGAGCCACTACAACATCTGATCCCCTGGCATGAAGCCTACACCAAGCTATATGCTCCCTAGGTAGCCACTACAACATCTGATCCATGATATGAAGCCTACACTAAGATCTATGCTACCTAGGGAGCCACATCTGATCCCCTTACATGAAGCCTACACCAAGCATTATGCTTCTTAGGGAGCCACTATCACATCTGGTCCCCTTACATGAAGCCTACACCAAACTACATGCTCCCGAGGTAGCTACTACAACATCTGATCCCCTGGTATGAAGCCTACATCAAGCTCTATGCAACCTAGAGAGCCACATCTGGTTTCCTTACACGAAGCCTACACCAAGCTCTATGCTCCCTAGGGATCCACTAACACATCTTGGCCCATAACATAACGCCTGCACCAAGTTCTATGCTCCCTACGGAGCCACGACTACATCTGGTCCCCTGGCATAAAGCCTACTTCAAACACTTACATGTTCTTGCGGCAGTGATCTCTGTAGCAATCCGTTTTACTAGAACGGGTTGTCAGCTTCATTCATAACCTCATGCTTTTCGCCTTGTCCCGAGGGAACAGTAATCCAATTATTTATTTGTCTCACCAGAGACCCCCCAAGAACCACACGGGGCAATATGTAGAACTGTGACAAGTAAATATGCAACCATATCAAACGGCGATATTTGCTGTTCTTGTGGCCGTATGACCTACCACCATCAGCATTTATTCATGCTGGAGGCTGGTTATAATGAGAATAAAACTATCATTAGTTATAGAAAAAGCAAGCACTATTTTTAACAAATATAAAAATACCCCAGACAGCTAAGAGCAGGGTAGAGCTAGGTGAAGCTAACTGTGTCAATTTTGAGTAAAAAGCCACGTGACAAATCGGCGGCAATTGGCATGGAAATGTAGTGACGTAAGTACGGACAGCTACATCACGCCATGAGAACGAGATGTTTGACCAATAATTTATCATATAGAATAAGCTTCCAACCAATGAAAACGTAGCCAGCACAAGCACTACGAAATTGTCGGCAGGAAAATATTAAACCGGCAGTCTTGGAGAATTGAGCAGTGTATAAGGACACATCAGTGTCGGTCCTGCTCATAAGTTGAGGCATTCAACGATTGTAAGAAACATTCGTGAATGTGTATTTGTATACATGAAAAGGTTATTTTGATACCTATTCAAGTAAGTAGTACCATCGCCCTACCATTTTATATTTCAGCGTATTTTCGTAAAATGAAAACAGATTAATAGCAGAAGTGAAACAAAGTGGAGAATACATTGATAAAACGAGGGAAGAGGATTTGAAACTGAGAATAGACAAAATGAAGAAAACTACTGAGAAAGAAAGCAAATATGAAATTATGATTATCCAGGAATTGGTAAAACGTGATGTTGGGAAAGAATATTATGAAGCATCTTGGATTGAGGTGAAAGATGGAAAATATATTCTTCATGAAGGGAAAAATAACTCAGATTTGTTTGATGTACAGAATGCATAATTGTTGAGCATTGTTTGAAACTATTTGACCAGTTTTTGCTATTAAATAAAATTCACTTGTAAAGAACAAGGCTGTTCAAAATTTATTGTCAGTTGGATAACATAGATGTAGTGTCAAGGTTCACATTCCTCAACCACTAATTTTCTCCAACGCACAACATCTATAAAAGGAGCGAACGAATCATATCAAACAGACAGAGTCTAAGAAATATTCATCTCTGGCGAGCTATAAGCCAGTACTAGATCACACTTAGACATGGACTAAATTCACGGAAAAGAAAGCGTCTATAAATGAAGAAATAACCCGCCTACACATAGTGGATTAATTTGATCCTTACCCAGTTCACTACACAGCACCACGGTGATATATAGAAGATTAAAAGAATCCGTGACAGTCCAGCTACATATCGGGTTAATTGGTGCCAAGTGACCAGTCCTTTTACGGAGAGCGGACATCATAAAAGATCACTGTGAACCACTGACAAATATAATCAATAGCCATGGAACAGCCGACAGAGCAACAGCAACTGCAACAACAATGTATGCAAGGACAGGAGTAAAGGTCAAGTATTACCATCTTTGGCGGAAGGCCAGTTAGCACTTGAACCACAACAACATATGAAGGATTAACTCAAATTGAATATAACTATTTGTGCCGTAAAACTTACACGGCCACATATATACTAATTGATGCCATGACCTGCCCGGGCACAGTAGTTCAACAGATACCCCAGAACTGGAAAGACACCTCGTATGTATCTTTGTGGCTGGACTGTATGCAGATCACTTAAAACTTCATTTAATACGCAAAGATACCAAAACTATTACTGACACTATCCATGCAGCCGTGACGGAGGAAAATGTCAGAAAACGCTTCCACCAGCGTGTTGGAAGAGAACCAAGGGTAGAGCACGGACACACATTTGAACACGAAACCATGGAGATTGGTCACTCCAGACAAAAATGGAATTGTCCTGTCGCTTATAGTGGGAATAACAGCCGTCCTCATAGACCCCTTGCACAGAGGCCAGACAATGTGTATAATGTCAACCCAGGAGGTTGTTACTCTTGTGGTAGGACAGGTCATAATTTTAGGAGTTGTAGAGCAAACCATGCCACTAGAACATTGAACAGTGATGGCTATAACCAGCATCAGCGACCCGTACAACAAACCAGTTATACTACACCACCCCGACGATACCCCTCACAACCCCAGTATACCAGAGGAGAAACGCAACCTTTTACGCGCCAGGGAAACGGACACGCCACTCACTAGGCAGGACCGCTGTGGTGGACACAACAACATCAGGACACACTATAGTTCTGAAAATAGGTCTTTTATACGTGAGAGAGAACAAAACAGTATTAGAAATATGTGCCCGCCCCAGGTGAAACATGAGGAAATTTTAAATACTGACATTACCATACATCCTGACCCTAGTTCCTGTGTGTTGAATATCCACGACAACAATTATATAGCGCTAATAGACACGGGAGCATCAGTTAGTCTGATTCGCTACCAACTTGTCCGCAAAATTCAACATCTCGTCAAGTTCCAACACTCTAAAACATACATGGCATCGGTTACAGGACAAGAATTAAAATCGATAGGCACTGCGTGGATTACCTTCAAATTTGGAAATCACAAAATTGTACATCCCATTGTTATGACCAAAGGTATGTCGAAAAACCTGATTCTAGGACGGGATTTTCTTCACAAACACCAAGCTAGAATATATTTTGATCTCCATAAAATCAGGATTCATGATGAATATATAGAGCTGCAAGATGACATACACATTGCATCCTTAGTACGCATCACCGCCCCTGTCACAATAGCACCAATCTCTCTACTGATAGGAAAAGGGCGTGTTAAGAATTCGTCTTATATTGTGCCGGACCAAACGGTTTAAGTCAAACCCCTGATAGATGAAGCGATCAATGATGACCCGTTGATAATGATAACAGAAGGAATCGCTGAGGTTTCCACATCCAGGGATTTTCCCATTATGATCCTCAACACTTCAGGGAAAGCCACCACTATTAACACAGGTACGATTTTGGCACAGGTAGATACATAATCTCTAAAAAAAAGTGAAAGCAGACAGGAGTTTTACCCACTATTCAACCGCCTTAAGTCAGTCTTCATCACCTACTTTTCAAAGACATCACACAGACTCTATAATTAGAAAGCACCAAAGCTTACAACGAAAGGATAATGAACACTCAAACATAAGAAGTAACCGGAATAATAAACTTAAAAAACAATGGGCTGATCATGAAACTGCAGGAAGAAAACGTCATCAAGATTACACCCACGACCTTTTATTAGACGTTCAATGGTTGGGAAACAAAGCCGCCCATATGTCGGTCAACATGAAAGGAATATGCTATTATTAGGTCAAGGTCGCAGCTATTCGTTCCACCCCTCACGTATGCACAACAAATATACCCCGCGCTACCTGTCTGATTTTGAGAAGGGGAATAAAAATTTTCTGCCAGGAGGTTATCCTACAGCACAGAAATCTAATGCATGTCCCGTTGCACAAGAAGAATTTATGTATGATTTAGATACAACGGGTTACTACGCCATTAGGAAAATGAACAGACGGAACGACACTCCTCCACCTGGAAGGATAAGGCAACCCTACATTCTCCAAGAAGGATATGATGACAATTGTTTTACCAATGATAGTAGGGTAACACATACGCGGACGCGCGCAGTTACACTGTTGAAAATGGGAGGAGCTTACAAAAACATAACAATCGTCCCCAGTATGAAAAGGATAGACACGTGATTAATTTGGTGACGCACGAGAACCCACGTAGAACATGGCAGAGACAGCAGTACCCAGCCCAGACTATATCCAGTTTGAATCCCGGAAGAGTACAGTCATATGTACCAATAAAGAACTCTCAAGGATATCAGGGATCCATTGGCCGGAAATCATCACAGGACGTGAGAAACTCACCACATTATTGCCGTCGTGGAGTAGAGAGCACACATCATCAATTCCATGAGAGATCGGGCAGCCAATATCAGAGTAGATTATCACAGTTGCTGGAAATCTTACGTACAGCTGACGAAAATAAACCACGTTTTACGAAATTTGTTACGAAACATCAAGACGTGTTTGCCTCGAATGACATAGAATTGGGCAGAACGGATACTATCAAAATGGATATCTGTTGCTGAGTTATTTGCCGGTTGAGGATCATGTGCTGAGTATAGTTATTTTAATGATTTCTTGTTGATCGTGCTTGTTTTATCATTACGCGAATTAGGGTGAAGCGTTCATACAACTCAGTAGCATGATATGAAGAAGTAACATGTAATACTTGAACTCAGCAACATTAATGAAGTAATTAATGCCTTCAGGTTGAGTCCGTAATATTTAATCACATGTACACACAGGATGATCATTTCAAATATGAGCAGAACATAAGTCCGTATAAGTCATGCATAAATTAATCAATAACGTAGACTGCTGGTTTACGTGTCAATGTCCGTTTAAGGATACAATGCAGTATTGTCGTCAGAACATCACAGCTATATGCACGCGCAGATAGACATGGCTACCTGCCGACAGTGAGACTGCGAGTCTGAATATTTCATACGAATTGGACGATTATTCTCCTCCTTCTGAGGATTCTAGTTAAACACTAACCTCCGTAAGTTTCCTCTCATATAGAGTTCTAGGACTGACCCTGGTCCATCATAAATGCACATATAAATGGCTATATCATGCCATTGAATTGGAAGGTTAGAAAACGCAGCTATTCAGCTTGGCGGTCAAGTAACAAAGGGTAGCGTCTCCTAGTTACCGACTGTGACCCAACCAACGCTAGACACGTCATAATCGATCGTGTATGGAGCGTTCAATAATTGAAACATCTATCGCAATATATTAAATGTCTTAACCTTTACAATTGCACGTCTGCTAACCTTTAGCAGACGGCGTTAATAACATATACCGTAACAATTCCCTGTACACCGGGGAAAAAAAAATCGATAGATTTTTTTTTCAAGATCTATCCGACTTAACAATTTTTCAAAAAATTTAACACAATTGTGACATATGGCCGACGATGTTCTGAGTAGAACCGTGTCGCGGTCATGTCAACTAACTATTTGTCATAGTCATCTAACATTAATCATATTATATATCAATATTATGCATATTATTATATCAACTAAATAAAATGTGTAATGTCAATAGTGAATGATAGAATTAAATTAAAGTAAGGTCTGTCGTATTAGTATGTCATGTAGGAATTAATTTGACTAATTAAAATTAAATTAATTAATTAAACTAAGAGTTAAATTATTAAGATTCTAATGTAACACGATGTTATGAGAGAAGAAAAGACAAAATAAGTGAGAAGAAATAGAAAGAAATTCGAATATAAGTTTAACTTAATTGTGTGTGTTAAGTGTTAGTGAATAATAACTGTCTAATTTAACTAACTAAATAACGTATAGGTACATTTAAAAAAAATATTAATCTAATACTTGTGTGAGATTTATTTTCTCTTTTCATAATTTCTTCTTTTTATATTTCGTTCTCTTTTTTGTTTTTTTCATTTCATTTTTTTCTCACATTTCATTTTATTGATATTAATTCAATTAAGAAGTTAAGTTAACTAATTAATTAGTATAGGATATGATGATCCATCCGTAGTCCTGATCCTGATGAATTCTTTTAGACAAAGTGTTGAAACGTTTCCGTCGGACAGAAATGTCAATTATCCTAGGATCCAAGAATTAAGTGCACATAGGATAATAAGTTCGACTTGTCGTCAGATATTGTTCCATGATTGTTCAACGAATATTCATATATTGTGTATGGACGTTAGATGAAGTTTCAATGTCAATATGTATACCTTGATTGTCTTTAGTTCAATTATGTGATGCATATAGTGTTTATAATTATTAAATTGAAGTCAAGGTTAGTTCCCTTATAGTTGATACTCCGTTCTATCCAATGTAGTGATGATTGACGTATTTTAGGAATGTCAATGTTGATTATTCGTCGTCAATAGGATTACGTGACAACGCATCCGCCACAATGTTTTCAGTGCCAGGAATATGTTCAATGGAGAATTCAAATGGCTGCAGGATGATCGCGTATCTGGCGAGTTTTGGACTTTTGTGGTTTGATCTACGCAAAGTTGCTACAGCACGCTGGTCAGTCTGAATGGTGAATGGAGCACCAAGCAAGAACTTTTCCAGTTTTGTGATTGCCCATATAACTGACAAAAGTTCCTTGTCCACTGTGGAATACTTTGTTTCTGCCGGCTTTAGCTTTCTTGAAATATATAATGTAGGATGTAGAACGCCATCATGGTTCTGGAGCAGGCATGCACCGATGCCGTTCTTACTAGCATCTGTTCGTAAGAAAAATCTTTTGGAAGCATCGGGAAGTCTTAAAACTGGTTCATGCGAAAACAAATTTATAATTTTGTTGAAAGTTTCATTGCATATACCAGTCCATGTCACCTTCACCGGCATGTCTTTTTTTAACAATGAAGACAATACAGCCGTGATGGATGACAAGTTTGGTATGAATCTACTGTAATATTGAACAAGTCCTAACAAACTCCTGACCTGTTTCTTCGTCTGAGGAACTGCTATGTTTAGAATTTTGGAGACCGTACTAGGTAACGTTTTGATATATCCCGCTCCAATGATGTGTCCCAAAAAGGTTATCTCATTACACGCGATCTGAACCTTTGTAGGTTTAGCAGTTAGATGATAATTCCTTAGAGTGTCGAAAACATATCTAAGTCCCGAAACATGTTCCTCAAACGACGAACTAAACAAGCATATGTCGTCAATATACGTAATAACGTCTAATCTACCTGATAAAATTTGTCCCATCAGGCGAATGAAGGTAGCTGGCGCATTAACAAGCCCAAAAGGCATCACATTCCACTGGTATAGACCTTGTGGAGTGGAAAATGCGGTGTAGTACTTAGCCTTTTCGGTCAGTGGTATCTGCCAATAACCTTTAGTTAAGTCTATCTTACTAAATATAGTTGCGTTGGATAGACGTGGCAGTAAGTCGTCGATAAGTGGATGTGGTTCGCTGTCAACTATAGTCTTAGCATTTAATTTTCTATAGTCAACACATAGTCTGATGTTATTGTCCTTCTTCCGGACAATCACTAATGGAGAAGAGAATGGCGAATTACTAGTCTCAATGATTCCCAGAGACAACATCTGTTCAAGTTCCTTAGTAGTTTTAGCAAGGAAATGTAAAGGAACCGAATAGGGATGTACACGAATAGGTGTATCGTCATTGAGAGTAATGTCATGACTGATAGCCGATGTGCGACCCGGGACGTCGGTCAACACATCTGGATAAGATTGTAATAGATTAGCAATCTGTAGACGCTGTTGCGGTGTAACCGTTGAAGAGATGGTTACATCCCGCCAAGATTCAGTAGGATGAACTACTGGTACCGGTAACGGTAACTGTACCTCAGGAAAAGAAGATTCTTCTTCCTGGATGACGGATAAGTTAGAATAATAACAAGTAGACACCGTGTTGTCATCTAGTTCATTGAAAATTGACTGTAAGTGTTCAGGACGTGTATGAAATTGCTTGAGCATGTTAATATGAAATATCTTTTTGTGTCCCTTGATATCTAAGACGTAATCAACGTCGGAAATTTTATCAATGACTTTGTAAGGACCATTCCAAGATATCAATAATTTATTGTTATTGTGAGGAAGTAACACATAAGCCTCATCGCCTGGGAATAATTGGCGTAATCGTCGAGACCTATTTTGTAGAGATCGAGCCTTAGCTTTTGCAGCCTCAGAAGAAGCTGTTGCCAACTGGCAAGACTCAATAATGTTCTTCCGAAGATTAATCACATACTCGTAAGATGACTGAGTGTCCTGAGTCATCTCTGCGTCAATTAATAAGTCTTTTATTAGTCCCATAGGACCTCTTGGGGGAGCACCAAAAACTAATTCAAAGGGAGAGAAGCCAGTTTGTTCATGCGGTACCTCCCGATAAGCAAATAGAACAGCTGGGAGTGCTCTGTCCCAGTCATGAGGGTGCTTAACAGTAACCTTATGTAGTAGTTGTTTAAGTGTACGGTTAAGTCTTTCAACTGCACCATTACTCATAGGATGATAAATACTACTTAAATTCCTCTCAATGTTCCAAGTTTTCATGACTTCCTTCATGGTGTCAGATATGAACTGTGACCTATGGTCTGATAAAAGTTTTCTAGGAAACCCTATTCTAGAAAAGATGAGATGTAGTGCATCAGCTACATCTGTGGTAGTGGTGGTCTTTAATGGGATAGCTTCTGGCCATCGTGTGCACAAATCAATGCACGTAAGGACGAATCTATGTCCTCTGGCCGATGGTAGCAATGGACCAATAATATCTATGGCCATCTTGTCAAACGGTCTTACTGAGATATCGCAAGCCTGAATAGGCGCCGTGTGAAAAGCTCCACGTGCTTTCACTTCTTGGCATGTAGTACAGGAACGTACATACTGCGAAATATCTCTTGACACTCCTGGCCAAAAGAATGAAGACAGTACTCGAGATCGTGTTCGAGTATATCCCATATGTCCAGCACACTGTGAGTCATGCGCATGTTGAAGAATGTACCGTCTAAAAGTATACGGGACCATAACTTGTTGTTTCATTTGTGATTTGTCATTAAAACATCTAATCAATATGTCATTTTTAATAACAAACCAATGTTTGTTATTATTACCTGAGGATAGATTGTCAACTTTATCAACCAGCTTAAAAATTTT
Organism: Oreohelix idahoensis; assembly: GCA_024509875.1. Lineage (NCBI taxonomy): Eukaryota > Metazoa > Mollusca > Gastropoda > Stylommatophora > Oreohelicidae > Oreohelix > Oreohelix idahoensis. The sequence goes on from JAMPIV010016352.1 coordinate 155,191, forward strand.
TTTTAAAGATTTATCCTCTTTTTGTTTGGTTGCAAATGTTTCCCTGTCAATAGGTGAATTGACTACAAATTCCTCTTGGTTGTCTACATCCATTTTATTATCACCAACTTTCTCCATGAGTTGAGTCTGCGCTCTAGTCGTCACGGCGTTTCCAGTGCATAGGTTATGTTTCTCCCATTCTATGATCTCATCTGGAGTACAATCTTTACTGCCGTGTATACGACCAACCATCAGATCAGCAATAGGCTTTTTTGGCATACATACTTTTACATTCCCTGTGAAAAAGGGTGTTCTAATATGAACAATAGCTGTGGGGTAAAACTCAATAGTTCCACCAAATGTCATGCAGCGGACGTATTCTCCTGTCGCACAGCTAGGATGTACCAGCGACTGACGTACACCAATCGTCGTGGATCCTGAATCTCTCAGCACTGAGACGACGGATCCATTAACGATTCCCCTGTTAAAAATTAGTAAGCCTGTTCCATCGTTGACTGCAAGACCTACCTCTGGTGTAATATGTCCGCAGTTAAGCACTGTTTCTTTCGCCTTCTGAAAAAATAAGATTGCATTGTTGGCAACTATTTGCCACATTATAATTAATAGCAAAACATGCAGCAGAAGACTGTGTTGTATTATTGTCAAGTGGGACCTGAGCTATAGGGGTAGTATTATTTGTAACTGCCGCCCCTGTATTATGGTTGTAATGAGATGATCCCCGAGAATGAGATCGATTCCGAGTATAATTGTTAGAATTATCTCGTCGTCCTCTATAGTAACTATTATCTCGATGTCTCGAGCCATGATTATTACCATTCCAGTTATTGTTATTTTTCGGGGTATGTGATCGATTATAATTAGTGTTATGTTGACTATTGTGGTAGTTTGTTTGAGGTGAATAATTTCTATCTCGTGATCTACCTCTGTTGAACTCATTTTTATTGTTGAAATCATTATTATGTCCCTTCTGAAAGTTAACATTGTGATTTCTTTGGAACCTACTTCTGTCTACACTGTGATGTCTTTGTTTGTTATTATGATTGTAGGCCATATTAGACGCCACAGGTAGAGGTTCTCTTAATGAGGAGTTAGAAATGGTTGCATTCGGATGTGCCGAACAGTAGTTTAAAGAAATTTTTTCCAACTCGTCAATAGTACCTGGTTTACGCTCCTGCAAATATGCAAAGAATGGCTGGCTAACCGAAGATAATACCTTATCCCGTAGTAGCAAATCAACTAATTTGTCGTACGATTTGTTGACTTCTGCCAGTTCAACCCATCTATTAAATGTATTGCGTATGTTCGCAATGAATCCTGCAAAATCTTTTGGAGATTCAGGTAAAATTCCCTTAAATTTCAACCTACAGTGTTCCTCGTCCAGGTGAAACCTTCGTAAAAGCAAGGACTTAATAGCACCGTAGTTATTTGCTATTGATGGGTCAGCATTTTGAGAAGCCGTCAATGGTTCTCCAACCAAGAATTCATTTAACTTGAGTACCCATGACTCTTCGGGCAAATGATTTGTTTTGCAAGTCTGTTCAAAACGTGACAGGAACGATGAAAGGTCGTCCACGTTTAAGTTGAAAGTGGGTAATTTAAAGTTGTAGAAATGTTTAGTTTGGCTGGATGACGATCCATTTTGTGCGTTATTATTCTGGTTTGCATCAGCACTTTGTGCTTGTAATCTTGCTGTCTCCAATTTAATACGCGCCAATTCCATTTCTTGTTGTAAAATAATTTCCTCTCGTTTCAATTTATTCTCTTCTTCCTGTTGAGCAATTTCTCTTAATCTATTTTCCTTGGCAATTTGCTTCATCTCACGTTCTGCTTCCTCTTTCTTTAATGCAGCCTTTTGTTCCTCCATTTCTGCTTTATGTTTTTCCAGTTCTGCCTCAGCAAACTGACGAAGTTCTTGGGATTTATAACCATATTCTTTACCAATTTTAACGAAATGGTCTATAGTAAGCATTTTGACTTTTATCCGTAAGTAATTATTGATAATTACTGATTAAAATAGTCAATAGTAGCTTCAGAGTAATTATTATACTTACTCAACTTAGGAATATTCAATATAAATAATCACAATAGTACTGAACTCTTATGTCTAAGTTCAACTAATAGACAATATTTTGTAACAATATTGTATCTAAGTACTAACTATATCATAAATAGTTATGATATCTGTTAACTATAATGTAATTACATCACACAATTAATCTTAATATCCAATAATGTTGGGTATGATTCCTAGTAATTATATTGTTCAATGTACTAAGTCACTCTCTTAGTACCAGAAAAGTATATTAAATAATATACAATGGGTCTGTCACCTCAAAGGTAGACTATAAGATTATTTTATTTGGTCAATATATATATTATATTATTATTATTATGATGCCCTAGGCATCTCTTATAAATTGTAGTGCTAATTTCTTGGACTATCACTGCATAATTATGCAATGTCCCATATTAACCTTAAATGTCAGAAAAAATTAATTAAATTAAATTACAAGTGTATTATTGAATATAATATCATATTATTAATGTAGTATTTAATATATATCATGAGGACAAACAAAACAATGATGCAACTAAAGGGTACAAACAATGTCAAGACGCAAACAAGACATTTTCACAATTAAAAATGAATTTATGAACTAAATAAAACAAGCGGAAGTGTCACACGGAAAACGAAGGGTCAAAGATTGACCCGAGGTCAACTGAATATGCAAAGTACACCCAAAAAAAATGACTGCAAAAAATGATGACATCACAGGACTCATAACGGACGAACATTTAACAATCATCAAATAAATGATAGTAAGAGTAGACTGGACGAAATAGTTAACGAACATGATACAAAACTGAATAAAAATGTGAACTTAGTACAAATAAAATACACCAGTTATCTACGGAACGGTACAGCTAACACAAACGTCAAACGATAGCAGATCTGGACAGGCAGTCCACCGGCAAACCTCAATGGGGCTTCCAAAAGTGCAATCGTTTAACTGCCCTAAGACCGACTGAAATCTAGGTGGTCAGCTGTTCGCGACATTCCCCAGAGATTTCAGTTCCCTCCAACCGGCCCGCTAATTAACAACACATTAAAACAACCCAAAAAATACATGAAACACATTCAGAAAAGACATGCCTATGCAGGCAAAAGGCATGGACTCAGTATTACTGTTTGCAATGACGACAGTATTAAAACAACTAGACTTATCTTTTCCGTTGCTTAGATCAGTGCTAGAGGTCGTCAACAGCTAGGCTAATGCCCCTGACTGTCTGCTCCTGTAGTCCATATCGTGTGTTTGCTTCAATGGCTCATGTTTCCCCTGGTTAGACTTAGAAAACGGCTTTGGTTTCTCCGACAGTTCACCTACACGACCTTCGGTGACGTCACGTTGTTAGGCATTAGAATGAGTACAACGTCATCTTCGACTGGATCATGTGATCGAAACTTGATCGTAAATATTATGGTTAACATGTGCGTAAGGAACAGAAGTTTGTTTCTTTTTTCTGTCGTTCCCCGCATTCGGCCGCCACTTTGTTGCTGAGTTATTTGCCGGTTGAAGATCATGTGCTGAGTATAGTTATTTTAATGATTTCTTGTTGATCGTGCTTGTTTTATCATTACGCGAATTAGGGTGAAGCGTTCATACAACTCAGTAGCATGATATGAAGAAGTAACATGTAATACTTGAACTCAGCAACATTAATGAAGTAATTAATGCCTTCAGGTTGAGTCCGTAATATTTAATCACATGTACACACAGGATGATCATTTCAAATATGAGCAGAACATAAGTCCGTATAAGTCATGCATAAATTAATCAATAACGTAGACTGCTGGTTTACGTGTCAATGTCCGTTTAAGGATACAATGCAGTATTGTCGTCAGAACATCACAGCTATATGCACGCGCAGATAGACATGGCTACCTGCCGACAGTGAGACTGCGAGTCTGAATATTTCATACGAATTGGACGATTATTCTCCTCCTTCTGAGGATTCTAGTTAAACACTAACCTCCGTAAGTTTCCTCTCATATAGAGTTCTAGGACTGACCCTGGTCCATCATAAATGCACATATAAATGGCTATATCATGCCATTGAATTGGAAGGTTAGAAAACGCAGCTATTCAGCTTGGCGGTCAAGTAACAAAGGGTAGCGTCTCCTAGTTACCGACTGTGACCCAAACAACGCTAGACACGTCATAATCGATCGTGTATGGAGCGTTCAATAATTGAAACATCTATCGCAATATATTAAATGTCTTAACCTTTACAATTGCACGTCTGCTAACCTTTAGCAGACGGCGTTAATAACATATACCGTAACAATATCCAAACAATCACAGAGGAACCAGTTCATTTAAAGCCATACCACACCCCACTGAAAAAACAGTGAACTGGTTGAAATGTCTATAAACGAGATGTTGGCGGCTGGAATTATTTAACGTTCCAGGTCCCAATGGTCTTCTCCAATTGTGATTGTTTCTAAGAAAGATGGATCCAGCCGTTTTTTTTGCGATTATCGCGCTCTCAACAAAATTACTAAAATCATTTCTTATCCCCTGCCTAGGATTGATGATTTGCTAGCAACATTGGGGAAATCCACTTACTTCACCACGCTTGATGCAAGGTCTGGGTTTTGGTGCATTCCAATGACTCCAGAGGCAAAACAAAAATCCACCTTTTGTACTCACGTTGGAAGTTTTGCATGGAATGTCATGCCTTTTGGTCTTAAGGGTAGTCCAGCAACATACATGTCATTAATGGATAAAGTCCTTAAGGGTTTACAGCCATTTGCGCTGGCCTACATAGACGACATACTAATTTACACGGCAGGCTCTATTGAGGATCATCTCCAGAAAGTGGAATTAGTTTTCGACAGACTTAGACATCATCAAATCAAACCGAAACTGGCGAAGTGTGAGTTTTTAAAGACAGAAACAAAATACTTGGGATTTGTCATAAATTGTGATGGCATTAGACCGGATGGGGATAAAGTGAAAGCTATCAGGGAGATGCCCAGTCCAAAAACAGTTAGACAAGTAAGATTTTTTATTGGCTGCGTATTGTATTATAGACGCCACATCATCAACTTCTCCAGAGCAGCCGAGCCCTTAATTGCCCTCACACGAAAATATGCACGTTTTCGGTGGACTGAAGATTGTCAAAAATCATTAGAATATTTGAAAAATGCCTTAACCACCATCCCACTTCTTGGACATTCGGATACCTCTCAACCCATGATCCTATATATTGATGCCTCGGATAACGCGATCGGTGCTTGTCTCGTACAACCAGTATTGCCTGATGAGACACCCATCCTGCCAAATATTCCAAATGAAAAACCAATAGCATTCCTGTCCCACGCATTGTCTAAATCACAAAAACGATGGACCACCACTGAGAAAGAAGCCTACGCGATACACTATGCGATACAAAAATTTGATTTTTATGTTCGTGGTACCAAACTCATTATTCGGACTGACCACCAACCTCTTGTTAACTGGCTTACAAAAACACAGGAACAACCACAGAAACTGCAAACATGGTCGATGAACTTACAGTCGTATGATACTACCATTGAATATATTCCAGGAACGTTGAACACATGCGCTGACGTACTGTCCAGAATCTTGTATGATGATGAATCAAATACGAACATCAACAGGGCCACAAATGACTTAACATCGACTGAAATTGATGATAATGCAAAGAAGTAAATGCCATAACTTCGCAAAAAACAGGTAGCTGTTCAGAGCAAACACCCTTAGTAGAGGATGAAAGCCCGGATGTATTTGATATCTGTATAGAACCGATTAAAGAAATGGAAATAGCCAAAATTATAAAACGTGTGAAAGAGGATCCCTCTAGACTTAAAGAGTTTCCTATTCTTCCCTATGATAAAGCACTATATTTTATTGATGACAAACAAGATGGTCGGTTGAGGAAGGTCATTCCTACACACCTCATCCCTGACATATTGTCACAGTTTCATGATAACAATGGTCATATGGGCCGCGACAAAACTATTGATGTAATCAAAAGACGATATTTTTGGCCAACTATGTACAAAGATATTATCGAATATGTTGTTTGATGTATATGAAACCCTACTCAATACCTTTTCAAGAAATGCAGCCTTCGCATTTTCCCACGCTGACGGTAAGCATTGACATATCCGGTCCATATCCACTCACTCACTCAGGAAACATATATTTGTTGCATCTCGTGGACCAATATTCAGTGTGGCTGGAGAGCTACTCCCTCAGAGATGCCACATCAGAATCCATTACTCAGTTTTTTCTTCAAGAGTTTCTTCCCCGGCATGGCTGTCCACAAAGGATCGTTTCAGATAATGGGAAGCAATTTACTGGAAACCCACTTAAGGCCACCCTAAAGAAATTGAACATAGAACAAACCACAACGAGTTATTATCACCCAAATTCGAATGGAAGGAATGAACGCATGCATGCTACTCTTCATGATGTAATCAGTAAATACATCAATGGTAATCATCAATATTGGGATGTTTACATCAACCAGGCCCTCGAAGCCATACGTGTCAAAATAAACGACACCACAGGCATGTCTCCATTTGTTATGTTGTACGGCCGAGAACCAAATTTTCTTCTTGATAACCTTCTCCATGCACAGCGGAAGTAAATGGGAGAAGACTCCATTGAAATCATTTTAAAAGAGAAACATAAGGCTCATCAAATTGCGCATAGAAATACTGAAAGATCGTTTCGCATGAAACAAAAGCAGCATGACAAATCAGCAAAACTTGAGACGTTCAAAATTAGTGAAAAGGTCTATTATAAGAAGCATGTCAGAAACACGAAATTTGACAACCGCTGGATTGATGGTTACAAAGTCATATAACAGACATCCCCCATCAATTACATCATATGACATGAAGAGAGAGATAACACCACGAAGGCACACGCGAAACAACTTCGGCGTGATGACCACCGCCCCATTACGCCCAAGACGACATCTACTAAACCAGTTAGAAAGTCTACGTTAAATTATCAACCCTCAAGTAACACCTCATCAGAAACGACGAACTCTGAGATCGAACAATATGATCCTACACCTGCGCCACCCACAGATGCAATACAACGACTTATACGTGAAAGAGATTCCTCTGAAAGTGAAAGAACATTCTTATGACCAAACTACGACAACGTCTTCAATAACGAAACTCGCGTCTACATAATGATGCAAACATTCTGCCGACAACACAAGCAGAAGATACTACATCTGCCTTTATACGTACACAGGAGTATTCACGCAGCGAGCATACATCAGCCAATCGACATACCTCCAGCTCCGAATGGGATAGCGACGAAATCAAACCGTTAATACATTACAAGAATACAGCTGTTCTTCACAAACAGACAGATCCTGATCATGATACTCAGGGACAAACAGAGACGAGCTTCCACACCGATACAGTATCAAATGATTAGTCACATGAAACAAACGGCGAAACAGCAACCAACCTGTATCAACACCAATCTTACATTGATACCCTCGACCCAGAAAGCGGCGAAGAATCTATTGATGACATTCCAGCCCCCGATATACGCACCGCAGTCAAACGACCGTATTTTCCAACCTCTGACGATTCGCCTCCAGTCACTAAGTTCGTGTAACTGCCACAAGAACATGTACGGACCAAAATACGAACAAAACGTCGTCAAGTTTACAGACAGAAAGATGACTCGCCAGTCAACCCTCCTTTAGCTCGATCGCAGTCATCTCAAATTTCTCCAGCTTGCCGACAATCAGTCAACGCCATGTCACATACTGTGCAATATACACAGTACGATTCTAGATTGTCTAGCCGAGAGATTGCAATGCTGGAAATGGCGAAGGAACTCAAAGAACTGGCAAGGTTTTTATAGGCACCCCAGTTGTGTCTTATGTACTTGTCAATACAAGTACAATCATCGCTGCTGTGTTATTTTTCTTTTTACCAACGATTATTGTATTTTTTTGGCCGAACAACACCTTACAGTCTTTCCTTGTTGTTCCAGAGATCAACTTGCTCTTTTCACATGCATCTCTGGATATTCACGCTGTACCTTTGCATTATGCACTGATTGTCATTCTGTTTATTATCATTGACGCAGCCTATTACCTATGATCTATATTTTCCATTCATTCATCTCTACCAGTAACCTTTATCTATTATAGCGAGTCCATCAATCATCCCCTGACAGAGTAAAAGTGGAACGAACTATGCTATTGTAATTCATAAACATGATTGTCATGGTATGCCATTATTTCTCCACAGAGATATATTTTGAGTGTAAAACCACACATTTTTGTGTGGATACTGTTAATAGTTTTTTATTACCATAATTCTAATCCATACTGCTTATAGAATAGCCATTTTTTTAATATAGTGAAATTAAACCACTTTGCAGATTTTTGAAATTGTATATGATAAAAATGTCACAATATAGTCATTTACAATGATTGTACATCCAACATTGACACACCATTATAGGACGCATGAGACTTCTTTTTCCACTCCACCCTTCACACCCCCTTTATCTTACTCGTTTCCTTTTCTCACTCTGAGACAATATTCAGAAATTATGATTTTTCTTTCATAACTATCTTCATCAACTTGAATTACAATTTTGTTGTAATCTGGAGACCTTTTATTTCCTTCTTTCCATTCCGAGACCACAATTACTATTCTCACAACTTGCTGACGACAGCCTTAATTGACTGTTCGTATTTGTTTTCTGAGCTAACTATTATTGACACCCCACTGATAGAATTCATCACACCCAGGTATCAAATTTACTGATGGTAATTTTTGGAGTTATTGTTATTATTGTATTGTTATTATGGTCTGGTTACTAACTTTTTACCAAAAATGAATACTGGAGGAAATGAACAGAAACGGATTGATGGGAATGTTGATAGATTGTTGATACTAAGATCCCTGAGCCACCCGCATACCTGTTCATGGGACCCCCAGATGAATATCTTTGCACCCATTGTTCCCCATGTATCCCATGGAATCACTTCATCCCCCACAGACTTGCCCCTGACTGTTTAAAATATGAGTATTGACTGATTTCATGGTCCGCAACCAGACGATCCGTCAAGGCCTAAAATCCCATCCGCTGCAGACCCAAATAGAACAGTCCCAACTAAGATGGTTTGGCCATGTCTGCAGAATGGGAGAAGATCGGCTACCACGACAAGCATGGGAAACAAAGAGCCAGGGATCCAGACCTCCAGGACGACCCAGAGTCCGCTGGGAGGACAACATTAGACAATCTTTGAAGGACCGAGGACTAGAATGGAACCAGGCCAGGAAGAAGACAGCTGATAGAATGGTCTGGCGCTCTCTCTTCCAAACCTCTACACCTCACGGTAGAAGGGGAACGACTAAGTAAGTAAGTAAGTAAGTAAGTATTGACTGATTTTATGACTGCAGCTGACATGGGTATGATATTGGAGAAAATAAAACACCACATAATATTGTGAAACTTCTGTTTGCATATGATGCATATGCCACAAATGCCCTCATGATAATGTTATAGATTGGACATTTCTGTCTTTACGTGATCACGTGACAAACGGTAAAAATTATGGAAAATGTTGACATTGAATAAAGATTATGAGATTGATCAAAAGAGATAGTCTCTGATGATCATACTTTACAAGTGATGATATTTACCTTTCATATTGATACACTTTCTGCACACACACATGCTTATGCTATATATGCATTTATGACCTTGTTATCAATTGGACATTTCTGTTTTTACGTAATCACGTGACAGATGGTTAAAAATGACTGAAAAAATATTTGAGACTTAGGGAAATGATAAGTCTCTGATGATCATACTATACAAGTTGTGATAATTCCCTTGCTGATAATTACCGTGATGATAATTACCGTGCTGATAATATACGTGCTGATGATACATGTTGATGATACAAGCGTTTACGATCTTGCTATTACTTGAACGTTTTTGCCTTTACGTAATCACGTGACGGATAGTTCAGTAGGACTGATAACACTTTCATGGACCAGTTACACTGCCACAGTCAATTTGACATTGCATTTGACGGTATTACTATAGCCTATATTACTTCCTGAGACTGTGCGTAACAGGTTGACCAGCTAAGCACCTTTCACCCCTGTTATGATGATATTTCCATCCCTTTCTTTAGTTGCACCATAGAAATATTGATGGTAAGGTATTCGCCTGCCCATCTGACTGACTCAGACTGTTATAGTTCTGACAGTAGATGTTACAGATACAAACGATCTGACAAACCTTCGTCTCAGAAGGCAGATTCAGTGTCGCGCTTGTAATAATGCAAAATATGTTTTCACCTTGTCAATTATGCTGACATATTGAGATGTTAATTATTGGATTATGGTTAAATGAATTTTGACAACTGTATTATTACACGTTTTAACTCACATGGATAATTAGAAATAAATTGGAACCATTATGGATGGACTACTGTTATAATTATACAACGTGGATACTTAGAGAAAAAAATGGATCCATTTTCGATGGGACCCCACTACATTTTCACATGGCATGGTACTTTCCAAAACTTGGATGCATTATGGTTGGAGTACTAGGAAAGTTTCGCAACATATATGTTTTGAACTAAATTTGGGTTGGTTGATATATGAGTCGATGTGACAAATTTCGCAATGTTGCTACTTAGTAAAATTTTGATTAGACTATATATAGATTGATGTTAACAATTTTGTTATTCAAGGTTGCCACTCTGTAATTTAGATAGCATATGTATTGATGAGATAAAAAAAATTTTTTTACAATGTTGTCCATTTGAAAAGCTTGGCTAGTGTATGACAGTCTGATAATGTATATATACACGAGCCCTCGCTTAATGACTTAAGTTAAATTTTTCTGAAAACTTTTTGGACTTAGAATTTTGGGGGGGGGGGATTTTTTGTGTGTTTATTGATAGTACTCAAACCTATCAACATTCCCATCAATCCGTTTCTGTTCATTTCCTCCAGTATTCATTTTTGGTAAAAAGTTAGTAACCAGACCATAATAACAATACAATAATAACAATAACTCCAAAAATTACCATCAGTAAATTTGATACCTGGGTGTGATGAATTCTATCAGTGGGGTGTCAATAATTGTTTGATAGTAAACCCTAAACCTAACCCTAACAGCTACGAAACTAGACATAACTACACATATTCACTGCGGAGCAAAAACCCAAGAGTAATAGGAAATTACCGATAATTGAGTGAAAACAAAAATAAGGACAATATTTACAGTAAATAATAGCTGACATAATGAAAGAGAAGAATAGAGAAGAAGATATAACATTAAGACTGCACATACAAGTCTTGAGTGGCACAGTGGTTAGTAACCTTACTTCTCGAGACAAAAGTACTACCTTCGAAACCAGATAGCGTCACGCTCAAGTATCCCCAGCTGTAAATTTATACCCGACTGTGCCTGTGAGTTAGGGAAGACAAACACAACGAAGAAGGGAACTAGTCACCACAATTCATAAAACAGACCTAGCATAGTGTAGATGTAGTAGTTATTTCTTAGAAGTGGTCGGTTGTTGTTGTTGCTGACTACTACCTTGTGCTGATACGCGAATATTATGAGGCGATATGGCAATCTGGTTAACAGGAACACTAACAGGGCACGTCAACAAATGCCAAGATTGTAGTGGTGGAACTCTTGGATTGATTTGGACACAGTTTATTTAACGAAGACATTGGACGGACGTGAATATAGACAGAGTACACATTCTCTGTCATAGACGATTGCAGGTTAATCATTATGACGAAATGTCTATATATCTATTTCGCATTCAAATCAGATACTTTCACGACAGTCATATTCATGAAGGCACGACAGAACATCTTAAACACAGCATCAATGTTCAAGGATGATCAGACAACTTGATTCACAAACTGATCGTTATATATTCAACTTATGACGGTTGACCCCTCAAGGGCAAGCCTCCATATTATAATCAAAAGTACGTGATTCATTAACGAAGGTTCCATTATCAAGTAGCCTCGTAAATAATCTGGTTGACGTGTTTAAAAATTCATATTCAAAACTTCATGATCAATCGTACATAATCAAATCCTAAGTCCATTTTGACTGACCTCTCAGTAAAATCTGCCGTAATATTCAGAGACGGCAATAAAATCCCTAATCCATGTAGCTACGCGTTTTGGTACTACAAGACTTCATACATAATCATAAACTGGATCTTTAATGACTTGGCTTTAGCAGCATATATAACCATAAAAAATCCGGCATTTTCAACAATCCGGAGCTCCTCAGGTCCGGAGGTTGCCGGATTTTTGAATGTCAACTGTATAATAAATGAACTCACGGTAACTCCTAACAGCTATTGCTTCCAGACGGAAGGCTGTTTTCCAATTGACGTTACCTTCAAATAACCCAACATATGGGGTTCGAATCAACAGACACCATGTCTGACATTCCATACCAGTCCTTCACCTTCAGGTTACTACGTCATGTGTTGTTTGGTAACAAAACGCGCAAAATTCCCAATACTAAAATGTGTGCTATCGTGCGCGATTAATTAAATTACAAATATATTAATACCATATTAGTTGGTGCGTACCCTCTTAACAGAAGTAGGACCTGTGACTACTTTATGACTGTTAAGGACTCAAAAAGGACGCAACAGTTACCTTACCACCCCCGCGAAAAAAAATTTATTTTTTTTTTTTTACTTTAATAATAGCGGAGGGAGGTAAATCAAATTTACATCTACATATACTATTAATCTAAATACAATAATAAAAGTACATATTAATTAATAATGACAGAGTGAATATGAAATTGAATTCAACTCAAATAAACAAAAAAACATGTAAGAAAACATACAACTACTATCAACCAACTTGGGATAAATGTGGCAACAATAAAGAAAATAAAGTATTAAGGATGATGGAAGTAAACAGATGTGAAAATAACTAAAAAAATGAAATAAATAAATTTAAATAAATGAGCTGTGAATGCATCAAAAATGATGAGTTAACAAGTAAAAGAATGCAAATAAATAACGCAAAGTAAGCAACACTCCTAAAATTGCCTACAAAAAATTAGTGGTACTAATTAAATACGAGTGATGATATACCAAATATTCTGAGTGCGAATCAATAGCGTAATTGTCGTAGATTTTTGATAGGAGAATTAAGACTAGGTTTGGTCCCTTCTGAATAGGTTTGAATATGTGATAGACTCAGTGAGAGTTAGTGAAAGTTAATAGAATTTCCACACACGTGAGATGATAGGTTTGGATATAGTGGCTGTCTCTGAAAGCGAAAAGAATTCTTCTCTCTCTCACCTATCTTCTACAACAGTTGTTACAGCGTCAGACAGACTACACCAATATACATATTACGTATATTTCTATCACTCACAGGCACGCACATACACGTGACGACAGGTAAACACACAGACGTGGGAAAACTATAACAATGATATATATATTATCTAGATCGAGCTGACCAAACACGATTATTTAGTTCAAGAGCGATTTTAATATCAGGAAAAATCGGCTCACAACATCAAAGAAAGTACATCAAGGAAAATACATATACACATAGTCACAAAACTTCAAGGAAATGTTGCAAGGATGATAGCCCCGTTATGGTGTTAACTCTAGGTTTAGCCCGGCCCCGTTAAGAGAACAGATGATGGCGCCCGAGTCACAGATACATAGGGTTTGAGTCTAAGAGTTTTTCTTTGTTTTATCTCGTAATTATATGCACAGAGTTTGAAAAAAAATCTGATTTAACCTAAGACAAAAAACACAAGAACTCTAGCCTTAGCAACAAATTATGCAGATTGAAAAAAACAAATAGGACAGCAACAGGGTGTCAAAGATATAATAGTGAAAATATCACTCAAACCAGCGTACACTCATTCATTCCGCCATGGCCTCTCATACGGGTACTCACGACTTTGCTCGCTGCCTCTTGGAACACACTGATTTTAGATCTTTACACAGACTCAAAAAAAAAATGCAGTCTTCTGCCAAGAAGTCCCCAGTTCCAAAAGACGTATTTAACTCGGAGTCTCCGGGAACGACTACTTGGGTGTGCAAATTTGTTCAAATGTCTGATTAAGTCACCTAACAATTATTCCAGGCGCGGGAGTTAGCAGAGCACAGTGTCAATAGCGTAGGTTTCTAGAAATGATGAATGTCAGGTCGGTGCCTTCCCTCAGTATAGGATTCACTTTAGTCACACCACAGATTTGTCCACAAAGATATATATAGATATAGTCGGGAAATGTTAGTTAATACTTGAAGTATCTCGCGCCACCAGGCAGAAAAATTACGTAGAGTTTCTAGAAGAAATTAAGTGCTGGCTCCAAGGTCCAGTATTTATCATTACAGTCTTTGAAAACCCGTTATTGGGATATTAGTATTTCTGTCTAACTTGCACCGTCAGATCAGTGTTACTTGAGAAAACCCACGTGGTTCAAAATAAGGACTGTCTATTTCTTCACAAGTATGGAAACTACTACTAGGTGCTGGTAAAGTTAGGGTCACCCCAAAACTTTCACTGTGTGGAGGAAAAATAACACATATAATATAATAAACAGAATCTGAACTGGTTATAACTTACATTTAAACTTGCAAGCAGAGAGCTTTGCTTATCATTTAAACTTCCCGTGACGTAAGTTATAATTAAAAATCAGCAATCCTAATGAATTAGGAACACGTGCGTATTCCGTCACCATTCATGAGGCTCGATTCTAGAGTTTATACGTTAGTTTAGAAAAAATACACTCGACTGAGTATTAGCAGTTAAATTAAATTCATAAATAGCTACAATTGCCGTTATAAGCTAGAAATTTTAATTTCCTTCTGCTTTCCACTGAATGCTTCCCTAGAAAATATAATAGCCTACCACTTTATTTCTCTTCTGCGCTAAAGAAATAGATTAAAATGAATTAAGCGATTTAACACTTTAACACTCACAAAATCTATATATCTATCATATTAATTACCTCAACCACAGAATTACAGGTAGTCGCACAACTTAAGAATAAAAATGCTGAAAATATTTCTGGAAGTCTAGAAGTTCGACAAATTGCCGAAACAAACTGAGATCTTCGCTAAACAGCTATTCTGTTTACGAGCGACCTATCTACTGTGAGTCTATGAGCGAGAATGAAATTAAAGTTTCAAACTTGGCCAATATCTTAAAATCAGACAAAGGGCCCAAACTTATTTCGCCAAGCGAAATTATCTCCCCTACTCCCAACATTTACGTCCGCTTAACGCGTGTCGTAACTGTCACCTACTGACCACGATGTACGCGTGTCAGTTTCAAATCCCAGACAGCCTGACTCCATTTCAGGGCAGTTTTCACACTACAGCTGACCATGGCCCACCGTGAGCGCCGTGTCAGTTTGGGATTTTCCAGACAAATGTCTGGATACTGACCGGTGCAGATGTAAAGTATCACACCTCACCGGGACTTATGCCGAGAAGAAGCTCGCGCGCTCGGTGAGAATGTAGACGATTTGCTACGTCCTGTGTTCAGCGAACCGACTTATCACGCCTTCTGACGCCCTGCAGCCCTGACATCTACGTAATATCGTCCTAGCGCGATTCTCAGTTTTGAGAAAGAAACAGGTAAAGTTTGCGAATTATATGAAAATAATATTCGCAAAACGAATGGATGAAAAATATACAGGAAAAAAATGAAATACAGAGATAATAAAAGAGAGAATTTTGGGTGAACGAATAGGAAGAAGATGTAGGAAATTAAATGAATATAAACCCTACGTGACAGAGCCTCCCCCCTTTAAGATATGGAAGCACTCCATGTCTACGTTATGGAGTTTAATTTCCTATAACCGTAGCTTCGGGGTGTCTGTCCTCTTCCCTCTCATCTTCCCCCTCCATCTCTGTCCAATTCCTACTCAAGTCCACTCCTCAAAGTTTCCTTCCCCCGGAATGTCTCCCATGCGCGCTTGAAAGAGCGTCGCCGCTTCTGACATTTTTGAAAGATTTCCTGTGATAGCGGTGGAATATCCCTGCCACTATCATCATCTTCGTCAGTTTTGGCGATCGTCAGGAGATGGTCGGAGGTTGGCACTGGTTTTTCCAAGTATCTCTTTAAGAGATTTAAATGGAAAACCTTCTCCTTTCCTTCAATAGAGATCTGGTAGTTAGCCTTAGAAATCTTTTTCAGGACGGTAAACGGCCCTTGCCATCCGATCTTCAGTTGGTTGTTCTCAGTAGGGAGTAACACCAAAACTTTCTCTCCTGCTTCCAGTTCTCTCTCTTCCGCGACTTTCCTGTATCGGTTAGCGTGCTTTGTGCGAGCTCGCTTAAAGTTAGTCGTTGCTAGGTCCCACCCTAGTTTCAACCTTTCCTTTAAAACCGACACATATTTACTTGCTGAGACGACTGTCTCATCCGCCTTCTCGTCTGTCAGAGACTGAAGTAAGGCTTCAAGCGGGCCCTTAATGGGTCTGCCAAATAAGAGTGTAGCTGGCGGAAATCCTGTGGAAGTATGAGGAGATTCTCTGTAGCCAAATAATGCTGCAGGAATACAGAGATCCCAATCTTCAGGTTTCACTTGTGCCAGCTTACTTAGCATCATGGTGAGGTTTCCATTAGCACGTTCCACGAGCCCATTTCCGGCCGGAGTATATGGCTTAGTGTGGATGTGCTGGGTCCTCAAGATCTTAACGATCTCATCCATCAACAGGTTTCGGTATGGAGATCCATTATCCGTCAACACTTGCTGCGGGAATCCCAACCGAGTGAAAATCTGCACGAGGGCTTCTGCGACATGCTTGGCATCTGCGCATGTTAGCGGGATAGCTTCTGCCCATAAAGTGCATGTATCGACTAAGGTCAGGATAAACCTGTTCCTTCTTTTAGTCCTTTCGAAAGGCCCTAAAATGTCGATCACAACCCGTTCGAATGGTGTTCCCATTATTGGCATTTCACCCATGTGGACTGGGGGTGCCCGTTGCTTGGGTGGCACACGTTGGCACTGGGCACAGGATTTGACATATCTGATGATATCAGTATTCACTCCTGGCCACCAATAATGAGTGGTTATACGTTGGTTTGTGGCGTTCTGTCCCATATGTCCGCTAAAGGGAAGAGAGTGCCCCATTTCTAGGATTTGGCTTCTGTACTGTTTCGGTACTAGGAGCTGGTTGTAACCTTGGTCAGGCTTGCCCGTTCTCCGATAAAGTACGCCATCCTCAGAAAAAATGTCCCCGTGCTGTTTGGGTTCCTTAGCCATGGGCAGTTTCCTAAAGCAGGGTGCCAAAGTAGGGTCCTTGTATTGCGCTTCTTTAAGTTCCATAGGTAACAAATTTGGCGCAGGCTCCCGTTCCTTCTTGGTTTGCCCTCTTGTAGTTACTGCTGCCACAATCGGCTCTTCCGGTTTCCCAATACACACGTATCTCCCGCCAAGTATGACTGGGTAGATGGGATCATCCATAACAGCCGCTTTGATCACACCTCTGACAAAGTCAGAGTGTATCTCCACCAATGCGATGGGAAGCGCTGTAGGTGCCTCACTCTTACGAACTCCACAAAGTTTGACGGTCTCTCCTGTCTCTTGACCGGGTTTAACCAGGTTTCTGGCAACAATGCAATCGTAAGAAAGCCCCGTGTCAAATAAGCAAGAAGTTTGAGAACCGTTCAAAATAACAATACCTCGCGTTGAGGGTCTATCCCCAAGAGGTTGGGAATCACTGTCAATAATTCCGCCTTGCGAGACTGTTAATAAGCATCCGATGCGTTTAGGCTCGGTGTGCTCGGTCTGATCATATGTCCCGTGCTCAGGGGTTCTCCCTTTGCCACCTTGTCCTTTCTGGCTACGCTGCCATGTAGGGCGGTCGGGTTGATCAGACTGTTTGGGGTGGTTGGGGTACTTGTTCTTGTAGAACTTGGATTTTTCAGGAGGGGGGTTTTGAGGTCCAGTTTCTCTGTGGTTGTTTTGGTTAGAAGCCTGAGAAGATTGCTCTAGGTTATGTTTTCGAAAATGCTCCTCTGTCGGTTTCCGCTTTGTGGCCGGTAGTTCAGCCAGCGCATTGTGATAACGCTCAGACTTTTCCAAAATGTCTTCAAGTTTTTCTGCCCCCTGCTCAGCGAGAAATCTCCGGGTATCAGCAGACAAAGTGTTCTTTATTTGTTCAGTTAGAACAAGTTCCTCAAGACCTTCATAGGTAGAGGGGAGCTGCGAAAGCTCAAGGCACTTTGTTAGATATCCCTTAAGACGAGATGAGAACTGGTGAAAAGTTTCAGAATTCTCTTTCCGGCTGTTGCGAAACAGTTGCAAAAACTTGCGAGCGTTCATTTCAAAGCGCTCCAGTAACGCTTTCTTCAACACATCGTAGTCGTCTTGTTGGCTACTTTCCAGCTTAGAAATAAACATCATAAGCAGAACCTTTTAGGGCCTGGGAAAGTTTCATATTCCAACGCGACCTCTCTAACCCGTACAGAGTTGCAATTTTCTCAAATTTTTCTAACCATGTGTCAATCTTCTCATTTGGACAAGGAAAAGATTCAAGAGTGAAAGACATAGCATTTAGTTGAAGAGATTGAGTGTTAGCAGGGTCAGTTAAGGAAGAATGAGGAGAAGACTCTCCATTGCTGGAGGTAGAGGCAGCCCCACGACTTTGGAACTCTAGAGCTTTAAGAGCCAACTCATGTTGTCTCTCCTTCTCTCTTTCCTCATGCTGTCTCTCCTTCTCTTTCTCCTCACGCTGTCTCTCCTTCTCTCTTTCCTCATGCTGTCTCTCCTTCTCTCTTTCCTCATGCTGTCTCTCCTTCTCTCGTTCGTTCGCCCTGCGAATTTCCATTTCTTCATCCATCTTCTTCTGCTGTAAAGCTTCAGCTGCTTTCCTCTCCGCATCATATCTCTCCAGTTCGTCTCTGACAAAAGCTTTCGCTTCCTCTCCTTCCAGTCCCTCCTCTCTCGCTTCGTCCCTGAGGAGTTGTCTAAGCTTTGCCCTCTCGGCCATATTATGTCAGTGACTGAGACACGTGGAGATAGAAAATAGGAAAAAGAATAACCTGGTTCCTACCACTTACGAGAAAAAAAAAAACCAAAAATTCAAAAGATGATATCCTTAACCCTGGGATACCTCCTCCAAAGTAAAATCTAACTATCGCTGCTATTATCGGCAATAAAGCACTTAATGCAAAACACGACTACGCCAACTAAATGGTAGTTAAGATTACTTCTGAAAAATAAGTTGCTACAGTGGAAAAGCAAAAGAATATTGCAAACATTAAAGAGAAAAATAATCCCTTAATTTTTAAAAATCCACTATAAGTTCGCCCCTGAAGTCAGATCGGGTAAGGGAGGGAATTAATCTGGACAAAAAGTCCGAAACACACTCCTTAACTTAGTTCAAACGCCGTTCTGCCTCAGTACCCAGTGAATGTTATACACTCACCACTTTACCAGCATTTAGTATTACAATCAGCAGTTAACATATATCCCGACAAAATCAACCTGTAACCAAAATGTATATTATTCAAAGATGCTGTGGGAAAAAAAAAAACTTATTAGTTTGTGTGGTCAGCACGCCCGTAAACAGATCGCTAGTCTAGGGGGTAATTATTTTTAAAAGATACACCGTCACAAGACATCACACTCTTACTCTATATCAGAATACAGAATCTTAAGTACAAAATCCAGATAGACGAGTCCACGTTTGTCGTACTCGTCTTCCTATTCTAAGTTCAAAGACCGGAAACGAGTCCCCATTTGTCGTAGATTTTCGATAGGAGAATTAAGACTAGGTTTGGTCCCTTCTGAATAGGTTTGAATAGGTGATAGACTCAGTGAGAGTTAGTGAAAGTTAATAGAATTTCCACACACGTGAGATGATAGGTTTTGATATAGTGGCTGTCTCTGAAAGCGAAAAGAATTCTTCTCTCTCTCACCTATCTTCTACAACAGTTGTTACAGCGTCAGACAGACTACACCAATATACATATTACGTATATTTCTATCACTCACAGGCACGCACATACACGTGACGACAGGTAAACACACAGACGTGGGAAAACTATAACAATGATATATATATTATCTAGAACGAGCTGACCAAACACGATTATTTAGTTCAAGAGCGATTTTAATATCAGGAAAAATCGGCTCACAACATCAAAGAAAGTACATCAAGGAAAATACATATACACATAGTCACAAAACTTCAAGGAAATGTTGCAAGGATGATAGCCCCGTTATGGTGTTAACTCTAGGTTTAGCCCGGCCCCGTTAAGAGAACAGATGATGGCGCCCGAGTCACAGATACATAGGGTTTGAGTCTAAGAGTTTTTTTTCTTTGTTTTATCTCGTAATTATATGCACAGAGTTTGAAAAAAATCTGATTTAACCTAAGACAAAAACACAAGAACTCTAGCCTTAGCAACAAATTATGCAGATTGAAAAAAAATTAGGACAGCAACAGGGTGTCAAAGATATAATAGTGAAAATATCACTCAGACCAGCGTACACTCATTCATTCCGCCATGGCTTCTCATACGGGTACTCACGACTTTGCTCGCTGCCTCTTGGAACACACTGATTTTAGATCTTTACACAGACTCAAAAAAAATGCAGTCTTCTGCCAAGAAGTCCCCAGTTCCAAAAGACGTATTTAACTCGGAGTCTCCGGGAACGACTACTTGGGTGTGCAAATTTGTTCAAATGTCTGATTAAGTCACCTAACAATTATTCCAGGCGCGGGAGTTAGCAGAGCACAGTGTCAATAGCGTAGGTTTCTAGAAATGATGAATGTCAGGTCGGTGCCTTCCCTCAGTATAGGATTCACTTTAGTCACACCACAGATTTGTCCACAAATAATATATATAGATATAGTCGGGAAATGTTAGTTAATACTTGAAGTATCTCGCGCCACCAGGCAGAAAAATTTACGTAGAGTTTCTAGAAGAAATTAAGTGCTGGCTCCAAGGTCCAGTATTTATCATTACAGTCTTTGAAAACCCGTTATTGGGATATTAGTATTTCTGTCTAACTTGCACCGTCAGATCAGTGTTACTTGAGAAAACCCACGTGGTTCAAAATAAGGACTGTCTATTTCTTCACAAGTATGGAAACTACTACTAGGTGCTGGTAAAGTTAGGGTCACCCCAAAACTTTCACTGTGTGGAGGAAAAATAACACATATAATATAATAAACAGAATCTGAACTGGTTATAACTTACATTTAAACTTGCAAGCAGAGAGCTTTGCTTATCATTTAAACTTCCCGTGACGTAAGTTATAATTAAAAATCAGCAATCCTAATGAATTAGGAACACGTGCGTATTCCGTCACCATTCATGAGGCTCGATTCTAGAGTTTATACGTTAGTTTAGAAAAATACACTCGACTGAGTATTAGCAGTTAAATTAAATTCATAAATAGCTACAATTGCCGTTATAAGCTAGAAATTTTAATTTCCTTCTGCTTTCCACTGAATGCTTCCCTAGAAAATATAATAGCCTACCACTTTATTTCTCTTCTGCGCTAAAGAAATAGATTAAAATGAATTAAGCGATTTAACACTTTAACACTCACAAAATCTATATATCTATCATATTAATTACCTCAACCACAGAATTACAGGTAGTCGCACAACTTAAGAATAAAAATGCTGAAAATATTTCTGGAAGTCTAGAAGTTCGACAAATTGCCGAAACAAACTGAGATCTTCGCTAACAGCTATTCTGTTTACGAGCGACCTATCTACTGTGAGTCTATGAGCGAGAATGAAATTAAAGTTTCAAACTTGGCCAATATCTTAAAATCAGACAAAGGGCCCAGACTTATTTCGCCAAGCGAAATTATCTCCCCTACTCCCAACATTTACGTCCGCTTAACGCGTGTCGTAACTGTCACCTACTGACCACGATGTACGCGTGTCAGTTTCAAATCCCAGACAGCCTGACTCCATTTCAGGGCAGTTTTCACACTACAGCTGACCATGGCCCACCGTGAGCGCCGTGTCAGTTTGGGATTTTCCAGACAAATGTCTGGATACTGACCGGTGCAGATGTAAAGTATCACACCTCACCGGGACTTATGCCGAGAAGAAGCTCGCGCGCTCGGTGAGAATGTAGACGATTTGCTACGTCCTGTGTTCCGCGAACCGACTTATCACGCCTTCTGACGCCCTGCAGCCCTGACATCTACGTAATATCGTCCTAGCGCGATTCTCAGTTTTGAGAAAGAAACAGGTAAAGTTTGCGAATTATATGAAAATAATATTCGCAAAACGAATGGATGAAAAATATACGGGAAAAATGAAATACAGAGATAATAAAAGAGAGAATTTGGGTGAACGAATAGGAAGAAGATGTAGGAAATTAAATGAATATAAACCCTGCGTGACAGTAATGAATCAGCCATAATATAATTGCTAAGATATATAATAAGTATTTAAATATAACTCAGTATAAGTTTTAATTGTCAATAATTACCACAAAAGTTTTGATCCATAAAAAATTCACTGTCGACGAAAATTACGAACTCGTAATGTCACATTATATACGCAATGTTATTCGAAATACAATGTTATAACTTTTAAAAGTTAAATTCACATCTTTGGTATTGAAAAGTTCCAGTTCTTGCATTCTAGCAATAGAAAACTGAATGTTCAAAATTTATTCGAAAATCACTGTAGATACTAAACTTGCGTAAACGTTAATCAATAAATATGGTGAAGTGGATGGTTCAATTATTTTTAATTGAAGCATCTCATCCAATTCCTTATCAGTCTGAGATCGAAAATGCAGAGGAATAGGATATGGACGGACCCGAATAGATGTGTCGTCAGTCAGTAAACTGTCATGTTGAATAACAGACGTACGACCTGGGATGTCAGTGAGAACATCCTAATAAGATTTAAGAAGGGAAGACACTTGCTGACGCTGATCAGCAGAAAGGTTAGGAGAAACAGTTACGTCCTTCCAACTTTCAGTTAAATGAAGTGGTACCACTGGTATTGGTAATGGTACATCTTGAAAAGAAGACTTTTCTTCTTGTATAACCGACAAAGCGGTATAATGTTGAAAATGAGGTGTAGGGTCGTCAGTTGCTTGGAATACTGACTGAAGATAGTCAGGACGAGAATGATATTCTTTTAACATATTGATATGAATGGGTTTATGTTTGCCCATGATATCGACAATGTAATCGACATCTGAGATTCTAGAGATTATTTTGAAAGGGCCTTTCCAAGCAATAAGTAGACGGTTGTCTTTACGAGGTAATAACACATAAGCCTCGTCACCAGGAAAAAGCTGGCGAAGACGTCGATAC
Source organism: Oreohelix idahoensis (assembly GCA_024509875.1). Classification (NCBI taxonomy): domain Eukaryota; kingdom Metazoa; phylum Mollusca; class Gastropoda; order Stylommatophora; family Oreohelicidae; genus Oreohelix; species Oreohelix idahoensis. Next base: position 178,577 of record JAMPIV010016352.1, read on the forward strand.
CTATTTGCAAAAAGTCGTGCTGTTTCTTGTCCTTGTTCTGATGATGTGGTAGCTAACCGACACGCATCTATAATCCTTTTTCTCAAAGAAATCACATACTCATAAGAGGATTGAGTGTCATTTGTGATATTCTCTTCAGTGAGTAAGTTGTGAAGTAACGACATAGGACCACGAGGTTGAACACCGAAGACGAGCTGAAACGGAGAAAATCCGGTAGCTTCATTTTGCACCTCGCGATAAGAAAGAGAGCAGCAGGTAGGATTCTATCCCAATCTTGAGGATGATCCTCAGTAATCTTACCTAACAACTGTTTGAGTGTCCTATTCTGACGCTCAATTAACCCGTTGGACAAGGCGTGATAGATTGAACTAAGAGATCTATCAATATGTAACATAGCCATGACCTGAGACATAGAGTCAGATATAAACTGAACACCATGGTCAGATAATATCTTACGTGGAAAACCTAAATGTGAGAAGATCAACCATAGTGCATCTGCAACACTAGCAGATGAAGTATTCTTCAGAGGTACGGCCTCAGGCCAACGAGTACACATATCAATACAAGTGAGAATATGTATATGTCCTCTAGCAGAAGGTTGAATAGGACCAATAATGTCAATTGCCATTTTTTCAAATGGTCGAATTGGAATGTCAGCAGCTTGAATAGGAGCTGCGTGGTATGGACCACGAACTTTAACTTCTTGACATGACACACAAGAACGGCAGTATATACTAACATCTCTATGAATACATGGCCAATAGAATGTAGATAGCACTCTAGATTTGGTTCGTGAAAAACCCATGTGGCCTGCACATTGAGAGTCGTGAAGCATGACGCAATATACGAGCTCTCATTGAAGAAGGTAGTAAAATTTGAGACCGTACGGATGAATCAGTATCTCGTATCACTCTCACCAATACCCCATTCTTCAGTACAAAACTATGTCTAGATTCTCTATCTGTGTTAGTAGTTTTATTAGCTAATTGAAAGAATTTATTCAAAGAAGCATCATTTTTTTGTAATGTTATAAAACACTCCCGTGAAATAGGAGAGTCAACATCATCATTAACATTGACCGTAGGTATAGAAGGTGTATTGTGCAACATATCATTAGCTTGCGCTCTAGTCCAATCAGCAATCTGCTGTGGGGTACACTATTTTATACCATGTATGCGACCAATTATCAAGTCACGAATAGGTGCAGGAAGTAAACTTGCGTGTATTTTCCCTGTAAAAAATGGAGTATTAATATCAATGATTGCTGTAGGAAAAGTTTCCACAGTTCTTCCAAATATCACACACTTGACGGTCTTGCCAGTTGCGCAGGGCGGGTCTATCAACGAGTTTCTGACGCCGATGGTGCTGCAACCTGAATCGAAAAGAACAGAGGCAGGGATACCTTTACATAACCATTATTTAATTTAAGAGACCCTAATCCGTCATATGCCGACATGGCCGAAGACATCGCCGGAAGACTTGGTAACGCATGTCCGCAACGCAGCGTCGTGATCGCCTTGGGCTGGAATAAGGTTGTACATTCATGGCAAAATTTAACCTGGTCATAATCAAGAGAACAAGACATTGCATTATGTGTGTTAACATTTGTATTCTGATCTACGTTAACCTGTGTATCAAGCATAGCAGCATTTGTCTGATTATGCGGTCTACCGTTCGAAGATCTATCTCTTCGTCGCTATCGATTCTGACTATTGCCTCTGAAATTGCCATAATTACTGTTTCTGTTTGGATTACAATCTTGGTTAGCAGGCCAATTATAGTTATCATTATTCTTTCTTTGACCATATTGTTTATTTGGAGAACTATGTCTGTTATTAGAATAATTTGATCTGGATTGCCAATTATGGTTGTAATTATCTCCTTGATAATTTCCAGAATTATTTCTATTAAAATCTCGTGATCTGTGAGATTGACTCCAATTATTATTGTATGGAGAAGCATGTCGAAATAATTTCCCCTTAAAAGAATTGTAATTCTTGTTATCTCCCTTTTTATAATTTCTATCATTACTAAGAGAGCGGTGACGGAAATTATTTCGTTGTTGCATGGCAAATGCAACAGGCAGTTCCTCTTTAACATGGGAATTGCTAATTACCATGTTTGGATGGGCTGTACAATATTGTATGCAGCTTTGCTCCATGTCATTCAAATTTGTTGGCTTACGTTCGTGCATGAACGAAAGAAATGACGGGTTAACCGAAGACATGACCTTATCACGTAGTAAGAAATCTACAAGAGCGTCATAAGAATGTTCTATTTTGGATAATTCAATCCATCTGTCAAATGTGAGACGTATTAGTTAGTTGCTTATCCTTTACAGGACGTGGCAATCAACCCCAGCTTTTATTGGCTGTGATTTTTCTAGGCAATTTTTTTCATTCAGTAGTTTGTCATTGCTTTCTGAACGGTACGGCGCTTATACCATTGTTAAAAATCCACACAAAGCGATCTGCTACCAAACCGCATGCAGCACGTTTCGAACCTGGTATATCTCGATTATGAAACTGCGTTCATATCCATTAGGCCACATACGCTATTAGTGAGATAAAATCACTAAAATCCTTTACGTTTTGTGGTAAAAGAGATTTAAAGCGTAAACGATACTAATCTTCGTTATGTAGAAATTTCTTGAGCAAAGAAGCTCTGATAACATTATAATCATTTTTATCAGTAGTTTTCGCCATATTATAGACTGCCATTGCTTCGCCTGTAAGCAGTTTTGAGAAATGTGCGCAATTCTGTGATTTATCAATCGTATAGGCTTCGCATATTGATTCAAATCTATCCAGATAAAAAATCACATCGTCTGATGTTGGATTAAATTGAGGTAATTTTGAGTTAACATCCCTAGTATTTTCATTTTTAGATGAAGCTTGACCAACCTGAGCTTTTTGAGCATTACCCTCATGTGCTAATCTAAATTGCTCAAGTTCTAATGCCTTAATTTTTAGTTCATGCTGTCTTCTATTTTCGTTTTCAGCAGCTTCAAGCTGAAATCGTCTTTCATTTTCAGCAGTCTCAAGCTGAAATCTTTTCTCATTTTCTGCCGCAGCTAATTTTCTATTCTCCAGTTCCATTTTCTTACTTTCCATTTCTATTTGCACTTTTCTCTCGTTTTCTGCAGCCTCAAATTTTCTATTTTCCATTTCTATTTGCAATTTTCTCTCGTTTTCTGCAGCCTCAAATTTTATATTCTCCAGCTGAATCTGAAGTCTTTTGTCTTCTGCCTCTAATTTTAAAGCTTCTAACTTCTGAGCCTTTTCATATTCCGCAAGTGCGAATTGTTTTAACTCTTCAGGAGCTATATTAAGGGCTTTAGCCTGCTTAATAAAATAATCCAACGTAGACATTATGACCAATATGTAATTGAAATACTTCTTCCTCAAAACGTTTTACTCAAATAATTCACAATTCATTTTCACTCTAATAAGTGCAATACGTTCCTGTCCATAGAACGCACTCAATATCAGTTAATTATTAAATATATTATTAATCAATGAAACAAGTTATGCATTAAAATATTATAAAGATACAATAGCAGTAGACAATGTGACAGGACAAGATGTAAAGGACAATTGAAAACTTTCGCAGAAATCAACTAAAGTATAATGTAGAAATAAAAAAGGAATGTTGCAAAGAATGTGTAACAGAAGCTTTTTATCCACTAGATATTACAGCCAGATGTTACCGGTTGATTTTGTCCAGAATGCTATGATGTTAACGAGCGGTTTAAGTATAAGATGTTAAAGTCTGTTTGCTCGTGTGAAATCTTGTATTTGTACCGTGTTGAAGTGTCGCTGAGTGGGCGTGTCGTTGATCACCTGGATAGTTCAGTGTTGCGTGTATCTAGGTCAACAGCGTGAGGCACTGCCAGGGGTGTAATGCAGACACTCATGCATAATAGCATGCATGTAGTTTCTCAGGAGTGTAGTTATCATAGTAGGATGCAGTAGAGTGTAAAGGTGTATGCGTAGGAAGCAACAGATCGTGGACACGAAGTCGTATAGGCTCTTATTCATCTACGCCAAACTCACACCACCACAAGTAGAAGTCATAGATGTGGATAATACAGATGACTTTTTCAACATTTATTACTGCAACAGTACGCTGACAGACGACACAGTCAATATAGCACAAAGGGTCATGGACATTTCATGTGTGATCAATAATAATAATCATCAAGCATCATAATCTTGCATAGCTCATATGTAAGATGCTAGTAAAGCTGGCTTGACAATATACATTCTTTCTTACTGTAGCTCAGAGCTCCTGACTAAACGCGTCAGGTAGTCTTTCAACAAATATGCCGCACGATAAAGGTGGATTCAGTTGATCAGTATCAAAGTCTATGAACTTGTATAATAAAAAGTCAAGACTTCATCTGGCTTCACCCACCAGACACTTCTTCTTCTGCTCAAAGATATTGGCCGTGATATCGGGCCTCTATAATAATTCAAACAACAGTGTATTCTGCATAGGCATGTATGGTCATCCATGCCGAAACATACCACCAACAGGCGGTTTCCATATTAATATCTCTTCACTGGGCTTCTGTAATATATCTAGACGAATCGACTTAGGTGGCTATATCGAGCACACAAAATGGACTCAGCATCTCAAGAACTGTGAGCGCTACTCACAGCTTGACACAAAATACTCTGCAATCTAGGCGTAATAATTAAGTTCTTTTTACCTTGGACAGAATCCGAGAAATACACTAATAACAACTGTCGTCATTCTTGACGAACAGAATAACTCTGGAGAGAATCACTGACATCACAGTCACACTGAAGACTATCTTTCCCCCAGAAAATGCAGAGAAGAACAACGGACATGTCGTCCGGTCAGAACCCAGCTCATCATTCCATGACGGAAGTCTATTCGTTTCGAGCCCAAGAAACTTGCGCATGCGTAGACAGAACAGATTTGAGAACAGCTTACCCAGTCTGAAGACAGGTCAACTACAATGAATAACAAAGGGAAGATAACCCTAAATCAACCTGTTCCAGGGAGGTAATAAACAGTTCTCTACCTTAGATCATCAAAAGTATTAAATAGATTTACGTCTTATGACACCGTCAAAAACGACAGCAACAGACTACCACACCCTCCGGATTAAAAAAATGTACACATTTTTTAAAAAAATACATCAATGAGCAAGATACAACATGCTCATAACGCATGAATGATGCGCCGAGGAAATAAACAACATAAAATAATGTCTTAATGACAGGCTCAATCGACGCACAATAGAGCGTCTAGTGAGAACAAAAAAGCACCTCACAAGATAAGAGAAAATATATCCGGAAAGTACCATCAAAGAAATCTCAGTTGCTGGCGATGCTAACAAAAATCACAAACATATAAAAAAATGCAATATTATAGCAATGCGAATGACAACATAAATTGAGAAGTCATAATAACATATAAATGTATCGAAGTCTCATGCTATATAATCACAATTCTAATGGATGGCCATAACAAAATGTGTAAAGTCATTATATATACATATGACAATACAAGAGTACAATCTAACTAATAGAAGATGGCATCCACATTATAAAACAATGAAGTATCCCGAAGATCAATGTAAACAGCATCCACATTGTATGTAAGTGACATATGGCATCGTCATGATTCTCAAAAGCACTCTGTACCTGGTACTAGTTTGCACTGAGAACAATACAAATGACACAATTAGCAACATGCTATAATGTACTATAATTACTAATACATGTGTAAGCATTACATGTGGCCGCATTAATTTTTTCGACCTCTATATTATGTCAACTCAACCTTCTCCATTACACCAAAGATGGCAATAGATAAAGAAAACAATTAATTTACCACTCTAAGGTGACAACAAATGTGTTAATATATATTGCTATGTTGAAGAGACATAAGTCTACAAGTGTATCAAGAAAATGTAGGACACAAGACTTAAGTGGACTCATGTGGGCATCTAGACAGTATGTCTGCCATCACATTATCCAGACCACGGATAGCTCCTACCGTGAAATGAAAAGGTTGAAGAGCAAAAGCATATCGAGTAGATCTCGAGCTCTTCAAGTTCTTACACTGAATAGCTGTAAGAGCTTTTTGGTCTGTTTCTACAATGAAATGCGCACCAAGAAGGAATCTTTGTAGCTTAAGGATTAACCAAACCATAGCCAACAATTCACGGTTTAAAACCGAGTAATTCCTTTCTGCCGCATTTAGCTTCCTAGAGATATACATGTTAAGTGTAAGGAGTTCATACACCACATTGATAAAGCTGTTTTTTTTTGTATGGTTATGATATCTGCTTTCAAAAGGTTATACTGGACACATAGATGAATGAATTGTGGTGTTGCGTGTCAATCCCAATGTTACTTGTATGCCACTGTTAGAGCTGGGCACACAGCAGAATGGTCAACTCGTTCCGACACAGTGTTAAGTACTTAGGTCACCTTGTTCGTCAAGTGTTGAAGCGCTGACAAGGGACCATGTTGACATAGAGTGAGAGTGTAGATGTAATTGACGCGAATGGTGTATAGCTCTGTTAAGTTGACAAGTCACTCACTCAATCATAGTTTGAAGTCAATAAAGGGTAAACTGCTGATGACGTTTCATACATTTAATAATGGACGTACACTTCGACATCACGATTACAGTCACTTGAACAGGTTGGCAAAAAATCATCGTATACTTGAAAAATGGGTGACAACATCAAGTGTACATTCATGTAGCATGTAAATACAATAGAACGATAGCAGGCAAGCACTCAATATTCTGGTTGTCTATCGTCTCATGCTTCAACTGACTAATCGCGTCAGTTAAGGTGGATACATAATCATCAACAATGGTTCACTGTCAGAACCTTCTCCTGGCTAAGTTTCTCAAGCCGTAAATTCATCAAATGTTTATGGCAACAATGTTAAACCACAGTAGTGGGTTTTCATAATATATAGATCTCTGTACCATCATCAGATAATAGGACCTTGTCTGTTCTCCGACGATGATCCGCTTACAATGGCGGGATCCAAAAAATGGCTCTCCTCCGTGAGCTTCGCTCACCCAGGATGAAAAATTATGAAGCAGAATTAATTCGTTATTCATACATAAATGTCCTCATTGGGCTTCTATACATTTCTGCTATCAATAAGGCTGGTTACATCAAATAATCTAGTGCTGCTAGATAAACCCGTCATCTTCATCTGTAGTCAATAATCCTAGATGTGCGATAATACGTCTGCCCATCTAGGCTTTAGCAAAAAGTTCAGCAAAAAGGTTTTGATTTTACCTTGCTTTAGGAAAAACACACTAGCAAATAACGCACGCCATTCCTTGGCGTTAATAATGAACATTAGGAGAATCTCTGATACTAGTCATACAGAGAAACAATCTCCTTCCTAGAATAAATCACAGAGACCAATCTTCAGGCTTTCTAATCGAACAGCCCAGTAGCGACGACGTGACAGCAGCTTTCTCGTCAACACCCCAAATCGACGCATGCGCAGAAATGCCTTTAACCCCAGAGTTCAGCTTAAAAAATAGATCGACATAAAAATACAAAGATACAAAGATATAAAACCGAATCACCTTAAATAATCAAGGAATAAATATAAATTCGGGCCATAAACATTTTAAGCAAGACCAATCTGTTTCTGTCCATACCAGACGAAAAATGACGTAAATCTAGTATTCATACGCCAGGTTGAGACACAAGAACAGATAACCCATATAACCGAATACAACATCGACCAATCAGGGTTCTGTCCCTTAGACTAAGAATCATTGATTCTCAAATAAATACTTTTCATCAGACAAATAGTTGTACTTTACATTTGTATGCCTACCAACAGTAACCTGTGCGTCACAGACTACCACACAAAAGAATCTGTGCGCAACAGACTACCACACCCCCCGGGAAAAAAATGAAAATCATTTTTTTCCATCTGAGAGCACATACAATAGGCTCATAACGCACGAATAATGCGCAGATGACAAATATCAGCAATTTATAACGCCAAATTAAGGCAAAGTCGAAATATAGATCGACCGGTGAGAATATATCTCAACATCTCAGAGAAAGTATTTCTCTAAGTATAAACATTTCTAGGGAGGTGTCACCAACGTACACTATAATACCGGCAATGACACAATGAATACAATAATTTCAATCACAATTTCATATTAAGTACCATAAGTTCATGATTGACAAAAGAAAAATCATCAAACGAGTAGTGGTGAATATACATTAGTGAACCGCTAAGTGTTTATACAATCACTATATCATATATTACAAATGTGTACATATTTTGCTATAGAAAAAGAACTGTTGTAAAGTTAGACACATTAGAAAGTCCAAGACATAACAGTTAGGTGGAATCATGTGGGCATCTAGACAAAATGTCTGCCATCACATTTTCTGAACCACGTATAGCTCGCACAGTGAAATGAAAAGGTTGAAGAGCAATGGCGTATCGAGTTGATCTCGAGCTCTTCAAGTTTTTACTTTGAATAGCTGTAAGAGCTTTCTGGTCAGTTTCCACTATGAAATGCGCACCAAGAAGGAATCTTTGAAGTTTGAGAATTGACCAAACTATCGCCAAAAGTTCACGGTCTAAAACCGAGTAATTCTTTTCTGCCGCATTAAGTTTTCGTGAGATATACATTACAGGATGCAGAGATTCAGAGTACTCTTGCATTAGTGCCGCTCCAATCCCAGTGGATGAAGCGTCACTACGAAGAACAAATGTCTTATCTGTAGTAGGTAACACTAAAATAGGTGGAGTTGAAAACAAATTTTTAATCTTATCCAAAGAGGATTGGCATTCCTGAGACCAGTGGACCATATTAGGAGACCCTTTCTTTAGAAACGAAGAAAGCGGTGCCATGATAGAGGATAGATTCTGAATGAATCGTCCATAAAATTGTATAAGACCTAATAGACTTCTCACTTGCTTTTTAGTCTTAGGAATAGAGATGTTAAGTATTTTACTGGTATTATGGTCCTCTGTCTTTAGGAAACCATGACCGACACGGTGACCTAGGAAAGAAATTTCGCTAAAACCAATACATGCTTTAGAGGGTTTCGCTGTCAACTTATGCTCGCGTAAGGTAGACAGTAATTCACCTAATCCCAAATAGTGATCTTCCCAAGTATCACTGAAAAGACAGATGTCGTCTAAGTACGCAATGACATCTGAACGATGAGATAGGATTCGACGCATCATGCTTACGAATGTAGCCGGGGCGTTCATAAGGCCGAAAGGCATGAAATTCTATTGAAACAAACCCCTAGGTGTAGAAAAAGCAGTAAGAGGTTTGGCTCGCTCACTTAATGGGACTTGCCAATATCCTTTTGACAAATCAAGTTTAGTGAAGAAATGAGATTTAGAAAGCCTAGTAAGTAGCTCTTCTAGTAAAGGCATAGGTTCGGCATCGAACTTCGTAACCTGATTCAATTTGCGATAATCAACGCAAAGACGTATGTTATTGTCTTTTTTCCGAACAATAACCATCGGCGAAGAATATGCTGAACTGGATCGTTCGACTATTTTTAATTCTATCATCTCATCCAACTCTTTCTCGACCTGTGTCTGAAAGTGTATAGGTATAGGATATGGTCTGACCCTAATAGGATTATGGTCAGTTAGAATAATGTCATGTTCAATGACATTGGTGTGTCCAGGAATGTCAGTAAGGACATCCTGAAATGTTTGTAACAAGAAGAAACTTGTCGCTGTTCCTCTAGAGATAAATTAGGAGAAACAGTAACGTTTTTCCATGATTCACTAGAATGGAGTGGAATCACTGGAAGAGGGAGATTTACATCCGAGAAACTTGTTTCTTCATCCTGTATTACTGACAGGGATGAGTAATGACCATGTGGGACTGGAGAATCGTCCGTTGCCTGGAAAATAGGCAGCAAATAATCAGGACGTTCATGGAATTCCGTAAGCATGTTGATGTGGAAGGTTTTATGCTTCCCATCAATATCGACAATATAGTCGACATCGGAAATTTTCGAGATTATATCGAACGGACATTTCCATGTGATAAGAAGTCTGTTTTCCCTACAAGGTAGCAAAACATACGCTTTGTCCCCAGGACAAAGTTGTCGTAAGGTTCTTTTCTTATTGGCAAATTGCCTTGCCTTCTGTTTGGCAAATTCAGAAGAAGTTGCTAATCTGCATGCTTCGATAATCTTGTGTCTAAGCGCGATGACATATTCGTAAGAACATTTTGTGTCATCATCAATATTATCAGCGGTTATAAGATCATGAAGCAAAGACATAGGGCCGCGCGGTCGCACGCCAAAGACAAGTTCAATGGGAGAAAATCCTGTATGTTCATTGGGAACCTCTCTGTATGCAAAGAGGGCCGCGGGCAAAACCCTATCCCAATCTTGAGGATGATCCTCAGTTGTCTTCCCTAGTAAGTTTTTGAGTGTTCTGTTTAGACGTTCCACCATCCCATTAGACATAGGATGATAGATACTACTCAAAGATCTTTCTTTCTTCAGAGTAGACATCACTTGAAACATGGTATCCGATATCAATTGGGTGCCATGGTCTGATAATATTTCTCCGGGGAATCCCAGAAGAGAAAATATAATCCAAAGAGCGTCTGCAATATCTGCAGTGGAAATGCTCTTTAGCGGGATAGCCTCTGGCCAACGTGTGCACATATCAACACACGTTAAGATAAACTGATGTCCTCTGGCAGATTTGATCTTTAACTGACCAATAATGTCTACAGCCATTTTCTGAAACGGCCGAATAGGAATATCTGTAGCCTGAATAGGTGCAGCATGGCGTGGACCTTTGGATTTGACTTCTTGACATACCTTACAAGATCGGCAATAAATCCGTATGTCTTTGTTTACGAAAGGCCAAAAGAAAGCCGCAAGAACTCTTGACTTAGAAGAGTCTTGGACCAGACGTACAAGTACGCCATTCTTCATTGTAATCCAAGATTTTCGATTTGTATCTTTTTTTGGATCACCTTTTGTTGCAAGAGTGAAGAATTTCTTTAGAGTGGGATCATCTTCTTGCTGTTTTATAAATGAGTCACGAGAAATTACCAAGGGATCATCTTGGTTATTCACTTCAGTATCTTCAGTAGATGAAGTTTGAGGCATATTGAGAGCTTGTGCTCTTGTGACTACTGCATTAGCAGTTTGCATATTTTGATCTTCCCAAGCAGCGATTTGTTGCGGAGTGCATTCTTTGACTCCGTGAATACGACCAATGATGAGATCAGCGATCGGATTCGGCAGAAGACATGCGTGCACATCTCCCGTAAAGAAAGGAGTAGCAATATTGATGATAGCAGTAGAGTACTTCTCTAAGGTGCCGCCAAATGTTACACATTTGACTACTTTGCCTGTGGCATGGGAAGGATCTACGAGTGACTGTCTAACACCAATGGTGGTGCATCCAGAATAAAAAAGAATTGAGACTGGGCTATCATTTACTAGACCTTTATGTAAGACAAGAGATCCTCTTCTATCATGCGCGACTGACGCAGGAAGAGCAGGGAGAGGGTGACCACAACTTAAAGTAGACACCGTAGTTGGTTCGAATAATGTTTTGCATTGGGGGCATTGAGATGCTCTCCTAAAATCAAAAGCAGAACATGCCATATTATTAGAGTTTTTATTATCATTAGTCTGATTACAGGCTTCATGGGACTCTTGCTGTGCAGAGTTTGCCTGATAATGTGATTTATGTCCTTTGTATTGAGATCTACCTCGCTTATCATTGCCTCTCCAATTATTATTGTTTCCTCTATTGTAACCCCTATTTGGGTTTGAGTCATAGTTCTCATGGTTACAATTATTATGTTCATTATAATGAGTATCTCTGTAATTATGGTCTTGTTGTCTCCATGACGGATGACTTGGATAGTTCCTATAATGACTTCCTCTGCGGAAATTCCTATAATTTTGGCAACCCCTGTATCGAGGGCTGTCAGCTCGTCTCCAGTTCTTCGAAGAAGAACCTTGAAATGATTGATTACCTTGATTTTGATAACAATTCGAGTTACTCTTTTTATCAAACCTGTTTTGTGGTCCTTGAAATTTGTGTGAGTAATTAGGATTGTATGGTGTTGCTGAAGCAACTGGCATACTTTCCTTAACCTTAGCGTTGCTAATAGCTACGTCCGGATGAGCAGTGACGTATTGGGTACAATATTCTTCCATTTGTTTTAGTGTCTTGGGTTTACGCTCATGTAGGAATTCAAGGAATGGTTTATTTACACATGACATAATCTTGTCTCTGAGCAACAAGTCCATAAGGGCTTCATATGTCTTTTATGTTTGGGACAGCTCAATCCAACGCATAAATGTAAGACGTGTCCTTGCAATGAATTCTGAGAATTCTACCCCTGTTTCAGGTACCATTGTCTTAAACAAAAGACGGTAACCTTCCTCTGTCAATTGATATTGTTTTAATAACGCTGCTCTGATAACATCATAATTATCCCGGTCAGCCTCTTCTACCAAGCTTAAACTAGTCAGAGTGTCACCTTTCAGTATCTCTGATAACTGATTAGCATATTGTGATCTATCCACATTATTATTTCGACAAGAACGTTCAAACCTATCCAGCCAAACTGTTATATCGTCACTGGATGGATTAAATGCTGGTAGCTTGATCTTATAAATAAAAGATTTACCATTACCACCAGATGACTGATTAACATTACTCATGTTTGTCAATTTCAATTTTTCTAACTCAAATGCTAAAAGTTTTTCCTTATGTTCATGTTCCATCTTTGTTTTTCTCTCCTCGGCTTCAGCTTCTCTTTGTAATCTTTTTTCTTCAGCCTCTCTGTCTAATCTTTTCTCCTCAGCAGCAGCCTGAAGTTTTCTTTCCTCCGCTTGAAGTTTTTGTTTTTCCATTTCCATCTGGAATTTTCTTTCATCAGCTTGCATTTGCAACCTTAAATTCTCAGCATCTATTTTCTTTTGTTCAGCTTCTGCTTTCAATTTATTTTCCTCTTTTTGTTTCTTTTCTTCTGACTTCAATGCCATGGCCCATTGAGCAGTCGCGTATTCTTCCAATTCTTTACCAGACTTGCCTAGGGATTTCCCTAGCTCAACAAAGTAATCTAAAGTCGACATAATGTCTAACAATATGTGACTAGTTACCTGAAAAAGTCAATGAAATTTATTCCACCGTAAATGAGAGCAAGTTTTAATAAACTTGAATAATCAGCTCCCTTTATCCCAATCTCTGTGGGAGACAAGCCTTTAATAAGGTCTTGTATACTCACTTTTATAATAATAATAATAATAGTAATAAACTACCAGTTTATTCTATACCACAAGTGCACTACACAGCTAGTAGGGTATGATCAAATATACCTTATATAGCGTATGTCAACCAACAACATAAACAAAGGACAATTATAAAAGACAACATGGAAACATTCGCAGGAATCAAAGAAAACAAATAGGAAAACCAAAAGAAATAATCACAGAACCTGTGATGATAACTGCGAGGGGAAAAACAACACAAATGACGTCACAGTGTATAAATATAAAGTTGTATAGAACTAATTGAAAGGACAGAGTAGACCTACAGGTACCAACAAATCAAAACAAAACTAAAGAACAGAAAAATATTACAAAAACAACGAAGAAAAAAAAACACGTCGTCACAACTAACAACAATAGCAACAAATTGTCGCTAGCAAATTTTCAATTAAGAAAATTCGCGCCTATAGAACACTAATATAAGCCCTCTATGACATGGGAAATCTTAAATTAGTCACCTTGCCCAACCGCCCACAGACATAAACACACCAATAATATGCAACATGTAAACACTTAAACATAAATACATATATGTCAAATAATGTAATGTAATGTGTCGCACAGAAGGCTCAGATGTTATTCTACAATGGCACATTTTCTGATAAAAAGAGAATAAACTGCCACTTTAATAAATAATTAATTCTGGCCTAAACTATTACAATGTTCAATATAGAGTAGAACACCAGAAGATCCACCGTTGAAATGTAAGCACTTCTAGCTAACACAGTTAATACCCTGTTGTGCAATGATGTCTGTTCTATCACAAATGTCAACAAGCGCTGACCTAGTTACTGCCTCAGCTTGACAGGTCAGGTCACGTAATGAAACTGCTGACTAGCTGACATCGACTGTAGACTTGTACTGCTGGAGTTTATGTGTGTCGTATGCGGCCACAAGAAACGATCTGGTATCAGTAGCTGACTTCTGGCAATGTCCACTGTGCAGGTTAGACCCAGAAATCTGGCCTACCACATTGATAAGTGTAAGGAGTTCATACACCACATTGATAAAGCTGTTTTTTTGTATGGTTATGATATCTGCTTTCAAAAGGTTATACTGGACACATTGATGAATGAATTGTGGTGTTGTGTGTCAATCCCAATGTTACTTGTATGCCACTGTTAGAGCTGGGCACACAGCAGAATGGTCAACTCGTTCCGACACAGTGTTAAGTACTTAGGTCACCTTGTTCGTCAAGTGTTGAAGCGCTGACAAGGGACCGTGTTGACATAGAGTGAGAGTGTAGATGTAATTGACGCGAATGGTATATAGTTCTGTTAAGTTGACAAGGGTACTTGTGTGATATTTCACCGCTAAAATAAAATTTTCCAAATTTATTACCAAAACTGACAACCGTACTCTTTCCTTACAATTTTTTTCTTTTTTTTCCACCTGCGCGGGATTAGTCCATTTAACAGGTAGGGGTTGTTGAGCCGCGGTAGCATAGTGGTTAGTGCACTGGCTTCCTAGCGCAGTGGTCTATGGTTCGATCCCCAGATGAGGCGGGAAATTTTTAGGCCACAAACGGCTCCTGGGTTGACCCAGCCCCAAATGGGTACCAGAGAACCTCTGGGAAGGTTAAGGCGGCCGGCGTGATGCCGACCACATCACCCCTCGTGTGCCGACGGTCAAGATAATATGGGCCTAACACCATATTCCCAATATGCCTCAATGGGCGTGTAACGGGTTCCTTTACCTACCTCGGGGGCGCATTCCCATGGTCAGTTATGACTGAAGGGGCTATTATTATTATTATTATTATTATTATGTATTTATTTTTTTTAATGTAAAATTTTTGCCTCGTCTTGGCGGGGCGCGTCCCGTTCAACCTAGTCATCATCATCATCATCAGCTTTCAAGTCCCTAAGGAGCATTTGCTTTATACCAAGTCTTCCTGTCCTGTTCCATCAGCTCAAGGTCGTTCCATAATTTCTTCATCCTCTTCTTGTCTGTCATCAGTTCTCTTCTCCGTGTATTCCTTGGTCTTCCTCTGCCTCTCTTACCCTGGGGGTTCCAGACCAAGGACTGCCTGGTAAAGCTATAAGCAAGTTTGCTCAGTGTGTATCCTATCCATCTTCAGCGTCTTCTTCTCATGTCTCGTTCTTGTGGCACTTGCCTGGTTCGTGTCATCAGTTGCACATTAATGATCTTGTCATACCACTACAATCCTTCTATTTTAGACAAGCAACCATTTATGAGGGCGTCCGTGGTTTCAGCGCAGGCTTCTCGCGACACAGGTAGTGGGCTGGAGACATGGTGGCGTCACGCTACAATCTACCCAGCTGTAAGTGGATGGATACCTGACTCTGCTCTGAAAGGTAAAGGCAGCCAGGAGGGGAGCTGGTTATAGCACTACTCTGAGATCATCCAGGTCTGTATTATTTTGGCTTTTCAATGCCGCAATTACTGACTGTGCATCAGAAAAGAAAGCAACCCTTCTCTCTGCGCTTTCTTCTGTCAATATAACCTCTGCTACAGTTTTCAGGGCCTCTGCCTCTGCTCTGAAGTTGTTGGAAAATCGTCCTGTCGCCACTGACAGCATTTTTTCTGCACCAGTGCTTAAGGTCAGAAAGACGCCCCCACCTCCATTTTCTGTTGCATTTGTTTCTGATCCATCTGTGTATGCATGGGTCCAGGTGTTGCGTGGATAATGTTTCTCTATGTATTTTGTAAACAACTGTGACTGACGAAGGAATCCAAATATATCATTCAACTTTTGATAAGCTTTCTGGCGTTTTGACAAGGTAGCAAGCTATCAATAAGGACAACTTATTTCGGCTTTTAAACTGCTGAGAAGGCGTTTGAGATTCATCAATTGTGCTGGAACCACTGAAATCATCATACTCTCGATTTCGTTTGTGTTTCCTTCGAGTTTGTTCTTGATAATGTTCACACTCAGTCACATCCTTGGCCTTTTGCTCTATGTCTGCAAAAGTAGACCGCATAGCTTGAATATACCCCCGCAGGGATTCATAGAGTGCACAAGCCGTATTCAAATCTTGGTCAGAAGATTGCAAAGAAGCACTGGTCATTTGAAAACGGTGTAATACTTGATCCCACAGTATGATCATTATTCCTGTTTCTAACTTCATCATGGTTGAAAGTAGACAATGAGCCTGTTGACGACACTCTGCCTTCTGATCATTGTTATCTGAAATATCATCCAAGACTTGTTTTAATGCAGAAAAGCTGTGTAAAAGTGCTTTTGTCGCATCTGCCCAAGCGGACCATTTCACAAAGGGCAAATGGGACTTATTATGACTACCGCCAGCACATAATGCAGTAGAAAGGAGACCCCACCGGTAGGTAGAAGCAGAAAAGAAGGTGTACAGTTTTCAACAAATCCAAAGAAAATGACTGCTTCTGTCCGCAAACAGTTAAGATAAAAGTAATAAAGAGTCACACTAAGTCACCCTGTTATGCTCTTTCTCTCACAATTTCGTGACATCAAATGAAAAGGAGCTAAAGATGGCATACATCACAAGATCATTGGTTTAACGCTCGTATTAGAAGATGACCAAAAATTGATGTACATATTTATTGGCGCGGGGCCCTAAAAGCGCGGGACTCGTAGCAAATGCTACTTTTGCTACTACGTTAATCCGGCTCTGATTAGGTAAATATTTGACAAGGATCAGTGCATAGTGAGGGAGGGGGACCAACTTATCACCCAGCCCTCTCCACCCAGCCCTCCACACCCAGCGGTGAAAACAAATAAAGGATTTATTGCCAGGGTACAGTTTTGTTGGTTTTGTGGGCCCTAAACAGGACCGTGGTGCAGTTTTGTGGGCCCTGAAAAGGATCGTGGTAGGTGCAGTTTTGTGGTTTTTGTGGGCCCTGAAAAGGACCGTGAGGGGAACAGATCACCAAGGATCGCTGAAGCGTGGCACATATCAGGACATACACATGTTCGTTCGTAGCTGCATAATTTACAGAGGAGGCCAGTCCCTATCAGAGTCAGGTACCCATTTACAGCTGGTTAGACTGATGCGTGACACCTGTTCCCGTCCTCGTTGCTGTTGCCTTCTCTAACTCAAGATCAGAGTCAGGTACCCATTTACAGCTGGTTAGACTGATGCGTGACACCTGTTCCCGTCCTCGTTGCTGTTGCCTTCTCTAACTCAAGATCAGAGTCAGGTACCCATTTACAGCTGGTTAGACTCTACCTTCTTTGAACCAGAAACCCGGTAACTTATCGCGGTAGTGGAGCACTGTTGACGCATCTTGGTTTGGTTGTTCGTCCATCACGGGTGATGAAGACCACTCTGTTCATCCAATTATTTAAGAATATGTTAGGTTAGTCTATGGGTACGAAGGTGACTGAAGAGCCCGATTGTGGTGAAGTGGGATGTTATAAATATTTATAGGGGACTTAGTGTACTGACTGAGATCAGCTGTGAAGGTATCTATATCTATTAAGAGTAGTGTATTATAGATAACCTTACTTGCTACCACATATCTATATATCTCAGTCAGAATTATTCTGGAATAGTGTGATGACTACGTTATGTGTCTAGGGTATGTGTATGATGAAGTGTAAGTCACAACAACAGACAGGTAAACAATTTAATTTAATCCACTACTCTTGACAACACTGTGACACTCACATACATATAACACTCTATGAGAATATCTTAAGGAGTCACTGATAACTTTTCAAATAACAATATGTATTCACTGTTATCATAAAGGTATATGTGTGTCAGTTGTGTAGTGGTAATATGAGGTAATACTGGTTTTGTTTTGTTCAAGCTCTGTTGGTATTTGTCATCATGACTTCAATAGTTTGTCTTTTGGGACTAGTATTGGAGATGTTCTCAGTTCCTGATATTAATACAATTAAATTCCCCTCTGAATGTTATTTTTACAAAGTCATTTCAAGATGAGGGGACATAATGTTGAGCTCAGCTGGCCAAATCAGCTTATCTTGCGTGATGGCGGCAGGAAAGGACTCCTCTGCTCGAATTCTCCCCTGAGCTCTGGAGACACCTCACTGATAGCTAAAAAGACCAAGGAGTATGCTGTCCGACTCTGGATTCAGCAAAGCTCTGACCAGGTGCTGCTCAGTACCATCAAGACCACGGTCCCACAATTTCATGGAAATAAACACAGATACGTTGATTAGCAATGAATTCTGGCACAATTACTGGCACAAATTCCCATCTGCTTATGTTCCAGGCTTTTATTTAACACAAATATGAGCTGGCTTCAACGCACTGTTGCTTTATCAAGATTATTTGCACTAGTGGTCTCGAACTAACGCTCCTAAGTGAGTATATCAGCGAGTCTAGCCAATGAGGCCACGTTTCGACAAGTGTTTGAAAAAATGTTACCTTTTCACGTCTCCCCTAACAACGAAAGATAGTATTTATAGCCCGACCAATCGTGGTTAGTCTTTCATTTGTTGCGCTCCAATCAATTTGGAGTTTACATGGTAGGCTAATTCTGTAACGTAAGATTTTTTTCAAACACGTTATAAAAAAATTTTATGAGCAGAAATGATTCCATGCTGTCAGGCATCCCCACTATTTTATTTTGGGTATAATTTATTAATTCCTGGACTATTTGCGTAACGTTTTACATATTCTTGGTCAGCAAGCCCTAAGGAACCCAAATATCCAAATTTAAAAGAGCTACGTGGCTGCGTTCAAAATATGTATTTTCTACCTCCTGTTTCGAAGATGTGCTGTCTGGGTACTGTTATGTTTTCAACCGTAAACCCATCTATTGTTATCTTTCCCAATAAGCGTTTTTTATGATTTTAAAACCTAACTCTGGGAAGGGTAGTGAATTTATCACTGTCCGTCCGAAAAAGTTAGTGCTTGTAGTCTTACACGCGTGATGGCAGCATTTGTGTATCGCGCGAAGCGTGTTTAGTGTTCGGCTTTCTGCCTCTCCCTTCTCGCTATCCTTTTGTCCATCTGTCTTTTGATCTTGGTAACATAGTGTAGAAAAAGACATGAATGGAATTTAAAATTTAGGTCAACTTGCATATTTCAAGGTTTTTCTTAGAAAGGCAGCACATTTTATTGTGTGTTTGGGAAACGCGTGTATGTTGCAGAAGGCCTTTAATATCAACGTGAAACGTTACAATTTGCATACGCAGTAGAAAACAAGGGGATTTCGAGTACAGTCATTGTGACAGCACTGTTCTTTACCATTCTTCTTCCTTTATTTATTATATGTATTTATTAGGCTTTATATTTACTTGATAATTTATATATGTGGATTAGAATATTCCACGACACCGATGCGGGCCTGGAAAGATCTTGGACAGTGTGGGCAGGGAATGTTTGCTTCATGTGAAGGTTTTATTTCACGGTCCTTTCTAGCTTGTCTCCGCTGTTCCGCTGCTGCTCTTCTGGATGATTCGCATGCTGCTGCACCTTTACGAAGAGATGTGCGCCAAGCAGTTCGGTCTTGCGCAGCAGCTTCCCATGTGTCTGGGTTTATGTCAAAGGTTTTCAATGACGTCTTTAACGTGTCTTTGAAGCGCTTCTTTTGGCCACCATGGGAGCGTTTACCCTTCTGCATCTCACCATAAAAGAGTATCTTTGGCAGTCGATGGTCTGGCATGCGGACTACATGACCTGCCCAGCGAATTTGTGACTGCATCAGAATAGTATCAATACTAGGGATACCAGCTCTGTCAAGAACGGCGGTATCCCGGGATCTTGTCTTGCCATTTGATGTTCATTATCTTCCTGAGACAGACTGTATGGAAGTGGTTTAGCTTCTTTACGTGGCGCCTGTATACAGTCCATGTTTCACATGCATATAGCAGCACTGGAAGCACCGCAGCTCTGTACACCTTCAGCTTTGTCTGTAGACTAATGCCACTTCGATGCCAAACGTTGGTGTATAGTCTGCCAAATGTGCTGCTGGCTTTGGAGATCCTGGTGTTCACCTCATCATCAATGACAATGTTCTGGGATAGTGTGCTACCAAGGTATGTGAATCTGTTCACAACATTCAGTTTCTCACCATTAACCTTGATGACTGGCTCAGTATAAACTGTGCCAGGAGCTGGTTGGTACATGATTTCTGTTTTCTTCGTGTTGATGGTAAGCCCAAAGTTGGCGCAGGCTTCGGAGAATCTATCCACACTATGCTGCAGATCAGCCTCTGAGCCAGCATTGAGGGCACAATCATCAGCAAACAGAAGATCTCTGATGGTGTGTGATTTGACCCTGGTTTTTGCTTGAAGCCTCCTAAGGTTAAACAATTTTCCATCAATACGATAACTAATGTCGATTCCTGTGTCCCCGTCTCTAAAAGCATCAGTCAGCATAGCAGAAAACATGATACTGAACAGAGTCGGTGCAAGTACGCACCCTTGTTTAACTCCATTTGAGACGGGGAAAGGCTCTGATAGCTCACCGTTTTCCTGAACTCTAGCCTGCATTCCATCATGCAGTTGCTGCACTATTGTGATAAATTTCTTTGGGCAGCCGTATTTTGCCATGATCTTCCATAGACCCTCTCTACTGACCGTGTCGAACGCCTTTGTCAAGTCGATGAAAGCTGTGTACAGGTCACAGTGCTGTTCTTGGCATTTTTTCTTGTAGCTGTCTTGCAGCGAACACCATATCTGTGGTTCCACGTTCTTTCCGGAATCCACACTGACTTTCAGGTAAAAGACCTTTGTCAAGATGAGCCGTAAGGCTATTCAAAAGGATTCTGGCGAATATCTTCCCAGCGATTGATAAAAGAGAGATGCCTCGATGATTGTTGCAGTCTTGGCGATTACCTTTACGTTTATATAGATGTATAATTGAGGCATCTTTGAGATCGTGTGGGATGGTTTCACTCTGCCACATTTGCTGGAAGATCATATGAAGTTTCTCTATCAGAACTGCACCGCCATCTTTATAAACCTCAACAGGAATTGAATCGGAGCCAGGGGCCTTTCCACTAGACAGTTGACGAATCGCTTTTTTAGTTTCCTCCAGAGTTGGTACATCATCTAATGCTTCATTTATAGGAATTTGGGGCAGGCGGATGATGGCTTCGTCGTTAATAGATGATGGCTGGTTCAAGATATTATTAAAATGTTTAGCCCAGCGTTGGAGAATTTTTTCCTTGTCTGTAATTAGTGTTTTTCCATCTGCATTAAGGAGGGGAAATGATCCTGATGATGTTGGACCATAGACCGCTTTGAGTGCAAGGTAAAAGTTTTTCAAGTCATGGCTGTCAGCAAAGCCTTGGATCTCATCTGCTTTATTACTCAGCCATGAATCCCGCATCTGGCGTAGTTTATGTTGGACGATTCTACGCATGTTGTTGAAAGCGTCTTTCTTGGATGTAAATTTTGGATCATTTAAATATGCTTTATGGAGATGGTGTTTCTCAGCCAACATCTGCTTTATATCATCTGAGTTCTCATCAAACCAGTCATTTTGTTTCTTGATGGAAGGACCCAGGACCTCTGTAGCAGTGTTGTAGATCTGCTCACTTAGGGCTGCCCAATTTGTTTCCACACTTTGGCCGTCTAGCGAGATAGATTTGAGACAGTCTTCTAAGGTGTCAGTAAATGACTGTTTGATTTTTGTCTTCTTTAGTTTGGTGACATCCAGCCTCTTTTGAGTTTTCTTCCCCTGAGGGCGCCTGGCTGGCTGGATAAGAATTTTAAGTTTAGATACAATGAGGCGATGATCAGTCCAGCATTCGGCACCACACATGGACTTGGTCACCCGGACATCTTGCCTGTCCTTCTTCCTAACAATTACATAGTCAATTAGGTGCCAATGCTTTGAGCGAGGGTGCATCCAGGAGTTCCTGTTGCGGGTAGGAAGTCGAAAAATGGTGTTGGTGACAAGGAGGTCATGTTCTGCGCAAGTCTGGAGGAGAGGAAGTCCATTACTGTTACAGCGACCCACGCCGTACCTACCAATAGTGCCATTCCAGGAGATGTTATCTGAGCCTACTCTTGCATTAAAGTCACCAAGAATGATGAGCTTATCTGCTTTAGGAACTGATGCAATGACTGCATGTAGTTCTTCGTAAAACTTATCCTTGACATCATCCTGGTTTGTCATAGTTGGTGCATATGCGCTAATGATGGTGGCATGTTTTCTTCCATAGAACAGAGGGATCTTGACCGTCATGAGTCGGTAATTTATTCCCTTTGGGGGCCCCGCTAACTTGCTGACAATTGCTGTTTTGATTGCAAATCCAACCCCTGCTTCTCGTCTTTCTTCAGTTCCTCTTCCGCTCCAAAAGAATGTATAACCTGCACCCTTTTCGCAAAGTTGGCCCTCGCCTGCAAGTCGAGTTTCACTCAGTGCTGCTATGTCAATGTTGTACCTGGCCAGTTCTCTCCCAATCAGGGCAGTTCGTCTCTCAGGTCTGTTTGCGTTAAAGTCTTTGTCAAGTAAAGTGCGCACATTCCATGCGCCTAGAATGAGGGGGAAAAATCTGTCCTTTCTTTTTTCTTATATGTCGACCGCCGAAGTAGGGTACCCACCAACCGCGGTAAGCTGGTTAGGTAATGGTGAAGCAGGCAATGTTTAGGGCACCTTTTCTAGCCCCTTCCTCATGCCATGGAGGTGAGCAGTGCTTTCCTAAAGAGGGCTGCTCAGACACTCAGGGGGCTGCCGAATCCCACTGCTGCTCCGATCAGTGGAAGACGACCATATGGCCTGAGCCGCCTGTGTGTAGGTCTGCGACTACGACTGCCAGCGTACCCACGCCTGCCGCTTCGCCGCTCGCCCATCGCCACAGGACTTGTTGTGAGTGGATGGATGAATGGATGAATGGATGAAAGAGTGACTTGCGCGGTGATTTGGATTAAAGTGAGGAAGAGTTGCGCAATTCGTCGACCTCACTCTCTCGCCTGGGTCCATCTCAATCCAGTGGCAAGACAAGTCAAGACGACTGGAGATGAAGTCAGGTGCAGTGGATGACCAGGGCTTTCTACGTGCCTCGCCGTGCTCCTTACGCTCCACAACGCGTTGCTGGTAATCGCCGTCATGCCCGTTGAACCAACAGGTGGTTTCTTCCGCGCAGTCTATCGAATCCAGTCTTCGCATGCATGGGTAGGCAGACCCTAACTCACCGAAGGTTATTAACCATTCGGCTACCCTCACCTAGTTTAGCCGGCCTGTCAAAGCCGTTGTCCGGGGGTGGCCGCTGTCGCATGCTGACAGCTACGAGGAGCCACAGGTGAGAGCTGGATGCCAGGTTTGGACCAAAGGTGGCTGAGCTGCCCTTAAGTCCCAATTCAATACCGTTTTATTGCTTATAAACTTAAAATACCGGGGGTGGGGTGGGGGGGGGGGGTGGGGAGGTTGAGAGCGGGTCTGTCGTAAGCGTGTCAACTATGAATGCACGACGAACTTGCCCTCCCAAATTACAATGTGAAATCAACCTTTTCCAGTCAAGAAAAAGTACGGTTGTCAGTTTTGGTAATAAATTTGGAAAATTTTATTTTAGCGGTGAAATATCACACAAGTACCTTGACAAGTCACTCACTCAATCATAGTTTGAAGTCAATAAAGGGTAAACTGCTGATGACGTTTCATACATTTAATAATGGACGTACACTTCGACATCACAATTACAGTTACTTGAACAGGTTGGCAAAAAATCATCGTATGCTTCAAAAATGGGTGACAACATCAGGTGTACATTCATGTAGCATGTAAATACTATAGAATGATAGTAGGCAAGCACTCAATATTCTGGTTGTCTATCGTCTCATGCTTCAACTGACTAATCGCGTCAGTTAAAATGGATACATAATCATCAACAATGGTTCACTGTCATAATCTTCTCCTGGCTAAGTTTCTCAAGCCGTAAATTCATCAAATGTTTATGGCAACAATGTTAAACCACAGTAGTGGGTTTTCATAATATATAGATCTCTGTACCATCATCAGATAATAGGACCTTGTCTGTTCTCCGACGATGATCCGCTTACAATGGCGGGATCCAAAAAATGGTTCTCCTCTGTGAGCTTCGCTCACCCAGGATGAAAAATTATGAAGCAGAATTAATTCGTTAATAATAATAATAAATTCTTTAAGCACCAAACACGGCGCATAAGGCAGAAACCAGTGCTCTCCAGGTTGTTCGTTGTGACGCCACTCCTCTTAGCTCTTGCACATTATTTAGGCCCAACGTTCTTCCTTCTCTTATTATTGTTCTTCTGAGTGTTTCTTTTGGTCTTCCTTTTTTCCTCTTACCCTCAGGAACCCAAGTGAGCGCCTGTAGTGGTATTCTGTTGTTTTTTGCATTCGTAGGACATGACCGATATATGACCATCGTCTTTTCCTTATATAGTCGGAGACATATTTCTGCCTAGAGTCTTCTCTTATTTGTCGATTAGTCTTGAATTCTTTCCAACTGATGTTCATGAGTTTTCTAAGACATTTGTTCTCGGATGTATTCAGCTTGTTCTCCAATGATTTTGTTATTTTCCAACTCTCACAGCCGTATGTTAACACTGAGATAACATTTGAATTAAACAGACGAAGCTTGGTATGTATATTCAATGATCGTAATTTCCAAATGTTAGATAATCTATTGAAGGCGCTAGCTGCCAAAGCAATTCTAGTATGGATTTCTCTTGTTGTGTCACCATCCTGAGTCATTTTACTGCCTAAATAATTGAAATTTTCAACTTTCTGTAGTTTTTCCCCGTTCAAGATGATATCAAAGGTCTCGTTAGAAAAGTTCATAGCTTTTAATTCGTTATTCATACATAAATGTCCTCATTGGGCTTCTATACATTTCTGCTATCAATAAGGCTGGTTACATCAAATAATCTAGTGCTGCTAGATAAACCCGTCATCTTCATCTGTAGTCAATAATCCTAGATGTGCGATAATACGTCTGCCCATCTAGGCTTTAGCAAAAAGTTCAGCAAAAATGTTTTGATTTTACCTTGCTTTAGGAAAAACACACTAGCGAATAACGCACGCCATTCCTTAGCGTTAATAATGAACATTAGGAGAATCTCTGATACTACAGTCATACAGAGAAACAATCTCCTTCCTAGAATAAATCACAGAGACCAATCTTCAGGCTTTCTAATCGAACAGCCCAGTAGCGACGACATGACAGCAGCTTTCTTGTCGACACCCCAAATCGACGCATGCGCAGAAATGCCTTTAACCCCAGAGTTCAGCTCAAAAATAGGCTGACATAGAAATACAAAGATACAAAGATATAAGACCGAATCACCTTTAATAGTCAAGGAATAAATATAAATTCGGGCCATAAACATTTTAAGCAAGACCAATCTGTTTCTGGCCATACCAGACGAAAAATGACGTAAATCTAGTATTCATACGCCAGATTGAGACACAAGAACAGATAACCCATATAACCGAATACAACATCGACCAATCAGGGTTCTGTCCCTTAGACTAAGAATCATTGATTCTCAAATAAATACGTTTCATCAGACAAATAGTTGTACTTTACATTTGTATGCCTACCAACAGTAATCTGTGCGTCACAGACTACCACACAAAAGAATCTGTGCGCAACAATACATTACAGGATGCAGAGTTCCTTAGTACTCTTGCATTAGCGCCGCTCCGATCCCTGTGGATGAGGCGTCACTACGAAGAACAAAAGTCTTATCAGCAATAGGTAGCCTTAAGATAGGTGGGGATGAGAACAAATTCTTAATCTGATCCAATGAAGATTGACATTCTTGAGACCAGCGCACCATGTTAAGAGACCCTTTCTTCAATAGGGTTGAGAGTGGTGCCATGATAGAGGATAGATTCTTAATGAATCTTCCATAGAATTGTATTAATCCAAACAGACTACGTACTTTTTTTTAGTTTTAGGCACAGAGATATTTAATATCTTAGAAATGTTTTTATCCTCTGTCTTCAATAGACCGTGGCCAATACGATGACCCAGGAAAGAAATTTCACTAACCCAACATAGGCTTTAGAGGGTTTTGCAGTCAAATTATGCTCGCGTAGAGTAGACAGTAATTCATTTACACCCAAATAGTGATCTTCCCAAGTATTACTGAAAAGACAGATGTCGTCTAAGTATGCAATGACATCTGAACGATATGAGAGAATTCGACGCATCATGCGTACGAAAGTAGCTGGGGCGTTCATAAGCCCGAAAGGCATAAAATTCCACTGAAACAAACCCCTAGGTGTTGAGAAAGCAGTGAAAGGTTTGGCGCGTTCAGTTAACGAAACTTGCCAATACCCTTTCGACAAGTCAAGTTTAGTGAAGAATCGAGAGTTAGAAAGTCTAGTAAGTAGATCTTCTAATAGAGGCATAGGTTCAGCATCTCACATCGTAACTTGGTTCAATTTGCGATAATCTACGCAGAGGCGTATGTTATTGTCTTTCTTTCGAACAATAACCATGGACGATGAGTATGCTGAGGTGGATGATTCAATTATTTTCAATTGTATCATTTCATCCAATTCTTTCTCGACTTGTGCTTGAAAATGAATAGGAATAGGATACGGTCTTACTCTAATCGGATGATGATCAGTAAGTATAATGTCATGTTCAATGACATGTGTGTGTCCAGGAATGTCGGTAAGGACATCCTGAAATAATTGTAGCGTAGAAGATACTTGTCGCTGTTCCTCAAAAGACAAATTAGAAGAAACAGTAACGTTTTTCCATGATTCCGTAGAAGTAAGTGGAATCGCAGGAAGAGGTAGATTAACATCCTAAAAAGTAGTTTCCTCATCCTGTATAACTGACAGGGATGAGATATGACCTTGTTGGACTGGAGAATCGTCCGTCGCCTGGAAAATAGGCTGCAAATAGTCTGGTCGTTCATGATATTCCGTAAGCATATTTATATGGAAGGTTTTATGCCTTCCATCAATATCGACAACATAGTCGACATCGGAACTTTTCGAGACTATTGTATATGGACCTTTCCATGTAATAAGAAGTCTGTTCTCCCTAGAAGGAAGTAACATAAACGCTTTGTCTCCAGGACAAAGTTGACGTAGGCGTCTCTTCTTATTAGCAAATCGCCTTGCCTTTTCTTTATCAAATTCGGATGAGGAAGTTGCTAGCTTGCATGCTTCAATAATCTTTTTCCTGAAAGCAATGACATACTCATATGAAGATTGTGTGTCATTGTCGATATTATCAGCAGTAATCAGATCATGCAGTAAAGACATACGACCGCGCGGTCGCGCGCCAAAGACAAGTTCAAAAGGAAAAAATCATGTATGTTCGTTGGGGACCTCTCTATATGCAAATAGAATCGCGGGTAGAACCCTGTCCCAATCCTGAGGATGATCCTCAGTTATCTTCCCAAGTAAGTTCCTGAGTGTTCTATTAAGACGCTCAACTAACCCATTAGACATTGGGTGATAAATACTACTCAAAGATCTTTTAATGTGCAGAGTAGACATTACCTGCGACATTGTGTCTGATATCAATTGTGTACCATGGTCTGACAATATTTCCCCGGGAAAACCCAAACGAGAGAATATAAGCCAAAGAGCGTCTGAGATATCAGCAGGGGAGATGCTCTTAAGAGGTATAGCCTCTGGCCAACGCGTGCACATGTCAACGCACGTAAGGATAAATTGATGTCCTCTGGCCGATTTAGTCTTAAAAGGGCCAATGATATTTATGGCCATTTTCTGAAACGGCCGAATAGGAATGTCTGCAGCCTGAATAGGCGCAGCATGCCATGGACCACTAGATTTGACCTCTTGACATTTTTTGCAAGAAAGGCTATAAATTCGTATGTCTTTATTGACAAATGGCCAAAAGAAAGACGCCAGAACTCTCGACTTAGTTCGGGAAAAACCCATATGTCCAGCACACTGAGAATCGTGTGCATGTTGAAGAATTAGGGCTCTCATACTTTTGGGCACGAGAATTTGAGAATGCATAGATGTGTCTGAGTGTTCTACCATACGCACTAGTATACCATTTTTCATAGTGATATATGCTTTGTGATTAGTATTCTGATTCGGATCACCGTTTTTAGCGAGAAGAAAGAATTTCTTTAAAGACGGGTCTTTTTCTTGTAGTTTCACAAACGAGTCATGCGAAATCACCAAGTGATCCTCTTGGCTATGTATTTCATTAACTTCAGTAGATGAAGTTTGAGGAATAAGAGCTTGTGCTCTTGTTACCACTGCATTGGCTGTTTGGATATTCCGTTCTTCCCAGGTAGCAATTTGCTGCGGGGTGCATTCTTTAACCCCATGAATACCACCGATGATAAGATCCGCAATAGGTTTACGTAGAAGACACGCGTGGACATCTCCAGTAAAAAAGGGAGGAGCAATGTGAATAATAGCAGTTGAGTAATTTTCTACTGTGCCACCAAATGTTACACATTTAACCACCTGTCCTGTGGCACAGCGAGGATCTATCAGAGATTGCTTAACTCTAATAGTAGTGTACCCAGAATCGAAAAGCACTGAGACTGGATTACTATCCACAAGACCTTTATGCAAGACAAGCGATCCTCTCCCGTCATGCGCAACTGCAGCAGGAAGAGCGAGAAGAGGGTGATGATGCGTGATGCCATATGATGATGGATGGTATCCGCATGTCTGGTTTTTGTGTAGTGTGTAGATGATGTACAGTCAAACAATGATCATACAAAAACAGGGCAATTCACACAAGGACGTCAGTTAACTCACGACGTATAAAGTCAATGATGCTTGTAACAGCTAGTGACGTTTTTCTGTATCATTTATTGTGGACGCCACAGTGACAAAATGTATACGCGAATATGTAGGTACATCTGACAGTCATTATCACAGCAACAATGTCAGTATAGCAATGGACGGTAGACAGCATCATAATAAAGGTGATTCACAGGCATGTCAATACATTATAAGGCTGTAATGTAGTCGGGAAAATTCTCCATCCCTTTCTATCTTAGCCAGAAGATAACCAGATGTATGAGATCAGTTCACTCTCCTTAATCTGACTTCAGCAAGACAGACACGTCTGCCGAAGTATAAATAATGTCCTCAAAAAATATCCTCTAGATAACAAAGGTTTCCAAACCTAGTTCATGTAACAAAGTAGCAAGTAATGGTCCTTGGGACATGCATCAACCGATGCGGTACAATACAGCAACACGTGAGCTGGGAAAACATCTCGTGACGACGACTTTCGAAGACAGGCTATGAATCAAAAATCGCTCACGACCAAAAATCGATAGAGTTAATGAAAAGTTAATTTACCTTGCCTTCAGGAAATACACAGAAATATTACGCCTCCCGGCATGTGGAAATACACTAGAGGTATTATCTCGAATAAACGAAATATCCATTAAGAGGACTTCACATTCCTGACAGAACAAAAAAATAGCGGAGATCCCCTCTCAGCGAGGCATCTTCCTAGCTATTCAAAATCGCTCACTCTGGTGGGCGGAAATCGATCGACCAAAAAGCAAGACCAGTCATGCGCAGTCCAGCGCAAAATGACCACAGCTCAGAACTTAAGACGCAAGGACCTTTACTACGAACCAGCGTAAGAATGATTACCTTAAAAGGATAACCCAACCGGTTGCCAACCGTTTTCTGAGAAAACGGCCTAGCATAGCAAACTTAACTGCATTCAATACCAACGCGAGGAAACAACTGCTTACCGAGAAAAGTGACTATAAATTTCAAGCAGTTGTTGCCCTTGCGTTACAAAATATATATTGTAATAGAACGATGTTGCGAGAATTTCTCACGCAACAGGTGACCACAACTTAAAGTAGTTACTGTGGTCGGTTCAAATAATTTTGTGCATTAGGGGCATTGAAATGCTCTCACAAAATCAAAAGCAGAAAATGTGACAGCATTCGAGTTTTTATTATCATTCACTTGATTACTGGCAAGATGAGACTCTTGTACAGAGTTTCCCTGATGATATGATCTCTTTTTCTTGTGTTGAGATCTACCACGATTATTATTCCCTCTGAAATTGTCATAGTTTGATCTGCCGTGACCACCGTTCTGGTTTGAATCCCATTTTCCACTTCCATAATTATTGGACCTGAAATAACGAGGACTATCAGATCGCCTCCAGTTCTTTGTAGAAGACCCATTATGTGATGGGTTACCCTGATTCTGATCATAATTACGATTGCTCTTCTTATTAAAGTTGTGTTGAGCACCTTGGAATTTATGCATAACGTTAGGGCCATATGGTGCTGCGGAAGCAACTGGCAACTCTTCCTTCAGCTTAGAATTACTAACAGTAGCATGGGGATACGCAGTAACGTACTGGCAACAATATTCTTCCATGTCTTTTATGTTCTTAGGTTTACGCTCATGAAGAAATGCAAGGAAAGACTCATTGACATAACTTTATCTCGAAGTAATAAGTCCATAAGGGCTTCGTATGTTTTTTCTGTTTTAGACAGCTCAATCCAACGTGTCAATGTAAGACGTATCTTCGTAATAAAATCAGAGAACTCTACTCCAGTTTCTGGTAGCATTGTCTTAAAACGAAGACGATAATCTTCTTTTAATTGATATCTTTTAAGTAATGTTGCCCTGACAACATCATAATTAGCTCTGTCAGGTTCCTCTACTGCCATTACAGTACTTAATGGTTCACCTGAAAGTAACTCCATCAGTTGTCCGACATATTGTTCCTTATCTACCTTATGCGTTACGCATGTTAATTGAAATCTATCAAGGTAGAAGGTTATGTCGTCCTTTAGAGGGTTGAAAGGGGGCAATTTGACTTTATAAGTATTCTCCTTTATCTTAGCCGAAGTTGCTTGAGGAGCACTCATATTCATGATCTTTAATTTCTCCAACTCCAAAGCTAAGAGTTTTTCCTCATGTTCCATTTTCCTTTCTTCAGCAGCAGCTTGAAGTTTCCTCTTTTCAGCAGCAGCTTCTCTGTCCAATCTTTTATTTTCAGCTTCAGCAGCAGCTTCTCTGTCCAACTGCATTTGCATCCTTTTCTCTTCAGCCTTCTGTGCCTTGGCACATTGAGTAATTGCAAACTCTTCCAATTTCTCATCAGTTTTGCCAAGGGCTTTCCCTTGCTCGATGAAGAAATCCAATGTAGACATTCTGTCTATTAATGTGAGATCAAACCTGAAAAATTAAATAAATTACCTTATCCCAACTTCAATGGGAGACAAGTCTGTAATACTAGACTTGAATACTCACGTCACTTTATTATATCCCAATCTCCGTGGGAGACAAGTCTTTTAATCAAAAACTTGTATAATCACCTTGTTTCTCTATAATAATACCGTCATAAACAACCTCTGTCTGATAGTGCATCATATTAATAATAATAGCTCATGACCAAGTTTATATATATATATATATATATATATATATATATATATATATATATATATATATATATATATATATATATATCTTTATATATATAGACTGTGTATGATAAACATATATACGATAAAAATACAAAGACAAGAATATAGAACAACCGAAAACGTTCGCAGAAGTCAAATCAAAAATAAAGCTTAACTCAATCTAATGTTGCAAAGAATAGCAATGATAACTGCGAAAATTAAACAAAACAACTGACAACACTGTTATAAACAAAAAGATGTACAGAAATAAATGAAAGGAAGAAAGAGAGCAGACAATTACAAACAAAACAAATCAAAAATCAAAGAGTGAAAAAAATAACGAAAACTACACTAACACATCTTGTCACAGCTAAGAAAAAAAAATGAAAAGTAGCAACACACGTCGCTCGAATTTCCGCTTTGGGAAATATGCACAGTCCCTAAAGAAAACACTCTCAGTAGAACCTCTGTCATGTGGTATATTCTAAAGGAGTCACCTTCCCAACCAACCCGCTAAATATACACCACAATAGTCAAAGAATGCGGATAGAGGAAGGCTCAGTTGAACATATATAAAGGCACAGTTTAACACCTAAACGGGCCACTTATCTCAAGCACAACCCTCAAACACCCGCAAAGATGCAGTACGATGCGGTACAACTGTAAACAATAATGGCAGACGATCCACCGTTGAAGGTCACCGTAATTTGCCAGCAGGTAGAAGTCTCCAAAGTGTAGCTACATTAAACCATTCTCGACATCAGTTGAGATCGGAAGATCCAACGTCGATATGTGTAGACTTAGCATGTAAACAATAGATTGTAATGATTACAACCTGAACTTAAACGTAGATAACTTGACTTGAACGTAAACAACTTGACTTGAATGTAAACATGTGTCCATTGACGACTGTCAAAGTGTTGAAGCGTAAATTGACTTCACAAGCAGCTGTGGTCCATGTAGCAGTATAAGGCTTTGACCTACTTAATACTGTTCGCTGTTTTTCTGACACTCCACAATGTTATCTTGACCCACGAATCTGGTCCACCAGATTTAACAGAAGCTTTTTATCCACTAGATATTACAGCCAGATGTTACCGGTTGATTTTGTCCAGAATGCTATGATGTTAACGAGCGGTTTAAGTATAAGATGTTAAAGTCTGTTTGCTCGTGTGAAATCTGGTACTTGTACCGTGTTGAAGTGTCGCTGAATGGGCGTGTCGTTGATCACCTAGACAGTTCAGTGTTGCGTGTATCTAGGTCAACAGCGTGAGGCACTGCCAGGGGTGTAATGCAGACACTCACACATAATAGCATACATGTAGTTTCTCAGGAGTGTAGTTATCATAGTAGGATGCAGTAGAGTGTAAAGATGTATGCGTAGGAAGCAGCAGATCGTGGACACGAAGTCGTATAGGCTCTTATTCATCTACGCCAAACTCACACCACCACAAGTAGAAGTCATAGATGTGGATAATACAGATGACTTTTCCAACATTTATTACTGCAACAGTACGCTGACAGACGACACAGTCAATAGCACAAAGGGTCATGGACATTTCATGTGTGATCAATAATAATAATCATCGAACATCATAATCTTGCATAGCTCATGTGCAAGATGCTAGTAAAGCTGGCTTGACAATATACATTCTTTCTTACTGTAGCTCAGAGCCCCTGACTAAACGCGTCAGGTAGTCTTTCAACAAATATGCCGCACGATAAAGGCGGATTCAGTTGATCAATATCAAAGTCTATGAACTTGTATTATAAAAAGTCAAGACTTCATCTGGCTTCACCCGCCAGACACTTCTTCTTCTGCTCAAAGATATCGGCCATGATATCGGGCCTCTATAATAATTCAAACAACAGTGTATTCTGCATAGGCAGGTATGGTCATCCATGCCGAAACATACCACCAACAGGCGGTTTCCATATTAATATCTCTTCACTGGGCTTCTGTAATATATCTAGACGAATCGTCTTAGGTGGCTATATCTAGCACACAAAATGGACTCTACATCTCAAGAACTGTGAGCGCTACTCACAGCTTGACACAAAATGCTCTGGAATCTAGGCGTAATAATTAAGTTCTTTTTACCTTGGACAGAATCCGAGAAATACACTAATTACAACTGTCGTCATTCTTGACGAACAGAATAACTCTGGGGAGAATCACTGACATCACAGTCACACTGAAGACTATCTTTCCCCCAGAAAATGCAGAGAAGAACAACGGACATGTCGTCCGGTCAGAACCCAGCTCATCATTCCATGACGGAAGTCTATTCGTTTCGCGCCCAAGAAACTTGCGCATGCGTAGACAGAACAGATTTGAGAACAGCTAACCCCGTCGGAAGACAGGTCAACTACAATGAATAACAAAGGGAAGATAACCCTAAATCAACCTGTCCCAGGGAGTTAATAAACAGTTCTCTACCTTAGATCATCAAAAGTATTAAATAGATATACGTCTTATGACACCGTCAAAAACGACAGCAACAGTATGCAATGACAACTGCGAAGGAAAAAAAAACAAGACAAGTAACAACACAATGTATAAATACAAATGTGTAAAAAAAACTATGCGAAAGCAAGATGGAGATGGACGACGGTTACATACAAAATATATCATAAAATAAGGTACGTATAAGAAAAAATTATAACGAAAACAATAGTGAAACAACACGACGTCACAGCTAAACAAGTAGTTGTCACAGACAACCAAACGCAGTGAACTGTAAAAATCCTTCAACACATATGTGTTGGAACATCCACTTGCAAAAAGGTGCCCCTACAGAACAGTCACAAAGGCCATAGTGTGAATCTGGGATAGTTCCTTCGTGAGTCTCCAAACCAAACCTCCCATGTAAAACATTGAACATAGAACATGAAATATCAAGGTGGACATAATACAGAAGAGCTCAGCTAACATAACACGGTAGAAAGAACAACAGCGTTTTTACTTTTTTTTTTTTTTTTTTTTTTGATAAGGAAAAAATTTCCCGATCCTAACAGGACTGTCGAATTCGGTATTCGGGCGCTGTAATACTGAGCCATAGGAAGAAGAAGAACCATGATGCCATTCCACGTTAACTTTGATGATGAAGGTCAGCGTTGACGGTTGTAGTCTGTGAGTTGACCTTGAACTCCAAGTGAGCTGATGTCGCCTTGAAAGACTATGGAAATTCAACCGATTACTTCATTGATGGAATTCGTTCCCTTGAAACATCTTAATTTCAGAGCACACTTGGCCACCAAATTGTAGTAGTTATTTCTTAGAAGTGGTTGGTTGTTGTTGTTGCTGGCTACTACCGTGTGCTGATACGCGAATATTATGAGGCGATATGGCAATCTGGTTAACAGGAACACTAACAGGGCACGTCAACAAATGCCAAGATTGTAGTGGTGGAACTCTTGGATTGATTTGGACACAGTTTATTTAACGAAGACATTGGACGGACGTGAATATAGACAGAGTACACATTATCTGTCATAGACGATTGCAGGTTAATCATTATGACGAAATGTCTATATATCTATTTCGCACTCAAATCAGATACTTTCACGACAGTCATATTCATGAAGGCACGACAGGACATCTTAAACACATCATCAATGTTCAAGGATGATCAGACAACTTGATTCACAAACTGATCGTTATATATTCAACTTATGACGGTTGACCCCTCAAGGGCAAGCCTCCATATTATAATAAAAAGTACATGATTCATTAACGAAGGTTCCATTATCAAGTAGCCTCGTAAATAATCTGGTTGATGTGTTTAAAAATTCATTTTCAAAACTTCATGGTCAATCGTACATTATCAAATCCTAAGTCCATTTTGACTGACCTCTCAGTAAAATCTGCCGTAATATTCAGAGACGGCAATAAAATCCCTAATCCATGTAGCTACGCGTTTTGGTACTACAAGACTTCATACATAATCATAGGCTGGATCTTTAATGACTTGGCTTTAGATACCATCCATTTCAATACATCCATAAACAAGGTCAACAAGTCCCGTGGGATGTACTGACTAGATACAGTAGGACGAACAGACGTCGAATAAAATTTACATTATAATAAATGAACTCACGGTAACTCCTAACAGCTATTGCTTCCAGACGGAAGGCTGTTTTCCAATTGACGTTACCCTTCAAATAACCCAACATATGGGGTTCGAATCAACAGACACCATGTCTGACATTCCATACCAGCCCTTCACCTTCAGGTTACTACGTCATGTGCTGTTTGGTAACACAACGCGCAGAATTCCCAATACTAAAATGTGCGCTATCGTGCGCGATGAATTAAATTACCAATATATTACTACCATATTAGTTGGTGCGTACCCTCTTAACAGAAGTAGGACCTGTGACTACTTTATGACTGTTAAGGACTCAAAAAGGACGCAACAGTAGAGTCTAACACTTCCATATCCTATAGAAATATCTTCTTGGGACTATCTTTATTTTGTTTTTATGATCAACAAAATTTAAGAAGCGAGAACTGTACAGAGATAAGAACAACCAGCGTGAAAAAACAATATTACGTAATTAAGTTAAGTACGAATGTCTGTGCACGCAGTGCGCAAAAGTGGAAAAGATATGCTTGAGATATAAGCAAAAATATAGCAGACAAAAAAAAAAGACATTTAACCCTGTCAAGAAAACGCCACGATTTTGTAAATTAAAGCTTGCAAGGGCACTCAAAATATCATCTTGTGTTATCCGAACGTTTTGTCTTTGAAGGCTGAATTCTTAGATTAGAAAAGGATGTGATACAAAAAAAAAGTGTTGGAACACGAATGATGAAATAATATGTATTGTAAACACGAAAACCAAAACATCAAAACATTCATGAAGTATCGACTTAAAAATATCAGCTAAAAGAGCTATGGTCACCAGAGAGACACAATAACGTGGCCACATTGTGAGAGCAATAAATAAATAAATGAAAAAAGATAAGGGTAAGATCCATCGTTTCTTGTTTTATCTTTGGAAAACAGGATAGGGCAAAGAAAAAGAGGGGGACATTAAGAATACAATGCTCAGAGCAAAGAAGCGACAAATATGGGAAACTAAGAGCCAAGAATTCAGACCTCCATAACTACCTAGAGTTCGCTGGGAGGACAATACCAGACAATCTCTGAAGGTGGTCGTAGTGGCTAAGAGGTATTGCGTCCGCCTCGAATTCTAGAGGTACCGGGTTCGATTCCCATTAGAGGGAATATAATTTATAGAAATTTTTTTCAGAACCAGTGCTCCTAATAAATTCATACTTCCCCCTGGTCTCATTGGAAGTGAGATCGGATGTCTATCCTTTTCGGATAAGGGCGAAAACATAGGAGGTCCCGTGTGGACGTTGTGCACGTTAAAAATCCCACGGCAGTTGGAAATTGTAAAGAATAGGCCATAAGGCTGCTGCCCTGGCAAAATTTAAAAATTAGAAACCTACCCACCAAATATTTTTACGGAATGTGTGATTCCTATATACACACATTGGAATTCTCGCTGGTGCTACGGAGTTCGCGCACTGTGTTGAGATTCTCCTTGTGTGATCTAATGGAGAAGATCGGAGCACTGATGGAGTTGCCCGTGTGCAATAAAGATAGTCCTGTGACAGCGCCATATTGTCACTATCATGGTCTCCGTGGTTTAGTGCCTTTTTACCACATGATCTTCAAGAAGAAGATTTATTACTAGGCTACAATAAAGCCTAAAAATAGTGGTGTCTTATATTTGATAGTTGTGGTGTATATTTGTGTTTTCGCTCCTTTAAGAGCAATAATCGCGTGTGTTATTTGCGTGGCGCAATTAATACGCACAGCGCACTAAGCTGAGTGATTCGCCCTAGGGCCTATATAAAGAGATAGCGAGCCGGCGAAAGGCCTATTCGAAGATCCGTCCAGACAAGAGAAAACGAAGATACGAGGCGCCCTGTGTGGGTAGAACAAAGACATGACACATGAGTTAATTTAGGTTAGCGTTAGTGATCTAGTTTTATTATTAGATTCAGCGTGTCTGTTCTAATGTTTAATGAAATAGATAAAAGGATGTGTTTCCTAAGGTTTGAAAAACATTAGATTTAGTTCTGAAATGATAGATGAGTGAAAATAATGTATGGATAGATTTCACTATAGTGCGTTTCATAATGTTTGCCGCTGTTTAATATTCAATATCACTGCAACCACTTGATCGTTATTGTTGCAACTTTGCATATGACCTAATGATCGCTATGTCCCGAGGGGGACATTTTTTTCCTCGTTAACAAACTTATGGTTTTTAATTTTCTTTATTTAAAGTATACAAAATCGAACACCTCCTAGTCTAACCTTAATATGAAAGGCCCTCCCCCGTCATATTTGTGAGCTATTTCGATTTAACATCTTGAATATATTTCACGTGATGTTCCCCGTGTTTCAGCTCACTACCGCACTATTTTAAACATTACATTGATCCTTCCGGTGCGTTCAGTTACCGTTCTACTGATTGTTTATTTCAGTGCATATCTTTCGGTATTTTCGGTCTGTAATACAATGAGTATGAAAGTCAAGTTCCTTAACTGCATACAATGGCAGTGAAGATGTATAAATATTTCTGCAGAGAAGCAAAGCGTGGTAAACTGTATCGGAGTCTCTCAAATACTGAAAAGAGAACTACTCATGCTTTGGGTTTAAGTAAACGCTCATTTCATCAATTACTCAAAGCCAACCCCTCTAACATTCGAATTGTATAGACGCCTATGCCGACAATATGCAACTACCGTCATTTACGGTAAATTATTTTCTTCCAGGACTAAATAATTACTTCGTTAAAAAAGATCAAAGGAATTAGCCGTTGCAAGAAAAGAACACTACCTGCAACATTGAATTTTATAAAAACTTTGGGACATTGAAAATATAAGACCACATGCAAAAAATCATGTTTATCAGTGCAAGTAATATGGAGATATTTCAAGTCAACCGTTGACCGATCTTTTTGAAACGCACTATAGTGCTAAGTACAGATTGCAACAGCTTAGTATCAATTAGTTCATTCACCATACCAGGCAAATTTAGTAGGAGAGTATTTTATACATGGAACTGGACAGAGATGTTATCTGGAACTAAAATTTAGATAGTATTAACTGTTATCAAGATGGCAGCCACGTGTTCATGAAAAGCATCATGCAATGTGTATAAGACGGCGCATCACCATGCGTCTGTATAAAGAAGGCGCCAGTTTTATATTGTGTGAATTGACACGTTGGTGAAAGTAGGTTAATGTAATTTTCCCCAGTAATAGAAGAGAGAGAGAGTTTTCGTAGTAAATTTCCTTTAGGTGATGTATTTAGTTCCAGTTTTGTTAAAGTCAAGAATAATTATATTTTATTATTTGATACGATGGTAATTGAGTGTATTTCACGATACTTATCATAATCCTACTGTTTATATTTACTGGATTACTTTGAGTGAGGTGAGAATAGGTATTTATATTTCTGGAGAGCGCAAGGTCACTCCTTGGTGCGTAAGGCACTTTGAGACAGAGGTGTTTCTCTGTTTGCTCCTTGTGGAACATGGAAACACCAATGCAGCTGGTGTCCAACAGAAGCCTGCATGAAGCATTTATATGCTATTGCAGTGGTTGTTGCGGTAACGATGTGTTTCATGTGATGAGTTTTCAATCTCATCAGGGGTCATGTACGACACGCTTGTGGCCAGGCGCACCAGTCGTCATTTACAACATGTTCAGAGTGCAGGAACAAATATTGATGTGGATCGGTTGAGAGGTAGTAGCTTATTCTCATTAATGAGAGTATTGGTTGTACATATTGTTTAATTCTATTAGATACATATTTTATTATTATTTAATTATGGTTATGTGTAGAATGGTTTGTGAGAGCACGTGGGCTTACTTGGAGATATATATCTCTCTTCTCCGCTCCTGAGGGAGCATGGGGCCACCAATGTAGTTTGCCTCCGCATGAAACATTCAGATGGTCTTGCAGTAGTGGTTTCGGTAGCAACCGATGTTACACGGTGAGATTGCCAGTCTCATGCACAACACCATACTAGTATCGCTGGACGACATGCATGTGTGTGTGCATGATAGTTGAATATTCAGTTTCACACAGTGTGGAAGGACAGTTTGACAGGTGAGAGCATGGTGTTTCTAATTATTTAACTATGATTTTAACTAGTCGCTG
The DNA here is from genome assembly GCA_024509875.1 of Oreohelix idahoensis. NCBI lineage: Eukaryota > Metazoa > Mollusca > Gastropoda > Stylommatophora > Oreohelicidae > Oreohelix > Oreohelix idahoensis. The sequence goes on from JAMPIV010016352.1 coordinate 218,360, forward strand.
CTTTGTTTGTTTCTTCAGATTAGCAATCGAGCACTAGCTGGGTGTTTGGTTTTGTTCGCTTTGTTTTATTTGTTTAATGTTTGCTTCGTGTGCTTAATGTCACTGACAGGGTTGTAGAGATAAATACAGCCCCTGCCTTAAGAATGAGAGTTTTATTGTTGAATCGGGTCGGTTGCGAGTGTGCAAGAGAGTTATCAAATATCACAACATCATCATCATCTCGCCCACCCTATCACAATTGGCGTCGTCGACAGGATAGGCAGACAGTGACACCGAGCAAACAGCAAACGAGCAAATATTGTATTGTAAACACCCAGCAGTGCATTCTTGCAGCAAGATGTCTAATGCGCATATGAAGGTAGTATACGTGAAGGTGCCGGAGGTAAGGCTATTTGGTGGAAAGGCAAGTTCCACTTGGCAAGAGTTTGTGGAAGATGTAGAGGCCGTATGGAAGATGGCGCCCTTTTCTGCTGAAGACAAGTTAGACGTTACCTGGAATAATGTCACACCCGTGATCTCTAGGGAATTACGGATACGTGGTGGAGCCAAGACCAGCCCTGAGAAGTTACTGGAAATAGTAGAGGAAGCCTACAGTGACCGACCACTAGTCAGTAAGATGACTAGGAATTTCCAGGCCGTGAGTCAGGGGCCTATGGAATTTGCTTTTTTCTGTGAAGTCAAAAGCCAGAGACACTAATGCAGATAGCAAGTGCAGAAGCTCAGAATGAAGAGGAGGCACTCAAAGCAGAATTATCTTTCTTAAAGTCCCAGCTAGCACAGCTATCACAGACCAGTTTGCCAGCACAAGAAGAGGTGCAGAGAAAGAGAGCACCAGGCCAACCGCGGAAACAGCCAAAGCACGATGAAGAGATGTGTGAGACCTCAACTAGACCTTCGTGTATGTGAGAGTCAGGCTGTTGTCAAGGAAAGCAGTGAGCTGACTGTACCAACAAACGCAGTTGCACCGACAAGGCGAAACGGGGTTTGCAAGTGGTATAGTGTCCACAAGGAATGTGGGTTTATCACGCAAGAAGATGGAGGTATTGATGTATTCGTACATCAGACCAAGATATTCAGGAAGGGATTCAGGAGTCTGGCGAGAAGTGAGAGAGTAGAATTTGACAGCAAACCATCGGTCCAGGGCATGGAAGCAGTCATTGTATGCGGCATTGGCGGTCAAGAGTGTAAGGGTAGTAGGAGGCGTCCCATGGCACAGAGAAAGCCTACAAAGTTGAGGTGCTACAATTGTGGAGAGTTCTCAGGCCGCATGGCAGCCAAATGCCCTCAAGGCCCTCTTCCAAAACGATGTTTTAGATGTAAGTCACAAGAACATCTGATATCCGCCTGTCCCTCAAGGAGCTCTTTTCCCAGACGTACTGCCACAACTAGGTTGCCTTTAGGATGCAAGCCAAGAGATGGCCGTGACAACTGTCACCCTGGGGGCGCCGAGAAAATTGGTAGTCGTTTGGGGGAGGAAACTCGGCCTAAGCACATAGGAAGGAGTGCGCTTCAGTGTTCAGAAGAGGAAACTCATCTAAAGCAGATAGTGGGGTATGTGGGCCACCGTCCACACAAAACGACTGTAAAACACGTCAGGAGCAATCCCCTTAAAAATCGACAGCTGCATGCACTGACAAGAAGAAGTCACAAGCAAGCAGCGACGCTGTACAAGTGGACGAATCTTCTAGACCACAGCAACTGCCAGCCCAAAAACGTACAACTAGAAACATGACGACCAAGAAGGTCCCCAGCCGGGTTGTACCTATTACAGAAGCTCAGTCCAAAGCATCGCCGCTCAGAAAGAGTCATGCGCAGCATCAACGATCTGAGAGATTTCGACTAAAGCGCAAGAGGTAGTGATGTTGTTGGGATGACAACAAAATCAGGCGGGGAATATGTGACAGCGCCATATTGTCACTATCATGGTCTCCGTGGTTTAGTGCCTTTTTACCACATGATCTTCAAGAAGAAGATTTATTACTAGGCTACAATAAAGCCTAAAAATAGTGGTGTCTTATATTTGATAGTTGTGGTGTATATTTGTGTTTTCGCTCCTTTAAGAGCAATAATCGCGTGTGTTATTTGCGTGGCGCAATTAATACGCACAGCGCACTAAGCTGAGTGATTCGCCCTAGGGCCTATATAAAGAGATAGCGAGCCGGCGAAAGACCTATTCGAAGATCCGTCCAGACAAGAGAAAACGAAGATACGAGACGCCCTGTGTGGGTAGAACAAATTCATGACACGTGAGTTAATTTAGGTTAGCTTTAGTGATCTAGTTTTATTATTAGATTCAGCGTGTCTGTTCTAATGTTTAATGAAATAGATAAAAGGATGTGTTTCCTAAGGTTTGAAGAACATTAGATTTAGTTCTGAAATGATAGATTAGTGAAAATAATGTGTGGATAGATTTCACTAGTGCTAAGTACAGATTGCGGCTGTAACAGCTTAGTATCAATTAGTTCATTCACCATACCAGGCAAATTTAGTAGGAGAGTATTTTATACATGGAACTGGACAGAGATGTTATCTGGAACTAAAATTTAGATAGTATTAACTGTTATCAAGATGGCAGCCACGTGTTCATGAAAAGCATCATGCAATGTGTATAAAGGCGGCGCGTCACCATGCGTCTGTATAAAGAAGGCGCCAGTTTTATATTGTGTGAATTGACACGTGGGTGAAAGTAGATTAATGTAATTTTCCCCAGTAATAGAAGAGAGAGAGTTTTCGTAGTAAATTTCCTTTAGGTGATGTATTTAGTTCCAGTTTTGTTAAAGTCAAGAATAATTATATTTTATTCTTTGAAGCGATGGTAATTGAGTGTATTTCACGATACTTATCATAATCCTACTGTTTATATTTAGTGGATTACTTTGAGTGAGGTGAGAATAGGTATTTAGATTTCTGGAGAGCGCAAGGCCACTCCTTGGTGCGTAAGGCACTTTGAGACAGAAGTGTTTCTCTATTTGCTCCTTGCGGAACATGGAAACACCAATGCAGCTGGTGTCCAACAGAAGCCTGCATGAAGCATTTATATGCTATTGCAGTGGTTGTTTCGGTAACGATGTGTTTCATGTGATGAGTTTTCAATCTCATCAGGGGTCATATACGACACGTTTGTGGCCAGGTGCACCAGTCGTCACTTACGACATGTTCAGAGTGCAGGATCGAATATTAATGTGGATCGGTTGAGAGGTAGTAGCTTATTCTCATTAATGAGAGTATTGGTTGTACATATTGTTTAATTCTATTTGACACATATTTTATTATTATTTAATTATGGTTATGTGTAGAATGGTTTGTGAGAGCACGTGGGCTCACATGGAGATATATATCTCTCTTCTCCGCTCCTGAGGGAGCATGGGGCCACCAGTGTGGTTTGCCTCCGCATGAAGCATTCAGATGCTCTTGCAGTAGTGGTTTCGGTAGCAACCGATGTTACACGGTGAGATTTTCAGCTTCATGCACAACACCATACTAGTATCGCTAGACGACATGCATGTGTGTGTGCATGATAGTTGAATATTCAGTTTCACGCAGTGTGGAAGGACAGTTTGACAAGTGAGAGTATGGTGTTTCTGATTATTTAACTATGATTTTAACTAGTCGCTGCTTTGTTTGTTTCTTCAGATTAGCAATCGAGCACTGGCTGGGTGTTTGGTTTTGTTCGCTTTGTTTTATTTGTTTAATGTTTGCTTCGTGTGCTTAATGTCACTGACAGGGTTGTAGAAATAAATACAGCCCCTGCCTTAAGAATGAGAGTTTTATTGTTGAATCGGGTTGGTTGCGAGTGTGCAAGAGAGTGATCAAATATCACAACATCATCATCATCATCTCGCCCACCCTATCACAGTCCTAAAAAACCAAACCAAACCAAACATGAAGGACCGAGGACTGGACTTGAACTAGGCCAAAAGGCAAAACACTGTTTTAGGATTATGTTTATAAGGCTGTTTTCTTATAGGTTTTGTTCGTTTCTGAAATCTTCATTCGAACACGATTATTTATAATAGATAATACTGTAAACACAAGAATAAGTCTCCAATCTCCAGTCTCTGCACTGTCTCTCAGAAGGATTTAGAATCCTGATACACAGTTATGTCCGCTTCGTTCAACATAGTAGTTAAAAATAAAAATAATAACCATAACATTGTTCACAGCTCAAAAGTCTCTGTCAAGACTACATAGTCTAGGCGTGTCCCGGCATCCAGGAGGTATAATTATTTACAGCGGATTTGGCTGCGAATTGGAACGCTTTCTTTGTCTTTTTTTTCTAACACACGTTTGTTCAAATTTTTGCTCATTATTTTATATGTAATGGTAATAAAATGACAAAATATTATCTTTGCTGTGACCGAAAGGCAATGTTCTTGTAGGAACTGAACATTTTGTGTTTGTTACTTTGTATTTATAGAAATTTTAAAAACCATTCTACGAGTATGTGAATGAATGAATGAATGTAAATATATAAATATAAACATATATATATATATATATATATATATATATATATATATATATATATATATATATATATATATATATATATATATATGTGTGTGTGCGTGTGCGTGTGTGCACGCGCGCGCGTGTGTGTGTGTGCGTGCTTGCGTGCGTGCGTGCGTGCGTGCGTGCGTGTGTGTGTGTGTGTGTGTGTGTGTGTGTGTGTGTGTGTGTGTTATGTGTCAAGGTCAAGATGTACACGGTACCCATGGGAGCCGCAGCGCTGGAAGAAATTATAGAAAGAACCATCTATTTAATTTTGCAAACAGGAAGTGTAGGCGATATCCTGTATATAAAATCCCAGCTTTTTCTGACAGTGCGTACGTTAAGGGTTGCAACTTTGGTTAAAAGTTAGACATCAATTGTATTGTTTCCCTTATATGTATTCTCCCGAAATAAGTAAGTCTTTCCAAATAAGAATGCGCAAATGACGGTGTGCATGCACAGTTTGATTATACTGTATGGAAAGAAGTCAAAAACACAACTGATAAATAGTACATGAACTGGAGACAGGAAGATGCGGAGATCCATGATTTAAGTTGCACCAGATTAAAACAACAGAATATCAAGATGCTTTTCTGTCATGTTCAGACTTTTAACATCAGATGTAAAACAAATATTTTGGTTTTAAAAAAAATACTTTTGAATAAGTAAAATTGCCGTTAGGTATTGGTATTTTTTAATTTAATTCCCGTCTTATGACGGGCTTTTACACTAGTCCTATGTATAAAATCCCAGCTTTTTCTGTCAGTGCGTAACGCTGAGTGATGCAACTTTCATTGAAAGTTAGACATTAATTACATCGTTTCCCGTAGATGTACTCTACCGAAAATAATAACACTTACCAAAGAAGAATGCGCAAATGACGGTGCCACTAACATCTCTCTTTCATACTTTGTACAAAATTATTTGGTTCTCTATTATCGGTGTCTTTTTTCATTAGAAAAGTACTTAAAATTATATTAATATTAAAGTGTAAAACTACATTATTAGTACAATTTTAGTGGAAAATGCGGAGATCAATGATTTAAGTTGTACCAGATTAAAACAACAGAAAATTAAAATGCTCTTCTGTCATGTTCAGAATTTTAACATCAGATATAAAACTAAAATTTTGTTTAAAAAAAATACTTTTCAATAAGTAAAATTGCCGTTAGGTATTGGGGCTTTTTGAATTTAACTCCCATCTTATGACGGTCTTTTACACTAGTTGTTACATGTTCATATGTTAAATGAGCGTCCGATTGGCAGAGTAGTTACAGCGCTGACTTCTCACGGCTCAAGTACCAAGTTCGAAGACACGGTGCAGTCACGTTACAGTCTACCCAGTGGTAAATAGGTGTCGCCGTGCGAGTGCACAGGCGATTTTGTTAAAAATAAATAATAGGACAAATAAGAAAATAGATGTTAGAGATTGACAAGTACCTATATTTGTTAGTAGCTAAGCTAACTAAAAGTAGAACAGACGAGTTTGGGACGGTGCAGTTTATTAAAATGGCAGTCTGTCAAAAGAAATTAATGATTAGGTCGAACTTTGGACTGTACTAAATTACATCAGCCCTGATTCTAGAAATAGATAGGTAAATCCCCTGAAGTCAGCAATGGTTCTCACAATGTAATAAATATAATAGAGAAACTCCTTCAATAAGTTAGAAGTTACTAATGAAAATAGACTGAGAACCCTTCCAATGAACTTAAATCGTAAACTAGTATAGTCAACAGAATTTAATAAAATAAAATATCTTTCAACACCTATAGAATAGCGTGACGATTAGTTGGCAAAATGAGAAAACAAAAGCAGTAAGCTAATTGTATAGCACCAGACGGAGAGCAACTGCCGAATTGAGCAGACGGAGGGTCTGGTAGAAGATAGAACAGCCTTTTAGACCACAAGAACTACCAAATTTGTTAGACTTAGGAACAGAAGAAGACACAAATCTCTCCCACGATTGCAACTCTTTAAAAATCCAGCTTCTTGTTAACGACGCCCGTGATTTCATTTTAAAGGAGAGGTAAATCGTGACTATACGTTATTCGTGGTAACTGCTCAACTAGAGAGCTGTACAAGACATTTATCACAAGTAAAACGTTTTTCTTTAAATGACTGAAAATCTCGTCGAGCAGTATTAATAGGAGAACCATTGCAGCTGCAGCTTCGAAATTGAACAGTGTAGGTGTTATGATTAAAATTCATAACATGTCTGTCGATATCTAAACTTGTTCGACAGGAAGTCATATTTGTTTATGACCGGTGACCCTTGGTTACAGGAAGTTACGTCATTGCCTTTGGGCCAAGTGGCAGACTTCTTGAGTTGCCGTCTGCTGAAATCAGCGATCTATTGTTGGGTCTCTTCTCTGTGTGTTCTTCGAGGCAGGTGGACGTGTGTGTTCTAAGCGCCTGATTATTATATTACCTCACGTCATATCCATACCTTGTTCGACCACTAGATCATCCATACACCTCCGTGTGATGATGCTAGTTCATGTATGAAAGGATTTCCTATTATTGAAAAGAACGTGAGTAGAAATAAAATTATGAAGAAACCTGTCGAGGACAGAGTTATAGTGACAGACGACATGGAAGTTTACTGAGGACTGCATTTCCATATTAAGTCTATGTGTTTTATGGCTGTACTGATGAAGTTTGAGGAGCATCGTTTACGTTAATAAAAATGCATATTTGAATCGTCCAACCTGGCCTTTGCAGTATCATTATTCGTTGGTAGAGTTATGCTGTGTGCGGGGTACACGTACTTACCTTTTTATGGACATTGGCCTGAGTAGTTGTAATACTCATCAAAGTATATAAACATTCCGTAACAGCTAAAAATAGGGGCCAAGCTAAAGGATCTTTGATCAACAGCTTAAAAAGAAGTGAAAATAAATATTTCAAGTCATTCGACTTCATCTTTTGAAAAAATTTGCAATTTTTCAACATGGCGCCGGATGTCGTCTACTAACCTGTGAGAGGTTATAAGAACAGTAAATGCAGTTCCAAGTTTCCAGTTGACTGCAGAAATTTAATACATTCAAGTATCAAGTATTTACTGCAGAAATTTACGTCTACAAATTCAAGTTTTCTGCCCGATGATGGCGTGTATTCGAGTATCTATCGAAGAATTTTGTCAAGAGGTCAACGTACAAAATGGCGTTCCTGCTTGGTCGTGAAGACTTGTTAAAGTCTAAGTCTAACCCTGTTCGCTGCACTGCTCCTGAATCGTTTGTTCCCTGACGCAGAGATTGCTGCCAGGAGGAATTTTCTTTTACATAGCAGATGAGTATATTTATTGATACATGCGGCGTGAGACTTGATAAATTTAGTTTGACAGGGTTCTTTTTTACATGTTCGATGTATTTTTGTGCATATATGTTTCTGTGTTAAGTGTGGGAGGTCGGAAGGGAACTATGAATTTGCTATACTTCTAAAGATGGTCGTAGATTCATGGTCGTTCTGTAGTTTTATGCATCTGTTTGGTTCAAATGGGAGGGGGGAGGGGTGGTGAGGGGGGGGGGGGGGGGGGGGGGGGGTGGGTAGGGGGGGTGGGTTCGGATGGAGGGGGGGGGGGATTGGGGGGTGGGGGGGTAGGGGACGGCGTGGGGTGGTGGGAGGGGACGTGGGTGGCCGGGAGGGGGGGTAGTGGGGGTTGGGGGGGAGGGGGGGGGGGAGGGGGGGGGGGGGGGGAAGGGGGGCGGGGGGGGGGGGGGAGGGCGGGAGCAGTCATGGCGGTGGGGGGTGACCGGGGGGGGGGGGGTCCTAGGGGGGTGGGGCGGGGGGGGGTGGGGTATTACAATGCAGGGGTCACTTTTGGGGGGTGGGGTAATTAGGGCTGGATATTCAGGTTCCAGGGGAGGGGCGGTGAGGGGGGTGGGGGGCGGGGGTGTGGCAGGGGGGGAGGGAGGGGGGGGTGGGGGGTGAGGGGGGGGGGGGGGGGAGGCGGGGGGGGGGGCTTCAGGGGGGGAGTGGGATGGGAGAGGGGGGGTTATAGGCTGTTGAGGAAAAGGGGGGAGAGGAGGGGAGGGTGAAGCTTTTGAGGGGGGGGAGCGGGTAAAAGGGGGGGGGGGGGGAACAGGGGGGAGCGGCGGGGGGTGGGAGCCAATTAGATGGGGGAAGAGAGAGGAGAGAGTAGAACGAATGTATGCTGAAAAAAAAGCAGTAGAAATGGAAGAAATACAATTGCGGCTGAAAAAAGACACGACGAATATATGATTGGCACTGAACTCAAGAGGAGAAAGACATATCAATGGCACTTGAGATAAAAAAATTGTGGGCACATCAACAAGCTCAGATTGAAAAGAGCGAACCAAGAGCTGATGATGAGCTAAGAATAATTAGCCTATCTACAGGCTGGAGACCAAAAGCACAACAAAAGCTTAGAATGGCAGAATTTGAGTTGGAAAAATTGAGACCGTTACAAGGTTAAGAATGCATTGCACATGTCTAGAAGCTGAGGAAAAAGACCCATGAGCTTCTCCACTTTTAAGGCTCCCAATTTGCCCAAAATTTTGAACTCAGATATCGACAGCAATATTTCATGCCTCTCTAATTAGATAACTTGAAACATATTGCCGAGTTTAAAATTGATAGGATATTACTTCCTACTTAGGGTCGCTCGTATGCGCGGTGATATATATATTATTGGTGGGTGAAGGCAAGATAGTATACACTATGCATAGTTTTGATGTGACTATGGATGATCAGACTAGACATGATTTATCAGGCTGTGAAATGCTCTTAGTTGATGAAGACTTCAGTGTCAATTAGATGAACATTGGCGTCATAGAGAACTGAAGTTAAAATCATTATTACCAAGATTCAGAGCAAAAGTCGCTTTACTGAAATTTAATTCTCATCTATTAAGCTGTACTTTTTCTAGATAGGTTTGATTCTCTGTCTCTAAAATTGAAAAAAAAAAATTTTCTGATGGGTTGACTGATATTTGATCCTAAGAGACCGAAAGTGATGGGTTTTTGGTTACACACTCATGTTGTGAGGTGTAAAATTTTTATAGTAATCATTATAAAGTTCATGTTGATGTTGATGAGTTGTGGAATGTTTCTGGTGGGGTGGTGCATCACAAGACCTGACAAGGACAGAGTCAGTGAGGTCGGGCTTACGTATGGCCGACAGATGTGTAATGTTGTATTTCTGGATACGCGAATGTTAAGGGGTTCTTTCTTCTAAACAGACGGTAAATCACACACACCATAGCAACCATTGGATCAGGAAACAGTGGAACTCGTTCTGACTCATACATAGTTATTAACACCAACAACACTGTTCACGTTGACATTGTAGAAACCACAGTTCATAGCAAATCATGAAGCATCAAGTACAAAATATCCTCCATGGAAAAATAGATGCAGAAACATGGTATCCAAATAATCCGTTACAATCGGTTGCATATAACCACCGGCCTCAGCACATGTACACTGTTACAATGTGAATATTCCCACAGGAGGACAAACTCGTTCCAACATCTTAAATATCTAGTAAGTTACATCCATGGGGAAAAAATAGGCTGCATAACAAAGCAGCTTGCAGTATCTCTCATGTTCGTAATAAACCATACGTACACATCCATGTAGGACAACAAAGGTTTGCATGAATATCTCATCAATGATAATAATCGTGGCACCGGTATACTCCAAGGCCTCAAAAAGATATCTTCAATATATATCAAAATTCTCGAAACACGTAGTGCCGGGACCCACTCCCTGGCATTTCAATTGAATATCTTGGAAAATACTCCCATAGATTGGGAAAGAAAACTCTTCCCGTTCATTACACAAAATCTGCACACACTAACGAGTACAGAAAACCCACCCGTCTCGAATGCCACTAGCCAGGACAACACCACTGTCACGAAAAAACCAGCTGCTCCAAACAGCTCAGTTTAAAAAATTCATTCAAGCGCGAACTCGCAGCTTGATGGATGTTTTTTTGAGCTGGAATTCATCCGCCTCTTATACCCCCCCCCCCCCCCAAAAAAAAACTATTTCATAGAACATTCGAACAGAAAAAATTATCATATTTTTAAACAAACTATAAACTAGTCAGGTAACAGTTTAAACATTACTGTGCTTACTACCCACAGCTGAAAAAATCCATCTTATCCACGAAGTGAGGGGGGGTTTTTAGCGTGTGAACAAAATTCCGACACCGCGTACATTTTAGTCTTTTAACACTTAAACTCCCCTTAATTAAATATCTGAATATAACCCGGTTGTCTTGTGGTGTAATTAGTGGCGAGCTTTTTGTCGCCCTTCCTACAGGAATAGAAAACACTAAACATTTACCGCGTATGGAGAATTATGGTCGTCCAATATAAAGGTTGCACATCCGGGTAGGAACTTAGCATAAAATAACTTATGGATTCCTTTGCCAGTGACAGACTGCTAACATCGGTGATTCTATAATTCACCTAGACCAAGGAGGGATCCAATAGTTATGAGATAGGTACTATCGAGTCAATAGAGTCATCTAACAATGGGAAATTTACAGAGGGAGATATAATTTTAAACAAAAGAATCACATCATGCCTCAAGAAATTATAACTCTAATAATGATGGATATTTAATCCACAAACATCCATCCAGCCTTAATGATATTTCAGTACTAAAGGCGGATATAATTACGCAGACAGTAGAGGACAAAGGTTATTTTTACATAAATATGACAATTTTTTTTAATAAACAGAGGTTCTCAACAGAAACAAATAACTTCAGACAGTCATGGAAACTGTGGTGAAGTGGGATGTTATAAATATTTATAGGGGACTTAGTGTACTGACTGAGATCAGCTGTGAAGGTATCTATATCTATTAAGAGTAGTGTATTATAGATAACCTTACTTGCTACCACATATCTATATATCTCAGTCAGAATTATTCTGGAATAGTGTGATGACTACGTTATGTGTCTAGGGTATGTGTATGATGAAGTGTAAGTCACAACAACAGACAGATAAACAATTTAATTTAATCACAATCAATTTTAATTACAAGTATATGTACAGACTTTATCAATATGAATATTGTAGTGACATATATTATTAAAATATCCTATGTGTGTCAGTTGTGTAGTGGTAATATGAGGTAATACTGGTTTTGTTTTGTTCAAGCTCTGTTGGTATTTGTCATCATGACTTCAATAGTTTGTCTTTTGGGACTAGTATTGGAGATGTTCTCAGTTCCTGATATTAAGACAATTAAATTCCCCCTCTGAATGTTATTTTTACAAAGTCATTTCAAGATGAGGGGACATAATGTTGAGCTCAGCTGGCCAAATCAGCTTATCTTGCGTGATGGCGGCAGGAAAGGACTCCTCTGCTCGAATTCTCCTCTGGGCTCTGGAGACACCTCACTGATAGCTAAATGGACCAAGGAGTATGCTGTCCGACTCTGGATTCAGCAAAGCTCTGACCAGGTGCTGCTCAGTACCATCAAGACCACGGTCCACAATTTCATGGAAATAAACACAGATACGTTGATTAGCAATGAATTCTGGCACAATTACTGGCACAAATTCCCATCTGCTTATGTTCCAGGCTTTTTATTTAACACAAATATGAGCTGGCTTCAACGCACTGTTGCTTTATCAAGATTATTTGCACTAGTGGTCTCGAACTAACGCTCCTAAGTGAGTATATCAGCGAGTCTAGCCAATGAGGCCACGTTTCGACAAGTGTTTGAAAAAATGTTACCTTTTCACGTCTCCCCTAACAACGAAAGATAGTATTTATAGCCCGACCAATCGTGGTTAGTCTTTCATTTGTTGCGCTCCAATCAATTTGGAGTTTACATGGTAGGCTAATTCTGTAACGTAAGATTTTTTTTCAAACACGTTATAAAAAAATTTTATGAGCAGAAATGATTCCATGCTGTCAGGCATCCCCACTATTTTATTTTGGTTATAATTTATTAATTCCTGGACTATTTGCGTAACGTTCTACATATTCTTTGTCAGCAAGCCCTAAGGAACCCAAATATCCAAATTTAAAAGAGCTACGTGGCTGCGTTCAAAATATGTATTTTCTACCTCCTGTTTCGAAGATGTGCTGTCTGGGTACTGTTATGTTTTCAACCGTAAACCCATCTATTGTTATCTTTCCTAATACCTGATTTTCAGCCCTCCCTTCTCTCTTTATCCTTTAGTCCATCTGTTCGTTCGTTTTGGTAACGCAGTATAATTAATGTTAGGATTAATTTAGGTCATTACGCAGTCTGCCTCTCAATGTTTTTCCAAGAAATACAGCACACGTTTCATTGAAGAAAGAGGGTATAATACAGTAAGCTTTTACTATCAACGTGAAAGCGTTACAATTTGAAGACGAAGCAGAAAACAAGGGGGATTTCGAGTACATTCTTTGTGACAGCACTGTTATTTTACCATTGCTCTTTTCTTTATTAATTTTATTTGTTAGGCTTCATATTTACCTAATAATTTATATAGTGACATAATCCAGTTAATAACAAATAATAGTATATCTCTAGCTAATGCAATGTAGTGTGGATTTGTCTAACAGTACTAACTGTTCTGAATGCAATTCTTTGTTTCAGCTGAAGGAGTCCCTAGGCCTCTTATGCGGACGTCCGTTACCAGTCATGTCTTCATATGATGGAACAGGTTCACTGGTACTTAATAAAGGCTTTGTGAACAACCAACTTGTGTCATTTCTCAGGGACACAGGGTGCACAACGATTGGTGTGTGCAGGTCGTTGGTAGATCAGTTGGATTACACAGGCAGGGAAGTTGAAATGCATTACATTTGGTGGCACAGTGGAACACTATCCAACTGCGGAAGTATTTTTTGATACCCCGTACTTTACAGGGAGAACTCTTGTGTGCCTGTCGAATAGGCCTATAGCAGGAATAACATTGGGAAATATTCCTGGTCTTCGTGAATGCACTAAGGAAGCTATTGAAAAATGGGAACAACAGCACTTGATCAGTGCAAATGCTGTCATGACTAGAGCTCAGGCTCGTGTGGAATTGGATAATCACAACCAAATTGGAAAATGTTGTAGATGAGGTGATGAATTGATGAGAGTGAAACGGAGGAGATGGTGATTGAAAAGGAAAATATTGATGAGGAGAAGGAAAATGAATGATGATCTACAGGTGGAACTTATTGATAAGGATTCATTCAGTTTCAGAGACAGAATGATGATGAGTCCTTAAAGACATTTTTTCAGGTTGCAAAATCAAATGACGTGATGTTTGATGATGTTTAGCATAAACATTGGTAAAACCTTAAAGAAATGGTATTTTGATTAGAAATCTTCAAGATTCTACATCTGTTAAAAAAAACAGATCATAATACCAGCTTGTTTTCGACCATTCGTTTTACGACATGCTCACGATATTAATTGTGCAGGTCATTTGGGAATCGCTAGAACAAAACCGAGTTTTGTCGCATTTTTTTGGCCGGGTGTGACAAAAGATGTCAAGGCTTTTTGTCGCACTTGCAAGGTTTGCCAAGGTGTGGCAACTAAAATGCCAAAACATAATGCGCCCTATCCAGGCATCCGATATTTCTTTGCGTCCTTTTGCAAAGATGGCTATTGACCTTATTGTTCCATTAAAAGTAACGTCAGCTAGAGGTCACAAATATGTGCTGACATGTATTGATATGTGCACACGCTGGCCAGAAGCGATACCTCTTAAAACCATATCAACTGTTGACGTAGCGGATGCGCTTATTATTAATTTTTAGCAGATTGGGTTTTCCCGAAAACATTCTGTCAGACAGGGGGAACTCAATTCGTATCTGACGTAATGAAACAGGTGATAAAAGAGTTTGATATCGATCGTTCTCTTAGCTCAATCTATCACGCCTCTTAGAACGGGAAAGTTGAGAGCCTTAATAAGAGTTTAAAGCAGATGTTGGGCAAAGTTACAACTAAATATCCGCAGGATTGGGAGCAAGTTTTTTTGCCTGTAACTCTCTTTGCACATAGAGAAATTCCCAACGAACATACCGTGTTTGCGCCATTCGAGTTAGTCTTTGGTGCTAAACCTAGAGGACCCATGTCCATCTTAAAACAATTGTTGGTTGGAGCTGACATGAATGAAGATGTTCAAACCTCTTATCAATATGTTGTCAATTTGAGAAAAAAGATTATCGACCCATGCCAAATAGCAGTGGAGGCGTCAGAAAAGGCGAATTGAAGGCTCGGTTGTTTGCCAATCAAAACAGGAAACTACGCAAATTATGGCCAGGTGATGAGGGACTATGTATTACTACCCAATAAAGACAATAAATTACTTGTGTCATGGAGAGGATCTTATATGATTATTGATAAATTGTCAGATGTTGACTGTATTTTATCTATTAATGGAAAGGACAGAACTTTTCATATCAACATGTTACAGCAATTTCATGCTCGTCCTCCGCATCTTAAACCAGTCTTTGAAGCTATCGACGAATCTATTGATCGTCGCTCTTCCTTGGCGGTAATACAGGAGGAGAGATCTGACTTATCTGATGGTACTGAACCACTTTTATCTTTACCAGTTCTACATCTTTTCGCTACTTAGAGTTGGAAAGATATTTCTATTGCGCCATCTCTTGCTTCTTATCAGAAGGAGCAGATTTATCAATTACTGCAATCTTTTTTCTGATGTGCTCACGGATGTTCCTGTGCATACAGATATCATCCAACATGATATCGTGCTAACAGATTTCAGACCTATTAAACTAAAACCATATCCTATACCTATTCATTTATAATCACAGGGTACCGGAAGAAATAAAAGAAATGATCAAGTTAAATACAATTACCCCATCACATTCACCATACAGTCTTCCTATGTCTTGGTTAGGAAGAAAGACAAATCTATTCGTATTTGCGTAGATTTTCAGGCGTTTAAGTGCCCTAACTGTCCAGCACGCGGAACCATTACCGTTGTTAGATTCTCTTTTGGACAGATTAGCAACAGCTACTTCCTTTACAAAATTTGACTTATCAAAAGGCTATTCGCAAGTGCCATTATCAGACAAAGCTAAGCCTTTATACAGCTTTCGCTACACCTCTAGGATTGTTTTTAATTTAATTTTATGTCGTTCGGTCTTGTTAAACGTGCTCCTGTTACCTTTGTTTTGCATGATGCTTAGAACCTTTCTCTGACCGTGAGGATTTAATCACTTATATTGATGATATTTGTCTATTCCATCAAACGTGAGAAGAACATGTTTTTTGGAATTCGTCTTTGTTGAATATCTTACGTCTTTATAATCTTACTGCTAGACCTTCTAAAACAAGCATAGGATTCACTGAAATTTCTTTTCTTGGTCACAAAGTAGGAGGTGGGTTTATTAAACCTGAAGATTCTACTATCTCAAAAATCTTGAATCTTGATATTCCTAGAACTATGAAACAGGTTCGCAGTCTGTTAGGCTTAGTGAATTTCTATAGAAAATTCTTGCCTAATTTGTCGGATATTACCTCAGTTCTGTCTTCGTTGGTAAAGAAGAACTCGCCAAACAGAACTATCTGGTCGCATGCGTGCAATGTGTCCTTAAATATTCTAAAATGCTGTTTTTCTAAATCACCAATTTTGAGATTGTCTGACGCTCGATTTACTTTTATCCTCTTACTAGACGCCTCTGCAACAGGAGTTTGAAGGCAACATGCACCCAACGCTTTATATCAGCAGAAAATTATCGCCCACAGAGCAGCGGTATTCCATTGTTGAAAGGGAGCTGCTGGCGAGCCGAAACCAACCAGAGGCGTTATCCAATCTCAAACAGCGAATTCCGGAACGAAAGGGCCGCCTGGGCCTTGCTTGCGCTTCTGCTTACGGCTATGATGTAAGAGCTATCTATGGGTGCCAAAATGTCATGGCTGACGTTTGTCGAGATTACATCAAATACCAAGATAATCACCTATCAACTCTACAAATACAGATGGCTCTCGTTGGTTCATCCGAAAACTCTGAACTAACTTCTTGATATATGTCGTTAGGACTATTTACGTGTTTGATAACGTGTTTGTATGACCACTACTACATTTGGACATTAACATAAAATGATGGAGTGTCTTATAACATTCTGAAAGCTACCTATGCTGAGGACTAATCTACATAATTGCATGTTAATGAAAGGTTTTACAGTTGATTTTAATGTAATCATTTGCTGAAACGATTAATCGGTGCACACTGAACATGATGATGATGAAATTCTGAAATGCTTCAAGATTGAGTAGGTCCTTGTTGAAGGATGTTCATTTCAGGATATTTTTTTGTGAGGACATGTATTGCCAATTTTAATTGCAAAAACCAACGTCCACAGATTAAGGGACATAACTCTGAGATGACCAACTCGAAGAATCAAAGGGAAATAACAAATAAATTTCCTATATGACTATTTTTTCGATTTGAAATTACTGTGCATATTAACAGTTAGATTCGTACTATCATACTATCACGTGGAGAACAATCATGGATATTGACATTTTGATTCCTACTAACATACTATTACATGGAGAACAATCATGGATATTGACAATAATGGATTTCGACATACTCTAGGAACGATGTGTGAACATTTATTAATTAGTGGAATAACATTGCACTACAGACTTTAACTACGATTTTAATATTCAATGGTGATTAATGTGAATTCGCCAGACTTGGCTTGCTATTTGACACAAATCTATTTCCCACTCACACTGGACAACATTAATTGGCTAATATGCCATACTATTATCTATTTCTACAACACATACGCATAGTTTTATCTATTGCTCACACACATGTGTTAGATACAAGAATTACATTGGTTCTCTTGACATTAAAATGTTATATTGATGTTATATTGATATCGATAACTATGAATTGGCAGTAGTGCACCACTTCACATACCTAGGGTCTACCATCAATGACAAACTCTCACTAGATACAGAAATCGACAGCCGCATTGGCAAAGCTGCAGCTACCTTTGCCCGCCTCACATCGCGTGTTTGGGGAAACTCTAAACTCACAATGAAGACCAAAGCTGCGGTATATAATGCCTGCGTCACCAGCACACTCCTATATGGCAGCGAGACCTGGACGACCTATGCTAAGCAAGAAAGAAGGCTCAATACCTTCCATTTGCGGTGTCTACGCCACATCCTCGGTATCTCGTGGAAAGATAAAGTGACAAATGTCGAGGTGTTGTCACGTGCTGGCCTTCAAAGTATGTATACGCTGCTTAGACAGCGCAGACTTCGCTGGCTTGGCCATGTTCGCCGCATGGAAGATGGTCGCATCCCAAAAGATATCTTCTACGGACAATTAGCAGATGGCAAGAGAACAGTTGGGCGACCACAGCTGAGGTTCAAAGATGTCTGCAAGAGAGATATGAGGGCACTGGACAACATGGGAGGATGAAGCTGCCAATCGCACTAAGTGGCGATGCTATTTACGGCGCCACCTCAGATTGGGCGAGGAGAGGCTCACACAACAAGCAGAGGTGGGGAGAAAACGTCGAAAGGAGCACCAGGAAAATAAGCAGCTGAGGGCTGCCACCTCAGGGGCGCATTCTCATAGTCAGTTATGACTGAAGGGGCTATTATTATTATTATGACAGCTACTTTTCAAGTACACATAATTGTAATTTGTTAACAAATACGTAGCATTCATCCACTTTATTAGTTGTTTGTCTACCTCATGTCATCTATCGCCTCTATTACATAGTGGTATTAATTTCAATGCTTTGCATTATGACTATTACTTAATATGAGATTAATTGGCTACTGTTACCTGACGTGACAGATTGGTGTTTTTTGAGACAGTGAGCGTTATGAGAGTGCATGAAGTGCTAACATCGTTTTTTAATATGTTGGATGTTAAGGTGATAGCTACCTCACATTGATGTTAAAATGATTTCTGTCTTTTGTACTCGATGGTGTTAGCAATCTTTGCTAATGTCCACACATTGAGTGTTTAATTGCCTACTCTGTGGCACAAACCTGGGTGCTATGCTAGTTCATTCAAACGGTGAAATTTGCTGATACCATGTTTTCACTCTAGTGATGTTATACTCACACCACGGAAATAATGCAAACTTCATTTCCATTATTTTACGGGGGGGGGGGGGGGGGGAGTAATGTTATGATTAAAATTCATAACGTGTCTGTCGATATCAAAACTGTTCGACAGAAAATCATATTTGTTTATGACCGGTGACCCTTGGTTACAGGAAGTTACGTCATTGCCTTTGGACCGACTGGAAGACTTCTTGAGTTGCCGTCTACTGAAGTCAGCGATCTATTGTTGGGTCTCTTCTCTGTGTGTTCTTCAAGGCAGGTGGACCTGTGTGTTCTAAGCTCCTGATTATTATATTGCCTCACGTCATATTCATACCTTGTTCAACCACTAGATCATCCATACACCTCCATGTGATGATGCTAGTTCATGTATGAAAGGATTTCCTATTATTGTAAAGAACGTGAGTAGAAATAAAATTATGAAAAACCTGTCGAGGACAGAGTTATAGTGACAGACGACATGGAAGTTTACTGAGGACTGCATTTCCATATTAAGCTTATGTGTTTTATGGCTGTACTGATGAAATTTGAGGAGCATCGCTTTACGTTAATAAAAATGCATATTTGAATCGTCAAACCTGCCCTTTGCAGTATCATTACTCGTTGGTGGAGTTAGGCTGTGTGCGGGGTATACGTACATACCTTTTTATGGACATTGACCTGAGTAGTTGTAATACTCATCAAAATATATATAAAACACCGCGTAACAGTAGGCTTAACAGTAACGACGCAAATGGTCCCAAGTATATTGATATAACCCTCGATTAGAAAATAAGACAGGACAGATTATTCGCCTTGACGAAGTTATTGAAGTATTGCCACTTTGATGTATTGCAACATTTTTGTAAAAAAAAAGAAGAGAATGCAAACTGGCAGAAAAGAGTTAAATGGATGGCCAGTTAATAAACATAATAATCTTTACTGGAGTTTTGTGAAGTAACATTCCTGTACCTTGTCGTGGAGTCCAGCGACGCCAGTGGTCCAAGTTCTGTTTGTGGTTGACAGTTTCAGTAGATGTCCCTGTGGTTGTCAAGATTTATTTTGATGTAAATTGTCTTGGTCAAATCTTCATTTTATGTAGGTGTTCCTGTGCTTTTACAAGATTACCAAACCAAAACCTAAACTCGAAATAACTGGAGAATTATAGACAAGACAAAGTTATATGAAACCATAAAAAACTCAAGAATAAAACTTGAAGAGCTAATTCTTCTCCAACAACGAGACAAGAAATACCAACACGTAGCAGCATTCTCATCCGGAAGAACGAACCTGCTAGGCTGTCGCATTACACACAACGCTAGAAATTTCCACTCTACGATCAGAACACGTGCCTCACCATTAAATGATAATTCAATACACAACGCAATTTAATCTAAAACAGTTCGAATAATAATGAACATCGAACAATTGCCAAAATCAACAAGTGACAAATTCAACACTCTTATTAACAAAACAAGTAGTGGCACTGCTACATAGGTACCTGACTCTGCTCTTGACTTAAGAATGACAAAAGGAGGAAGTGAGGAAGTGAAGTGTTTACCCCACTTGTCGAAACTAGATCTAGTATAGTGTCGTAATTTGACAGGTTTGAAAGTTATTTATGGTCCCGCCTGAGTAGAGTGGGTGGTGATAAGTACGTAAGAAATAAAGGTGTGAGAACAGATTTTACAAGTGAATAGTTTAGGGAGAAGATCTGTCTCTGGAATGAGTAGTTTTCTCTAGTCCACCCTATCTGTTCAACTATAATTTAGTACATGACAATCTTTCCCTCCATATATATGTAAATATATGTTTAACCACACACACACACACACACACACACACACACACACACAACTATGTGACAACAAGACACACAAACGTGAAACACTATGGTTAATTGGGTATGGGTCTGACCAACACAAAAAGTTAAGTTTTCTTTGTTGTTTATTATCATTAAACACCAAATATCTAAAGAAAGATCAAATAAAATCAGAATTACATACATAGGAAAAATAACTGAATAACTGTGCCCTCCCCCTCTTGAAAAAAGAACCCAAAAAAGTTAGTAACCCAAAGGTCAAATGTCAGCACTATGTTACAGCATAGACAGTAAGGAACAACACAAAGTTCCTACGAAATGCTACCCAGTAAATAAACAATTTTTAAGCAAAATTAATGATGATACAGTTTCTGTAACTAAGACAATATTCACTCTCTCTAGCATACGTGGCCACTCAATCACGCTTACCCTATTCTTGGTGATATCCTGTTGCGTGATAAATTCTCGCAACATCGTTTTTATTACAATATCTATTTTATAACGCAAGGGCAACAACTGCTTGAAATTTATAGTCACTTTTCTCGGTAAGCATTTGTCTTCCCGCGTTGGTATTGAATGCAGTTAAGTTTTGAGCTGTGGTCTTTTTGCGCTGGACTGCGCATGTCTGGTCTTGTTTTTTGGTCGATCGGTTTCCGCCCACCACTAGTGGAGTGAGCGATTTGAATGGCGAAAGAGATGCCTCGTTGAAGAGGGGATCTCCGCTATTTTTTGTTCTGTCAGGGATGTGTAGTCCTCTTATGGATATTTCGTTTATTCGAGATAATACCTCTAGTGTATTTGCACATGCCGGGAGGCGTGATATTTCTGTGTTTCCTGAAAGCAAGGTAAATTGACTTTTTCATTAACTCTATCGATTTTGGGTCGTGAGCGATTTCGATTCATAGCCTGTCTTCGAAAGTCGTCGTCACGAGATGTTTTCCCAGCTCACATGTCGCTGTATTGTACTGCATCGGTTGATGCAGGTCCCAAGGACCATTACTTATAGAAAAGGATGGAGTTTTTCACCTGACTACATTTACAGCACTATGAAATATAACATGCATCTGACTCATCATTGTAATGCTGTCTACCGTCTATTGCTGTATTGAATGTTGCTGTGATAATGACTGTTTGATGTGCCTACATATTCGCGTAACCATTTTGTCACTGTGGCGTCCACAATAAATAATGAAGAAAAACGTCAACGGCTGTTACAAGAAGCATTGACTTTATACGTCGTGAGTTTACTGACGTCCTATGTGGATTGCCCTGTTATTTTTGTATGAACATTGTTTGACTGAACACATCTGCACACTACACAAAACCAGACATGCGGATACCATCCATCATCATATGGCATCACGCATCATATCCCTTTTGGAATTACAATGGTTCCTGAATATACAGAGTTGTCAGGGGTATTACCCAAGTTGGCCCCAGTTCATCCTCAATAACAAATAAGATATTTTATGAGGGGGACGCCAAATTTGGTGGTGTATTCCTGGATCAACAAATGTCACCTCGAATAGTTAGTGTAGAAACCGAGATGTTGCGTTCACAGCAAACAGTGAAAAAAAATACTTCCAGTATTTGGAAACGCCTAGTTGCTAAAAACTGTTACAATTGTTAATGATGATGGTAAATCCTATCGGCTGGATCTGTGGTGAGTGCCGATTTTGAAACAGCGTAACTTTCTGGATAAATCCGCTGATACGACTGTCAAAAGTCAGAAAGTGTTATTATTTCGGCACAACCCCCGTGGGCTGATAAATTGAAAATATATCTGGGTATTGATAAGTTCAGTTAAATTTACTAATTAAATGTTTATGTGTCTCTTTGGCCAATCCTGTTCACAAAGAAACTTGGGGACCTGTAAGCCAAGAAGAAGACATCATTCACCAATCAGTAAAATGAAGAAAAGGACCAAAATAGACCGTTCGTCGCCCTTGATCAGGTCTGCTTAGGAATAAAGAGACATTTATGAAAATATTATACTATTCTATATAAACACGGACGGGGACACGACGATCTCTTACCCACTTCGTCAGTCCTAATTAAATTTAAAAGGCACACGGTGACTTTATTAACACCTATACGGTCAGCTTTTCGCCCGCGCGGCACTTCCAGGTCGGATGAAGGTATGCAACCCTTCCCGCCCCTTTGCGCGCGCGTTAACGATCAGCGTACAATGTCAATTATTATTTAATTATCATACGCACACTAAATAAATATCGCCTGTCGTTAATAGCTATTAAATTTGTCGGCGTCTGTGGGTCGTCGTATGGTATTAAATAACAGTCACTTACTAAAATTGCACAAAATGAAATACAAGTATAACGGGACATCTACGGTCCCTATCAGTCGCGCCTAGTATATTAAATAGTCGACTAAAACGTCTCTTCTTGTGTGAGAAAGCGGGTGGTAAAATTATCGTTAAACTGAACAACTGGTAAAAAATATCTATGCGTTATTATTTCACCGGTCTTGAACAGCTAGAACTCTAAGTGAATTATACTGGTAAAACTTTAACACTTAAGCACAAATTTCTATTACCAGAAAATCAGAATGAAATCCCCACGAAGGCTATTAACGCACCTTCCACAATGGTTCTAGACTACGTGTTTAGACTATCCGAAAAACTCTGAGCGACATCTGATAACTGGTTTCGGAAAGCACAGTTTATATATCATCCTGGTTATCTGCTCTGCAGAGGATGCTAATGTTCCCACTATTGTGCATAGAAGAGAAATCAGAAACCTAAAATTCCAAAGATAAAAGGTTTTCACGGTCGCTCCGTTGGGCGTTGCTCCACAAATCGACAACAGAGACTTAAATCGTGTAACGGGTTTTCGTAGATTTAGCCCGCTTCTGGAGATCATAGAGTTATCTCCCCCTGTATGTACGAACATCAATGGGTACTCGATAATATTTTCCCGAGCGACTCACTTCAAAAGGGTCCGGTGTTATTCCACGTGCGTCTGTCTGATATCCGATGATTGGCAGATTAGCTCGCGTGAGAAACTCAGGTAAACAAACCCGATTCGCTCCCCGCTATGACTGGCAGGTCACGAAAGTTGGTAAACAACTTCGTTTGTTTATGCCTTAAGGAAAAGAGGCGTGGATTAAAAATAAGTAAACACAGGCTGTAAGTTGCATGGCTTTGCTAGCGAATCATAGAACGCTACGAGGTCACGAAAGACTGTCAGGTACTGTAGGCTATATTTCCATTATACGTCACATATAGTGACGTCTCTAGTACTTCCCTCCCGTACCGCAGTATCTGCTTTGGGGTTACAAAATTAAAAGAAAAATATGTTGAAGATGCCCGTATTTGACTGCAGGTAATAAGAAAGGCAAGAAATATTGGGTTCTACTTTTTTTGTTTTTTTTTTTTTGTTTTTTTTTTTTTGTTTTTTTTTTTTTTTCGTACGCCCGCTAATACTCGAGGCGAAATCTCAGGTTATTATTAATGTCTAACCTGACATTGATTTTACGTGAGTATCCCTTTTTTCTTGTACAGAGACAGGTGTCCCTCGCCATTCAGGCAAATACTCGCCGATTTCGGAGGTACCCATTGCAGCTGGGTCGGCTCAGGGGCCGCCAGTCCCTGGTCGACGACACTCCTTCAAATGTCCTCGCCAGGTCTCGAGTTAATCCAGTCCAAATCCCGGTCGACGAAAAATCTCAAATGCCGTCGCCCGGGTTTGATCCTGTATCACCCGGTCGCCAGAGCGTTGTTGTAACGACTACGCTAGCGCGGTTCTACTTTTAAAAATTATTTTGTTTTAAACTAAAGAGCAAGTTTAAAATCAACAATAAAGTAGTGAGCGAGACACGACAGAATAAAAATAAACAATCCATAACATACACATGAACTGGCAGGGTGTGGTGTGACTGATTCATCAAAAGTCATCTGATGAAGAAAACTTAGAAGATGGCAAGGAGGAGAAGGAAATAAGGAGGCGAAGGATGATAAAGAAGAATAAATTTGGATGGAAACATGGCAACTTTCTCTCATTCATTACTTACTCTTCTTCACTCATCGCGAACTTCCCTCACGCGTTCGATTTCTGACATCAGAAGCCGCATTTTTTATACACGCTGTACACACAAAGAAATAATTTATTGCCTAAAATATGTTGAATTCTGACTATTGTCTTCTGTCATCTGGTCTTCTCATCTAAAGACACTTTTGCGCTCAGACTCTATGTTATTTAGGACTCATTACAGCGGGAGTATTAGTTTTACTTGCTCCACTCACGAAACCTTTGAACTATACTAGCCGCCATTAAAAACGCATCGAAATCGTGACATGTTTTCACTGGTGAAATGTTTATGCAAGTGAGCGATTTTCAAACCCCGAAAGTGTGCAAGTGATGAAGCTCATGTATTCCCACTTTACTGTCGATGTGATGTTTACTTCAAATTTTGCGTGCTTCATGTGCAAAACAAGGTTTTTGATAAATTCTGGCTTTATTAAATGTCGAATCACATTGAAATTTGGCACACGCATTAATCAGCGAGTAAAAAGCCATTACTGTATCTGTTTTCATTGAAAGAAAGTCTGATAATGTTTTTGTCATGCCTCGACGTTCGTCACAAGAGCGATGGCAAGCTGTTGGTATGCTCAGCAGTGGAATGGCGACCAGAGAAGTTGCCAAACATTTCAATTGTGACCAGTCAACTATAGTGAGACTGAACCAGCGATTTCAGGCGACAGGTACCACCAATGACCGTCCCAGGCTTGGTCAACCTCGTGTAAAAACACTAGCTCAAGATAGCCAAATTCTATTGTTACATCTGCGCAATCGCTTCCAAACAGCAACGACGGAGACGCCGATGGCAAGCCTGTATTGATGCTGTAGGGGGTCATACACGGTATTAATGATGGCTGTGACTGAATGACAGTGAGTGCGACTTTTGTTTTTCCAAACCTCTACACCTCACGGTAGAAGGGGAACGACTAAGTAAGTAAGGTGCGGCTTTATGAGGTGGGGGTGACCTGAGGCAAGGAAAGAATGAGACTACTGCTTGCCTAAGCATGTCGAAAGAGATGACTAATATAAGGTTGTGGATGAGGCTGGCAAGCTGATCATGTGAAACATTTTGCCACAGAAACCTCCGCTGTAAGAGCATGTGCTTTGACGTAAACGTCCTCAAGGAGGATTTCTGCAGTGCTGGTTCCATACTCCATAAGCAGCGAAAAAGAGGATGATGATGATGATGATAAGATTATATTATGTATGTGTGTAACCAGTATGATTTTCCAATATTGACAAACTGATCGCCATTCCGTAAACCTGTTACTGTATTAATTATTACTTCTCACGTAACGTAACTTAGTCGTTCCCCTTCTACCGTGAGGTGTAGAGGTTTGGAAGAGATAGCGCCATACTATCCTTTTGGCTGCCGTCCTCCTGGCCTGGTTCCATTCTAGTCCTCGGTCCTTCAAAGATTGTCTAATGTTGTCCTCCCAGCAGACTCTGGGTCGTCCTGGAGGTCTGGATCCTTGGCTCTTTGTTTCCCATGCTTGTCGTGGTAGCCGATCTTCTCCCATTCTGCAGACATGGCCAAACCATCTTAGTCGGGACTGTTCTACTTGGGTCTGCAGCGGGTGGGATTTTAGGCCTTGACGTATCATCTGGTTGCGGACCATGTCTCGTCTTGTTACTTCAACCACCTTCCTCAGATACCTCATTTCTGAGGTTTGGATCTGGCTTTTGCGGGTTTGTAGTCATTGCCCATGACTCGCATCCATATGTCAAGACTGGGACATAGGTGTGGTATAACAATAATAATAAATTATTTTCGATGTGAAACACTGATGACAATACAGAATCAGTCACAAGCGTCTAGACACCAGATTAACTTGTTATAGCAGAAAGGAAGTTTTCACTGAAGAATAATTTAATTGTATTTCTATTGCAGATATTGACGTAGTGGAGTCAAGTGTTAGAGACTTCACTTACAGCAAGGCTCAACTTTATGAAGTGAGGTGACCTGCTTACTTCCTCGCTGCTTTTGCCTTCCCTAACTCAAAGCAGATGAAGGTACCAATTTTTTACTGCTGTGGACTCATATTTCAGCAGCCTCCAAAGGTTAAGATGGAGGGACGGTCAGTGAAATCAAAATAATGTGTACAGCAGGCAAGAGCGGTCTTCGTGGCATGAGGAAATATATCTAACAAATAAAAATCGAGTCCAACACGAAAATAAGAATGTCCAACTTAATAGTCAAGACAGTCCTGCAGCATGGCGCTGAAACATGAAGAACAACATAAACATCAAAAACAAAAATTACCGACTTTCATAAATGGATGCTTGCGTAGAATAGGTTTTAATTGGTCTATCAAGTGAAAAAATGGGAATAAATGTAAAGAAACAGACAGGCTCCAGTGGGTCAAGTGACGAAGAAAGGACATTAATATTAGATTGACACACACTGAAGAAACATGTTGATAGCATTACAAGGCAGCAGTTGTTCTGTAGTTCTCAAGGTAAAAAATAATACATGTAGTTCCAAAAGCACATTGAGAAGAGAACTGGAGACAGACGTAAACATGATTGAGAAGAGAACTGTAGACAGACGTAACCATGATTGAGGAGAGAACTGGAGACAGACGTAAACATGATTGAGAAGAGAACTGTAGACAGACGTAAACATGATTGAGGAGAGAACTGGAGACAGACGTAAACATGATTGAGAAGAGAACTGTAGACAGACGTAAACATGATTGAGGAGAGAACTGGAGACATACGTAAACATGATTGAGAAGAGAACTGTAGACAGACGTAAACATGATTGAGGAGAGAACTGGAGACAGACGTAAACATGATTGAGAAGAGAACTGGAGACAGACGTAAACATGATTGAGAAGAGAACTGTAGACAGACGTAAACATGATTGAGAAGAGAACTGGAGACAGACGTAAACATGATTGAGAAGAGAACTGTAGACAGACGTAAACATGATTGAGAAGAGAACTGGAGACAGACGTAAACATGATTGAGAAGAGAACTGGAGACAGACGTAAACATGATTGAGAAGAGAACTGTAGACAGACGTAAACATGATTGAGAAGAGAACTGGAGACAGACGTAAACATGATTGAGAAGAGAACTGTAGACAGACGTAAACATGATTGAGAAGAGAACTGGAGACAGACGTAAACATGATTGAGAAGAGAACTAAAGACAGACGTAAACATGATTGAGAAGAGAACTCGAGACAGACGTAAACATGATTGAGACGACACTGAAAGATCTTGATCAGATGACACAGGATAGGAAGACTTAGCATGATCTGATTGAAGACCTAAGGAAGGCAAAAGCGGCTTTCATTGTATTAGGCTTGGTTTGGGTTTTGGTTTTAAGGACTATCTTCATTGCACACGGACAACTCCATTAGTGTTCCGATCTCCTCCCTTACAGGAGGATATCAGCACAGTGCACGAACTCCGTAGCACCGGCGAGAATCTCAATGTGTGTATATAGGAATCACACACTATAAATATTTTTGTAATGGGTAGGTTTATAATTTTTTAATTTTGCCAGGGCAATGGCCTTATGGCCTACTCTGTACGATTTCCAACTGCTGTGAGATTTTTAACGTGCGCAACTTGCACACGGAACCTCCTATTTTTCCCCCTTATCCGAAAATGCTACCCAGGAGACCGGGGGGGGGGGGGGGGGGGGGGGGGGGGGGGGGGGGGGGGGGGGGGGGGGCGGGGAGGGGGGGACGGGGGGGGGGGGGGGGGGGGGGGCGGGCGGGGGGGGCAGGCGGGATGGCATCATTAGGACCACTGGTTCTTTAAAACAAAATGTCCATAAATTATATTCCCTGTACAGCTACATATGGCTTGGAGAGGGAGAGATACAACATGAAGCTATCCCAGAGTCTGAGGGGATCTGCTTATGATGTGTTTCTCAAAATGCCCACCGAAGAACAGAACATCTACGACATGTTGAAGAATGCTCTGCTTCGGCGTTTTCAGCTAAACGCAGAGACTTTTCGTAGTAAATTCCGGGAGGCTAAGAGACAGAAAGATGAGTCATTTAGACAATATGCTACACGACTGAAAACTTACTTGGAGAAGTGGGGATCCCTCAGCATCTTCGATGAATCGTACGAAGGGCTGCAGGAGAGGATTATCATGGAGCATTTCAAGGAATCGCTCACCCCTGACATGAGACGGTTCCTCACGAAACACGGGGCCGAAACTCTTGAGCAGGTGGTGTTATATGCCGACACATATCAAAGCACCCAGGCAGAATTTAATCCTGTCAGGAAGCGCGACACCGATAGTCGCCCACAACCACCAAATCGTCCATCCACGGAGGTGCAAACGACGAACAAAACAACACACAAGTGGTTTCCCAACAACAGCAACAACAATCACATGATCACCACAGGCAGAAACAGAGCTATTCAGCCCAGGCGATGGTGTAAGGTGTGCAAAAATGACCCACATTTTCATCGGATTGTAAGAGGCAGAAAACAGGCCCTTACAACGTTGCATGTTTGATCACTAGGTCGATAGGGAACCATGAATTACCAACATGTCAACAAAACTCCTCTGATCCCCCTACTCGAGAAAAAGTCACAGTTGGTAACCAAATTGTAGGCTGCTTATATGATTCGGGTTTACAATACTCGGCTCTAGTTTCTCCATCTTTGGTGAAGGCCCACCAGTACACATGCGAATCTGTAGAAATACAGGGGCCCAGTAAGAACAAAGAGCGTATGATTCTTCCGGTGGCGGAAATTGACGTTGTAATCCGATGTGTGCGGGAAAAAATCAATGCCGCAGTTTTAGACGATTTAGTCTATCCTCTCATTCTGGGGAGAAAATATGTCTTCCTTGAGGATCCTTCACAAGAACCCAGGTCGACACAAGAGAGAGAGAGAGAGAGAACCCAGGAAACGCTGCAGCGGCCCCTGAGATCTCATCTCTAACCAGCCCCAACATATCGTAGCTGAAGAAGGCACAAAGGGAAGATAAAACCCTAGAGTCTTGTTTTACTAGTGTTAAGGAATAAAGTTAAAATGTCATGGTATACTGCCACACGCAGGCATATAGCCATTGTTATTTGAGGAGACATGTCTATTTGTGGTAATGCATGTTTTGCACGATCTTTAACTTGGATTGAACGCCTTATATTTTGATACGTCCGGTTGTCAATGGCGTAACGCGGTGGCGCTAATTTATTCTAACGCCTAATATTCTGGGCCTTTCGTATACTTCATCCGTCCAAGCAAGACGTATTTTTCGAGCTCCCGGAATTGTGGAGGAATTTGGTACCTTTATGTGGCATTAATATATTTTCGAAGGCCACCACTTGTTTTTTCAACGATCGTTAAGATGGTCCCGAACTTATGAAGAAGTTCCGCACCTTATAGAGACGTATTTTATTCAAGAAATATAAATTCACGTTTTGGGTTTGCATTACTTGGGTGTCCGTGGTTGACACGCACCAACTAGTACAACGGCCATAACTGAATAGATGAGACGAATATATTTATGATATATAACCATGCATGCTTACATACTTATGGACTGACCATGCATTTATTTGAGGAGACAGATGTTCAAGATTCTCCATTCTTTGCCATTGCTTGAATTTTGCGAAGAACTAAATAAATATTGTACGTGTATCGTGGACCCATCACCAGACGACTTATGGTCTTCTGCCAGTTTTCTTGTCCTGTGGTGACAATGCCCTTATGCATTCGTGTTGTCAGCACGATGTACTCAAATTAATAAACTTACTATAAACAGAAACAAACAACAGTCGTTACAACTAGGTTGTATGGAAACTACTCCTATACTCTCCAGGGAGCATATTATAGGGAGAAAGATTTAGTTTACCGGAGGGTCGGGAAACAAGAGACAGTTAGTGGTCCCACTCCCATATAGAACATGCTTGATGCAGCAAGTGCATAACTCCCCCTTGCAACCTCATCAAGGTACACGTACTTTATTACGTTATGTTTTCTTAAAATACTTCTGCCCAGACATGCATTGAGATATTCGACCATATGTGCACGATTGCTCTGACTGCTATAGCTTGGGAAACCAGAAGGGTGAGAACCATAGTCTATGTACGAGGAAAGTGATGGAACAGAGCACACACCTCCCAACATTGGAGGGCTCTGACAATTTCTCACCACTTCTTCTTAGCATGGCAGAGTTGAAAAGAACGCAAGAAGCTGATGTCGCCTTAGCGCCCTACTCTGACCAGTTAAATAGAACAGAGTCGCCCTTCCCCGATTCGAAAATTTTACCGTGATGATGGAGTCCTGTTTAAAAGAACGAGACCTGGGGACCGACATATCGTCGTGACACTCC
This sequence comes from Oreohelix idahoensis, assembly GCA_024509875.1. Lineage (NCBI taxonomy): Eukaryota > Metazoa > Mollusca > Gastropoda > Stylommatophora > Oreohelicidae > Oreohelix > Oreohelix idahoensis. The sequence goes on from JAMPIV010016352.1 coordinate 249,048, forward strand.
CTTTAAGATCTCAGATTATGAGAGCTGGACACGTATCGCTTTCAGGAGCACACATGTCAGTTGGCAAAACGATGCGCAATATAACTGCACATCACTTTTGGCCAAGCAAAGAGTGGACATACGGCAGCGACACGTCCAAACTTGTATCCTCTGCCGGCCGAATAACGCAACAGAGAGAGAACCCAGTGGACAGCAAAACCCACGAAAAAGGGACCACCGAAAGCTGGATATTCAACAAATATCTTGGGGGGGGGGTAATGTCACATAATTTTGGGTCGCTCTCTTGTCCACTACGGCCATATTCTGTGACAGTTGTTGTGCTGACTAATTACGTGCTTTTCAGTGGTCGGCACCCTTTTCTTTATCTCCTATGTAGCAGATTTTTTGTATTTTTAAACATTTTTACACTCCTCTCAGTCATAAGTCGTCATGTATGTTTGGTTACCCGTTCCTCCCTGCTGGGAAAAGGAACGGATGAGATATTACTAACCGACAATCATGTTGGTTAATCTCGGGTGTGGCCGACATCAGATTACAGATTAACACTAAAATCGCCCAGCAACTTTGGTTAAACCTTGATAAGGCGAAAGTGTCGCACTTGCCGAGATGGTAAAGAGACGAATTTTGTCTGCGCAAGAGACGGATAGAGAGAATACTTGTCTGTGCGACATATTTTGGACAGACATGAATGACATCATCATTTCCTGTCCACCTGTTCCAAAGACATTACTTTAGAGTAAAGTCAGATGTTACATCTGAAACACATTGTCGAAAGAGTGTCCGGACCTGTCACTTTCATATATGGCAGGAGTGACCTTTTGCATCACGCACAGAATTTTCCATGTCAGAATAATTTTGAATTACCTCACCTAAATATGCAGTTTTGAAACGATCGGCAAGGGTTCGAAATAGAAGAACCGCCACATTCCTGATTGAATCCTGCCTAAATCATAACAAACAACTGCGGGGCAGGCAAAGCGCCATATAATCTGACACTTTAGCCAGATTAGAACACTGTGAGAATCGCTTGCCAAGACGACAACCAGACTGCCAGAGTTAGAATCAGAATTCCATTTATCAGACCGGACTGTGTTGGAGCATTTTGAAGGACTAAAACACCCCAGAAAAACTCTATCATTTTCATAAGAAAAACCAGGATCTGAGGAAACTGAAAATACGTAGTCAAAGTGGGAACTTATTGTTAAAGTAACGACCCCGAAGAACACGTGTAAAAGGCATCTGTAAATGCCTTTATTTCTCAGAGCAAACAGTCTGTGAGCCAATACTAGCTTGGTGTTACCTGTTAAGGGTACTATCTCTGTAACAAGAAGGGTACAAGTGGCATGAAGTCGAATCTATACACCATCATCAGACGGGGCTTAAAGACGAAGAACCAACTTCGTAGACACTCCTTGACACTTCTGAGAACGTGCTGTACCCTACACCTTGGCCAGTGACAAGCGGGATCAGCGATCCAGTCTACCAAGAACCAAAACATCAGAAGGAACACAACCGTCACTGACAGCTAAGTAACACATAAAAGCTGCCAAGTAACCTCCTTTACAAACTACCATGACATCACACAGTGATGCTAATTTTCTGATAAATCAATATTCATTTTTTAAAACCTTGTTAAAACCTAAGCGATTATTAAATTTTTTTTTGTTTGTAAATATACAAATATAATGTCGATTTAATCATTTTGAATGTACTGCATGTTTGTCTCAGTCAATTTGCTAAATGCACTCTAAACAGAGCTTTACCAGAATAAGAAGAATTCCACTGAGTAAATCAGGGTGGGGGCTTGAACGAGCTGAAACTAATCATTGCATACATCTTCATAAAAGGCGTGGGATCAGATATAAGTTAACAATTGCCCTGCCCAACGCAGCATTGTTCTTGGCTCCTGAAATATCTTATGAAAACTCCCTTGAGATAGAAGCATCATCATCCATCTGTCGACAGCTCTGCCAAGAATAATCTTGTGCGAAGGTGGACACCTTTGAAGACCGATATTAGATACTCTTGAGTTTGGCCACTTCTTTCTTTCCTTCTTTGATCCTTAGCCGTCGACCGTCAAAGCAGTCAGTGGCCATCCCGCCTAGTGGCGTCTTGTAGGGCAACAACAAAGTGATTCCACTTTTCTCGGTCGGCGGCCATGCTTCGTATAGTGCCCCAACTCTGGTTCATTCTTTGCATCTCAGCCTCCAAAGTCCTCCGCCAGGTTGTTTTTGGTCGGCCTCTCTTTCGTTTTCCTTCAGGGGTCCAAAGCATAGCTGTTCTTGTGATGGCATCGGGGTCTCTTCTGAGGACATGGCCAACCAAGCCCCAGCGTCTGCCAGCTATGATGGTGTGCATGTCCTCTTGCTTGCTCCGAGTAAGATGATCTTGGTTGGTGATAGTATTCGGCCAAAAGATTCGGATAAATTGTCTTAAGCATGTTGTGTGAAAAGAGGACAATTTCGACATTTCCTTCTCTGTCACTCTCCAGCATTCCGCACCATAGAGAAGCACAGAAAGCACACAGCTCTGATATAATCTTAATTTTGTGCTCGTGCTGTATTGAGAGGACTTCCAGATGTTGTTTAGGCTAAAGAAGGCTGTTCTTGCCTTATTCATTCTGACGTTGATGTCTTTGCCTGCCCCACCGTCTGGTGTTACTATGCTTCCTAGGTATGTGAAGGTATCTGTCTGTACCAGTTGCTGATTCCTTACTGATATGGGCTCAGGGTTGCTCACATTGAGCGTCATGACCTCTGACTTCTTTAAATTGATGTTCAAGCCCACCTGCTGACTAAACTTATTAAGTCTATCGGTTTTTTCCTGGATGTGTTGATGTGAATGTGCTAGTAGTGCAATGTCATCTGCATATTCCAGATCTTCCAATGTAGAAAAGTTTCCCCACTGTTGGACTATTACTGTAAAACAGGGGGGCAATTCCGTGACAGATGCGGTGACTAGTTCCCTCCGTCGTTGCCTTTTTGTTCCCTAACTCAACAGCAGAGTCATTTACCAATTTACAACTGGGTAGACTGGAGCATGACACGACCGTTTTTTTCGAACCCGGCACCTTTGGATGCTAGAGCCCAGTGCTCCAAAAATTCTGCCCATCAGACGCTCAATCTAACACCAGACAAGGAAGCCCTTGATGTAAGTTCGTGTAAAGCAGTTTACCTAACATCGCAGCTAGAAAACATTTTAAAGCGAATCGTTAATAAAAGAACGGAATTCCATAAAGAATATAATTATGTACACGAGGTAGCTTCAAACAGTTCCCGGAATAGTCGACTTATGTTTGAATGAGTGATTATGTAATGGAGATTATAGTTTTATAAGTTGGTAGTAACCTTCAGGAAACGACATGGCTGATGTAAACATAAATAACACATAAGGAAGGGACGTGGGGTCAGTGTGATTCGCTTGATAGCTAGGCGAAGTTGTCGTACGGAAGGTATGGGGTTCGAACCCTGGGTAAGCCACTCACGTCTGTTGTTTTTCTGTTGTCCAAGTGTTCTACTTCTTTATTTCTTACGAGTGCCTGAAAACATACCTTTATGTTTGTCTAATATTAAATGGCTGATGTAACCTTCACATGTACTCTCGAACAAAAGTTACAGAAGTTTGTTTGTGTGGTGTGCACGTAGCATCGTCGGAGTTGAAAATGTCCTTGATTGAACAACGTACAAATGTCAAATTTTATGTTTTGCTTGAGAAGTCACCCTCAGAGACAGTATCCTTGCTTAATAAAGCATATGGTGATGCCGCAATGAAGAAATCGCAAGTTTTTGAGGTTCATAAGCTTTTCCGTGAAGGTCGTGTTAGAGTCGATGGTGATCCACGTAGCGGACGACCGCCTACCTCGATAAACAAAGAAAACATTGAGCGTGTTTGGAACGTTGTTCGTGTTGACAGAAGACTTGGTGTAGATAAAATAGCCTCAGAAGTTGGAATATCAGTTGGAAGTTGCCACAGTATTTTCCACAATGAACTGCACATGCACCGTGTTTGTCAACACATGGTTCCCAAAATGTTATCTCCTGAACAGAAAGAAACGAGATTGACACTGGCAGGAGACTTAATCACTGTGGCTGATCAAGATAGCAATTTTCTCAACAACATAATCACAGGAGACGAGACGTGGTGTTTTTTGTACGATCCTCAGACAAAACGTCAGTCCTCTGAATGGAAATTACCCTCATCTCCCCGGACACAGAAATTTTGTTCGGACAACAGCAAAGGAAAAGTTGTGTTGGAAGTTGTTTTTTTACTCCCAGGGTATTGTCTACCATGAATTCATTCCTGAAGGCCGAACGGTTAACAAGGAAATGTACGTTGATATCCTCCGTCGTCTAAGAGATGCAATCAGAAGGAAACGCCTAGAAAAATGGAGAACAAACAGTTGGGTTCTGCTGCATGACAATGCGCCAGCACATCGATCTCTACTGGTGAAGCAGTACCTCGCAACGCGCAATGTGACTGCCATGGAACATCCTCCATATTCTTCCGACCTGGCACCGCCTGATTTTTTTCTTGTTCCCTTGCCTAAAATCGGCACTGAAAGGGCAGAGATTCACTGATGATGAGGACTTTATCACCAATGCGACAAAGCAGCTGAGAAAGATGTCAAAGAATGGGTTCCAGGAATGTTTCCAACAGCTGTATGGACGTTGGCAAAAGTGTGTAGTTGCCGAAGGGAAAATTTTGAAGGAAATATAGTGTAAATAATTGTATTGTTACTTATTTCTATACAATACACAAATTCCTGGAATATTTTTAAGCTACCTCGACACAATATTTATTCACAGCTGTCAGACACTTACAGTGGAACAGCTTATACAATTAGAAAACTATGTCAAATCAGAATTTAAACGAAAAGAAGGGGGAAAAACCGTAATCTTAGAGGTAGCTAGAACATTTGCTGAATGCTGAAGAGAGGGCGCTCTTTATAAGATAAGAGATTAATGCGTAACAGAAAGTGCGTGTAATTAGGGTAAACTTATTTTTGCAGAAAAGCTGAAGGGGTCTCATTAATGTTCTAAGATGCTAAGAAGGTAATGAATGGATGCTCAGCAAGATCGTATTATAAAAATCTGTCATCAGGGGAAAAGCAGACTGTTAGCATAGTGTATGGATCTGCTTCAGTTACCAGCAAAACTGCAAGCGCAGCAAGACCGACATCACCAAGACACTGAGTATAATACTCTTGAAATAAGATGGAAAGAAGTCAGAATTGACTACTGAGCCAAAGTGGCTCTCGATAAAACAGATACTGAACATGATTGCTTAATTAGGAACCAACTAAATATTCGGGATATCCCCGTGGACCTATATATATATATATATATATATATATATATAATAATAATAATAATAATAGCCCCTTCAGTCATAACTGACTATGGGAATGCGCCCCTGAGGTGGCAGCCCTCAGCTGCTTATTTTTCTGGTGCTCCTTTTGACGTTTTCTCCTCACCTCTGCTTCTTGTGTGAGCCTCTTTTCGCCCAATCTGAGGTGGTGCCGTAAATAGCATCGCCACTTAGTGCGATCGGCAGCTTCATCCTCCCATGTTGCTGGATCCATGTCCAGTGCCCTCATATCTCTCTTGCACACATCTTTGAACCTCAGCTGTGGTCGCCCAACTGTTCTCTTGCCATCTGCTAATTGTCCGTAGAAGATATCTTTTGGGATGCGACCATCTTCCATGCGGCGAACATGGCCAAGCCAGCGAAGTCTGCGCTGTCTAAGCAGTGTATACATACTTTGAAGGCCAGCACGTGACAACACCTCGACATTTGTCACTTTATCTTTCCACGAGATGCCGAGGATGCGGCGTAGACACCGCAAATGGAAGGTATTGAGCCTTCTTTCTTGCTTAGCATAGGTCGTCCAGGTCTCGCTGCCATATAGGAGTGTGCTGGTGACGCAGGCATTATATACCGCAGCTTTGGTCTTCATTGTGAGTTTAGAGTTTCCCCAAACACGCGATGTGAGGCGGGCAAAGGTAGCTGCAGCTTTGCCAATGCGGCTGTCGATTTCTGTATCCAGTGAGAGTTTGTCATTGATGGTAGACCCTAGGTATGTGAAGTGGTGCACCACTGCCAATTCATAGTTATCAATAGTGATAACTGGTGCAGCACCCACATCCTGACTCAGCACATTCGTTTTCTTTAGACTTATTGTGAGGCCAAAGTCCTTGCATGCTTTAGTGAAGCGATTCATCAAGCTCTGAAGCTCCTGTTGGTTTTGAGTGACGACTGCAGCATCATCAGCGAACAACAAGTCTCTTATAGTGACCCTTCTGATTTTTGTTTTTGCCTTCAGCCTTGAAAGATTAAACAGACGGCCATCTGACCTAGTGTGAAGACATATTCCTTCAGTTGCATCTCTGAATGCATGTTTCAAGAGTAAGGCAAAGAAGATTCTGAAGAGGGTCGGAGCCAGAACACAGCCTTGTTTAACGCCACTTCGTATATCAAAGGGCTGTGACGTGCTTCCAGCATATTGGACTGTTCCCTTCATGTCGTCATGGAATGACTTTATCATTTCCAGCATTTTAGAAGGGCAGCCTATTTTCAGGAGGATTTTAAAGAGTCCATACCTACTAACCAGGTCGAATGCTTTTGTGAGGTCTATAAAGGCGATATATTGATGCGTGATGCCATATGATGATGGATGGTATCCGCATGTCTGGTTTTGTGTGGTGTGCAGATGTGTTCAGTCAAAACAATGTTCATACAAAAATAACAGGGCAATCCACATAGGACGTCAGTAAACTCACGACGTATAAAGTCAATGATTCTTGTAACAGCCGTTGACGTTTTTCTTCATTATTTATTGTGGACGCCACAGTGACAAAATGGTTACGCGAATATGTAGGCACATCAAACAGTCATTATCACAGCAACATTCAATACAGCAATAGACGGTAGACAGCATTACAATGATGAGTCAGGTGCATGTTATATTTCATAGTGCTGTAAATGTAGTCAGGTGAAAAACTCCATCCCTTTCTATAACAGCCAGGAGATAACCAGATGTATGAGATCAGTTCACTCTCCTTAGTTTGACTTCAGCAAGACAGACACGTCTGCCGAAGTATAAATAATGTCCTCAAAAATATCCTCTAGATAATAAAGGTTTTTCCAAACCTAGTTCATTTAACAAAGTAGCAAGTAATGGTCCTTGGTACCTGCATCAACCGATGCAGTACAATACAGCGACATGTGAGCTAGGAAAACATCTCGTGACGACGACTTTCGAAGACAGGCTATGAACCAGAAATCGTTCACGACCAAAAATCGATAGAGTTAATGAAAATGTTAATTTACCTTGCCTTCCGGAAATACACAGAAATATTATGCCTCCCGGCATGTGCAAATACACTAGAGGTATAATCTCGAATAAACGAAATATCCATAAGAGGACTCTCACATTCCTGACAGAACAAAAAAATAGCGGAGATCCCCTCTTCAACGAGGCATCTCTTTCGCCATTCCAAATCGCTCACTCCACTAGTGGTGGGCGGAAACCGATCGACCAAGAAGCAAGACAAGTCATGCGCAGTCCAGCGCAAAATGACCACAGCTCAAACTTAACTGCATTCGATACCAACGCGAGAAGACAAATGCTTACCGAGAAAAGTGACAATAAATTTCAAGCAGTTGTTGCCCTTGCGTTATAAAATAGATATTGAAATAAAACGATGTTGCGAGAATTTATCACGCAACATATATAATGGTCTTTTCTGCTCTCTTGATTTTTCCTGAAGCTGGCGGAGAGAGAAGATCATGTCTGTTGTTGATCTGCCAGCTCGGAATCCACACTGTGCCTCTGGATATATGCGCTCAGCTAACTTGTGTAGTCGCATTAAGATGACTTTGGCAAAAACCTTACCAACAATACTAAGAAGAGAGATGCCTCTGTAGTTATTGCAATCACTTCTGTCTCCTTTATTTTTATACAGTGTTACAATCTTGGCATCTCGCATGTCTTGAGGAATAATTGTCTCTTCCCAGCACTGGCACAGCATCCTTTGCAGGGGATGTAATAGCGTGCTCTTACAGCATTTGATTAAATCAGGAGGAATCCCATCAGCGCCTGGTGCTTTGCCAGAGGCCAAGCTATCAATGGCCTTACTGAGTTCCTCTAATGTTAGTTCGGCATCCAGCTCCTCCATAGTTGGCAGACTATTGACAGCATCAAGGGCTGCAGGCGTAACGGTATTGTCTCTAGCGTAAAGCTCAGAGTAGTTCTCGACCCACCTCTCCATCTGCTTACCCTTATCGGTTAGCTTCTCTCCGCTGATGGTTTTTAGCGGTGCCGTCTTACTTTTATGGGGGCCAAGTGCTTTCTTTATACCGTCATACATTTGTCTAATGTTGCCTGTTTGCGCTGCGATCTGGATGCTCTCACTGAGCTGGAGCCAGTAGTCATTTGCACAGCGTCGAGCAGTTTGTTGAACTTTGCTTCTCGTAGCCCTCAGGATCTGTAGGGTTCTGGCACTCGGTGAACGTTTGTATTCATTCATAGCACTGCGCTTAGCTTCCATAACAGGTGCCATCACATCTGATGAAGCGTCAAACCAGTCATTTGACTTTGCTGTTTTCTTACCAAAGGTGGCAAGTGCAGTACTTTGAATGGTGTTCCGTAGATGCTGCCAGTTCTCTGTAATAGTATCACCATGCTGAGGGCTACTGAGCACTTTCTTGAAGGTCGCAGTGAATTGAGCGATCATGAAAGGGTCTGACATCTTGCTGGTATCAATGCGTGGTTTCCCTTCATGTCTGACACGATAGAGTTTTCTTGGTTGTGCTCTGATTTTGCAGCAAACCAAGGAGTGATCTGTGTCACAGTCTTCACTATGGTACGAGCGCGTGGAGAGCACAGACCTGAGGAGTGGCCTTCTGACGAGAATCAGGTCAAGTTGGTGCCAGTGCTTGGATCGTGGGTGTCTCCATGACACCTTATGCTGGGGTTTTGTCTGAAAGTAGGTGTTGGTCACGCAGAGGTCATGGTGGACGCACAACTCTAAGAGCCAAACCTGCCCAGACATGAAGGCCATGAAACATTATCGGCACCCACTCTAGCGTTAAAGTCACCAAGGAGAACAAGCTGTTCTTGCCTAGGTATGCTTTTGATTACTGCTGTTAGATTCTCGTAGAACTCATCTTTAGCTTCTGAGGCAGAGTACAGAGTAGGAGCATACACACTGACAAGGGTGATGGGACCTGTGCTAGTTTGCAGGCGGAACGTTAACAGGCGTTCTGATCCATTCTCGCCTGGTTCAACCATGTTAGTTAGCGATTTTTTGACCGCAAAACCTACTCCGTGTTCTCTAGCTTTATCAAGATCTTTCCCTTGCCAATAAAATGTGTAGTCCTTCTCACTCACCATTCCAGAGCCCGCCAGGCGCGTTTCCTGAAGTGCAGCTATATCCACCTGAAGTCGTTTAAGCTCATCATTAATTATGGCTGTCTTCCTTACATCGTTTACATCCTGTAGGTTTTCGGATAGTCCAGTCAACATAGTCCGGACGTTCCAGCATCCCAATCTGAGAGTTTGCTTATTTCTATTTTTTCGATAATTGCTTGGTGCAAAATTTTCTGTCCACAGTTCGGGTTTGACCCTAATCCCCATGCACCCAATGGGGAAAGCAGACAGTGGCGGGACAACACCGTATTGACGGGGGGCTGCCCAGCTTGAAGCGGGCGGTAACTGTCCAGTGAGATCCTAGAGCCTCTCCCACTGTCGGAAGTAGCCCCTGGCGCCATGCCCTACGCCAATTGGGCAAAATGCTTATAACCGGTAACTGCTACTTCCCGTGTTTTGCCGACACCTATAGGGTGAAGCTGGAGTGTCCTCTCCAGGGCGCGAGCTTGGGCACAGTTATATGGAGATCCAGCTGTTGCCCATGCAGCATGTTCCCCCTCTCCACACAGCCAGTAGATCCAAAGGAACGGCAGTAGCCGATACAGTTTGGTACCAGCCATGTCGCAGGAGTTGCCAGAATAATGTCGAATCGACATTAGACTGCCTTAGGGACTCCGACTCCGGATTTATCCTCAGGGTTTACTCCCGAAGCCAATTCCACAAATGGATATTCCCGCAAGGCAGCGGTGGTTTGAATTCAGAGTTCCTTCTCTTAGATAAGCTACCAACCAAGGATCACGAGCCCTACAGAGTGAAGAGCAACTGGAAACCCGTCGTGTGTACGTAAACCTAAAGAAACAAACAGGTGACACATTGGTTATGAAAATAAGAAGCGAGTACAACGATCAGATCACGAGTCAAAGTGTGTCTGTATAAGTGGTTGGATTCAAGATCGATAGTGATTAGTTACGCGTTGGAGTAATAATAACAGAATGTGAAATCAATACAGGTTACAGTATTATACAGGGCTGCTTTCACCTTTACAGCCGAAATAGTAACTATAGTAAAAACACTAGAGATAATTACCCCAGGAAGTAACTTTACAGATATGGTATCATCCTAAAAAGCACTCGAACACTGACATAAGTGCAGCAGAACGGACATAAGAGAAAAGATAATGGCAATACAATATATTGTTAGTAAACAAAGGGTACAGTGTGAGGCTCGCCTGGGTTTCAGCCTAAATAGGAATAGCTGGAAACAAATTAGCAAACCAGGCAGTTAAATAGGGTAGAGTAAGTACCAACCATGTAGGAGGATTGAGAAGAACATAGACCAAGAGTGAAGTTAAACATGCTATAGCAGATGAGTATAAGACAACATGGCAAGAAAGATTGCATGTTCATGTACTCCTGAAAGAACCTTTAGTCAAGTGTTCAATTAAAGAGAAGCTGAAAGGCACTCCTCAACAGACTGTGACACCTCCGACTAGGTGCTGGGAATTTTATGTTAAAGGAACCTCAGTGCCATGAACTGCCCATGAAAGCCAGGAATAACATGGCATATATCACTTACTTCTACACCAGAGGTTTTCAAACTTTTTTGGTCCGCGGCTCCCTTGATCTGTGCATAAATCACCGCGGCTCCTCTCTATACTATATATTATATATAAACAATTGAACCCAAAAAGATATTAATGACTTCTGAATGTGTATATTTTACATCTGATACCAATTGTGGGGGGTAAATAAGTTCAGTTTCGGACACAAAATAAATACGACTGTATTTATTTTGTAAATGAAAAACTAAATTAATTTAATCAACTAACGAAGATCTATATTTATTGATGGACCTTGGCTCATAATATCGAGCCCAACACTTTTCCCAAGCCACCGCGACGCCCTTAGCCAAGGGCCGCGACGCCCTGGGAGCCGCGACGCACAGTTTGAAAACCTCTGTTCTACACTGTTTTAAAAAAAATACAAGAGATATGACCTGAACAAGTATTTGAACGATCGCAACATGAACATGAGAATGGAAAATATCAAGGCTTTGAAGTAATGCAATTTTTAAATTGCTCCGCTCCAGCTCCACTCCAACATCTTTAGTGGCTGCTCCAGCTCAGGTCCGACTCCGCTGCGAGATCAGACTCGATTATTGTTTTCTTTACTTTTAAAGTTTAAGAAAATGCACATTGTAATACTGACAATGAAACGATGTTTTCCAGATTTGTCAAACAATTTAAACGCCATTTAAACTAAAATCGCCCGTGTAGTTTCTCTCCGGAGACAAAGGAGACAAAGAAAGAATAGACTTTCTTATATTAATAGTTCATTTTGTAAAACGTAATTGCTGCAGTCAAATCGTATTTCATAACCTACCGCAGGTCATTTAAAATTAACTTTAAAGCTGAAAACAGTAGTTGTACACTAGTTTTAGTTGTTGGCGACTCTATAAGCAGCCTGTATGCGGCGTGGGCAGCATTTGGCCTACCAATAGATCTCGTCGCTTCACGAGTGTAATGCTTCATTACAATTATGAATCACGGAAACCCGGCGATATCTTTCATATTGATCCAGATCCTTTCGAAATCACAATTTTTTGAAGAATTCATCATTCCATTTCGCTTCTTACAGAGCATTATGTCTCTACTTTTTTACGGCACTTCCTTTGTTATTCTTGAAGCTGCGTTGTTTGATCTCATCATTCACTTCCTTTATCACCTTGTATGTCGGCGATTTCTTCTTCCTTCTTCTTCTTTGATACTTAGCTGCCGACTGTCAAAGCAGTCAGTGGCCATCACGCCTGGTGGCGTCTTGTAGGGCAGCAACAAACTGCTTCCACTTTGTTCGGTCGGCGGCCATCCTTCGTACAGTGCCCCAGCTCTGGATTCATTCTTTGTATCTACGCCTCCACAGTTTTCCGCGAAGTTGTTTTTGGTCGGCCTCCCTTTCGCTTTCCTTCGGGGGTCCATAGCATAGCTGTTCTTGTGATGGCATCGGGGTCTTTTCTGAGGACATGGCCAACCCAACTCCAGCGTCCGCCAGCTAATTCTTCTTTGCTTCTCCCAAAAGCCCAAATGTGGGTCTTTCAATTTCAAATGTAAAGACATCATTCAGATCTGTTTCCGTAAATCGGCTGTCAGTCACGTGTGCTGATTTGAATTTATTGTTAAATGTCATGGCTAAATTTCCTTGTACTGCTTCCGCGGCCTAATTTTATTCTTTGCTGCCGCCAAAAGTAATTTTAAAAAATTACATTTTTGTTTTGTTTCACAATGTTTCTATCAATTTGTAATACATGTATACTTGTAATAATATTTAAGATTTAATTGATTAACTACTTTTTGTTATTTATAGGTAACATACTGTATACAAATTTGAAACACGGTGGAAAGATACTGGTTTGTTTTTAAATAAATTTGACATTTTAAAACAAAATGGCGTTTCTAATATACAAAGTACCAGTGCTGCCAACATTTAAATAATACAAATGTGTTGTTACACTAGGGTTCCCATTCGTCCCGTTTTTCCCGGGACAGTCCCGTTTTTTTTATAAAATGTCCCGGTGTCCCGAATTTATTCCAAATGTCCCGCTTTTTTAAGGGTCCTTCCTAAAAAAAAAATCTTTGGGTAACAGATTTTATTCCGTGTTTTAGTAGTGTTACTTTATCAATTTCCGGTTGCAGTGGACCCTCGGTTTGAATCTCGAACAAAAATTCGAAAGTCGACCAAAACAGTGTTCAGTGAGCATCTACCAAATGATTTAACTACAGGAACGCAGAAAAATTTCTTACTACTACTGTGAGAAATCCGTTGCAAGAATTAGAAAAAGAAGGACACATAACAGTTGAAAAGTTTCAAAGCTATGCAGTAGATTTCTATGACACCTGCATTGAATATATTCAGGAGTGGTGTACACCATTTCTTACGCCTCTTCAGTCTATGGATTGGATCAATTTGAAGGGAAAGGAGTCTGTGACTTAGAAGAACATCCAAGAAAGCTACATATTCACGAAGACAGTGTCACCAAATTTTACTGTGAATGAAGAGGACTTATTTGATGAGTTTCCATGTGTGAAAAAATATTGTGAAAGCAAATTTGATGTGTGGAGTGAACTGAAGGATCAAAGTGTCAGTGAAAAATGGTGTGAGATGTTCGCTCATTTTACAAAGCAGGATATAAATGCTGAGAACCTAAAATGCTTAGTTAGTTTTTGTTTGGCACTGCCAGGATCCAATGCAGCTGTTGAACGTATTTTTTCATTAATAAATGCGCTTTGGACAGACGAAAAAAAAAACAGACTTAAAATTGAGACAGTGAAAGCTTGCCATTATAAAGGCCAATTTTAAGGATTTCTCTTGTGCTGAGTTCTAAGTCCAAATATCAGAAGAAAAAAAAAAACTTCTTGAACAGGCCCATAAATCTGATAAATATTCTGATGAATCTGAAATATAAACTTGACTATTGTGTATTTTTTAAAGGTGCGATTTTTCTAATTAAGTATGTTTGTAATTTAGAATTCTTTTTTAAAGTGGAAGTTGTGTTAGTTAATGTGTGTATTTTTATACCAGTATCTTATTTTAAGTGCAACATATAATATATAATAGATTTATTTGTGCTTTACCTTCATTTTTAACATGTTCCGTTTTTTTACAAAATGTCCCGGGTTTTTTAGGTAAAAATTTGGAAATGTCTGTCGTAGATTTTCGATAGGAGAATTAAGACTAGGTTTGGTCCCTTCTGAATAAGTTTGAATAGGTGATAGACTCAGTGAGAGTTAGTGAAAGGTAATAGAATTTCCACACACGTGAGATGATAGATTTTGATATAGTGGCTGTCTCTGAAAAGCGAAAAGAATTCTTCTCTCTCTCACCTATCTTCTACAACAGTTGTTACAGCGTCAGACAGACTACACCAATATACATATTACGTATATTTCTATCACTCACAGGCACGCACATACACGTGACGACAGGTAAACACACAGACGTGGGAAAAACTATAACAATGATATATATATTATCTAGAACGAGCTGACCAAACACGATTATTAAGTTCAAGAGCGATTTTATTATCAGGAAAAATCGGCTCACAACATCAAAGAAAGTACATCAAGGAAAATACATATACACATAGTCAAAAAAAATCAAGGAAATGTTGCAAGGATGATAGCCCCGTTATAGTGTTAACTCTAGGTTTAGCCCGGCCCCTTTAAGAGAACAGATGATGGCGCCAGAGTCACAGATACATAGGGTTTGAGTCTAAGAGTTTTTCTTTGTTTTATCTCGTAATTATATGCACAGAGTTTGAAAAAAATCTGATTTAACCTAAGACAAACACAAGAACTCTAGCCTTAGCAGCAAATTATGCAGATTGGAAAAAAAAATTAGGACAGCAACAGGGTGTCAAAGATATAATAGTGAAAATATCACTCAGACCAGCGTACACTCATTCATTCCGCCATGGCTTCTCAAACTTGTACTCACGACTTTGCTTGCTGCCTCTTGGAACACATTGATTTTTTTAGATTTTCACACAGACTCAAAAAATGCAGTCTTCTGCCAAGAAGTCCCCAGTTCCAAAAGACGTATTTAACTTGGAGTCTCCGGGAACGACTACTTGGGTATGCAAATTTGTTCAAATGTCTGATTAAGTCACCTAACAATTATTCCAGGCGCGGGAGTTAGCAGAGCACAGTGTCAATAGCGTAGGTTTCTAAAAAATGATGAATGTCAGGTCGGTGCCTTCCCTCAGTATAGGATTCACTTTAGTCACACCACAGATTTGTCCACAAGATATAATCTAGTCGGGAAATGATTGTTAATATTCACGCCACCAGGCAGCAAATTATATAGAGTTTCTAGAAGAAATTAAGTGCTGGCTCCAAGGTCCAGTATTTATCATTACAGTCTTTGAAAACCCGTTATAGGGATATTAGTATTTCTGTCTAACTTGCACCGTCAGATCAGTGTTACTTGAGAAAACCCACGTGGTTCAAAATAAGGACTGTCTATTTCTTCACAAGTATGGAAACTACTACTAGGTGCGGGTAAAGTTAGGGTCACCCCAAAACTTTCACTGTGTGGAGGAAAAATAACACATATAATATAATAAACAGAATCAGTACTGGTTAAAACTTACATTTAAACTTGCAAGCAGAGAGCTTTGCTTATCATTTAAACTTCCCGTGACGTAAGTTATATTTAAAAATCAGCATTCCTCATAAATTAGGAACACGTGCGTATCCCGTCATCATTCATGAGGCTCGATTCTAGAGTTTATACGTTAGTTTAGAAAAATACACTCGACTGAGTATTAGCAGTTAAATTAAATTCATAAATAGCTACAATTGCCGTTATAAGCTAGAAATTATAATTTCCTACTGCTTTCCACTGAATGCTTCCCTAGAAAATATAATAGCCTACCACTTTATTTCTCTTCTGCGCTAAAGAAATAGATTAAAATGAATTAAGCGATTTAACACTTTAACACTCACAAAATCTATATATCTATCATATTAATTACCTCAACCACAGAATTACAGGTAGTCGCACAACTTAAGAATAAAAATGCTGAAAATATTTCTGGAAGTCTAGAAGTTCGACAAATTGCCGAAACAACTGAGATCTTCGCTAACAGCTATTCTGTTTTTCGAGCGACCTATCTACTGTGGAGTCTATGAGCGAGAATGAAATTAAAGTTTCAAACTTGGCCAATATCTTAAAATCAGACAAAGGGCCCAAACTTACTTCGCCAAGCGAAATTATCTCCCCTACTCCCAACATACATTACGTCCGCTTAACGCGTGTCGTAACTGTCACCTACTGACCACGATGTACGCGTGTCAGTTTCAAATCCCAGACAGCCTGACTCCATTGTAGGGCAGTTTTCACACCACAGCTGACCATGGCCCAAGTGAGCGCCGTGTCAGTTTGGGATTTTCCAGCCAAATGTCTGGATACTGACCGGTGCAGATGTAAAGTATCACACCTCACCGGGACTAATGCCGAGAAGAAGCTCGCGCGCTCGGTGAGAATGTAGACGATTTGCTACGTCCTATGTTCAGCGAACCGACTTATCACGCCTTCTGACGCCCTGCAGCCCTGACATCTACGTAATATCGTCCTAGCGCGATTCTCAGTTTAAGAGAAAGGAAAACAGGTAAAGTTTGCGAATTATATGAAAATAATATTCGCAAAACGAATGGATGAAAAAAAATATACAGGAAAAAATGAAGTACAGAGATATTAAAAGAGAGAGTTTATGTGAAAGAATAGGAAGAAGATGTAGGAAATTAAATGAATATAAACCCTACGTGACAGAGCCTCCCCCCTTTAAGATATGGAAGCACTCCATGTCTACGTTATGGAGTTTAATTTCCTATAACCGTAGCTTCGGGGTGTCTGTCTTCTTCCCTCTCCTCTTCCCCCTCCAGCTCTGTCCGATTCCTACTCAAGTCCACTCCTCAAAGTTTCCTTCCCCTGGAATGTCTCATATGCGCGCTTGAAAGAGCGTCGCCGCTTCTGACATTTTTGAAAGATTTCCTGTGATAGCGGTGGAATATCCCTGCCACTATCATCATCTTCGTCAGTTTTGGCGATCGTCAGGAGATGGTCGGAGGTTGGCACTGGTTTTTCCAAGTATCTCTTTAAGAGATTTAAATGGAAAACCTTCTCCTTTCCTTCAATAGAGATCTGGTAGTTAGCCTTAGAAATCTTTTTCAGGACGGTAAACGGCCCTTGCCATCCGATCTTCAGTTGGTTGTTCTCGGTAGGGAGCAACACCAAAACTTTCTCTCCTGCTTCCAGTTCTCTCTCTTCCGCGACTTTCCTGTATCGGTTAGCGTGCTTGGTGCGAGCTCGCTTAAAGTTAGTCGTTGCTAGGTCCCACCCTAGTTTCAACCTTTCCTTTAAAACCGACACATATTTACTTGCTGAGACGACTGTCTCATCCGCCTTCTCGTCTGTCAGAGACTGAAGTAAGGCTTCAAGCGGGCCCTTAATGGGTCTGCCGAATAAGAGTGTAGCTGGCGGAAATCCTGTGGAAGTATGAGGAGATTCTCTGTAGCCAAATAATGCTGCAGGAATACAGAGATCCCAATCTTCAGGTTTCACTTGTGCCAGCTTACTTAGCATCATGGTGAGGTTTGCATTAGCACGTTCCACGAGCCCATTTCCCGCCGGAGTATATGGCTTAGTGTGGATGTGTTGGGTCCTCAAGATCTTAACGATCTCATCCATCAACAGGTTTCGGTATGGAGATCCATTATCCGTCAACACTTGCTGCGGGAATCCCAACCGAGTGAAAATCTGCACGAGGGCTTCTGCGACATGCTTGGCATCTGCGCATGTTAGCGGGATAGCTTCTGCCCATAAAGTGCATGTATCGACTAAGGTCAGGATGAACCTGTTCCTTCTTTTAGTCCTTTCGAAAGGCCCTAAAATGTCGATCACAACCCGTTCGAATGGTGTACCCACTATTGGCATTTCACCCAAAGAAACTGGGGGTGCCCGTTGCTTGGGTGGCACACGTTGGCACTGGGCACAGGATTTGATATATCTGATAATATCAGTATTTACTCCTGGCCACCAATAATGAGTGGTTATACGTTGGTTTGTGGCGTTCTGTCCCATATGTCCGCTAAAGGGAAGAGAGTGCCCCATTTCTAGGATTTGGCTTCTGTACTGTTTCGGTACTAGGAGCTGGTTGTAACCTTGGTCAGGCTTGCCCGTTCTCCGATAAAGTACGCCATCCTCAGAAAAAATGTCCCCGTGCTGTTTGGGTTCCTTAGCCATGGGCAGTTTCCTAAAGCAGGGTGCCAAAGTAGGGTCCTTGTATTGCGCTTCTTTAAGTTCCATAGGTAACAAATTTGGCGCAGGCTCCCGTTCCTTCTTGGTTTGCCCTCTTGTAGTTACTGCTGCCACAATCGGCTCTTCCGGTTTCCCAATACACACGTATCTCCCGCCAAGTATGACTGGGTAGATGGGATCATCCATAACAGCCGCTTTGATCACACCTCTGACAAAGTCAGAGTGTATCTCCACCAATGCGATGGGAAGCGCTGTAGGTGCATCACTCTTACGAACTCCACAAAGTTTGACGGTCTCTCCTGTCTCTTGACCGGGTTTAACCAGGTTTCTGGCAACAATGCAATCGTAAGAAAGCCCCGTGTCAAATAAGCAAGAAGTTTGAGAACCGTTCAAAGTAACAGTACCTCGCGTTGAGGGTCTATCCCCAACAGGTTGGGAATCACTGTCAATAATTCCGCCTTGCGAGACTGTCAATAAGCATCCGATGCGTTTCGGCTCGGTGTGCTCGGTATGATCATATGTCCCGTGCTCAGGGGTTCTCCCTTTGCCACCTTGTCCTTTCTGGCCGCGCTGCCATGTAGGGCGGTCGGGTTGATCAGACTGTTTGGGGTGGTTGGGGTACTTGTTCTTGTAGAACTTGGATTTTTCAGGAGGGGGGTTTTGAGGTCCAGTTTCTCTGTGGTTAAACTGATTCGCAGCATGAGAAGGTTGATCTAGATTAGTTTTTCGAAAATGCTCCTCTGTCGGTTTCCGCTTTGTGGCCGGTAGTTCAGCCAGCGCATTGTGATAACGCTCAGGCTTTTCCAAAATGTCTTCAAGTTTTTCTGCCCCCTGCTCAGCGAGAAATCTCCGGGTATCAGCAGACAAAGTGTTCTTTATTTGTTCAGTTAGAACAAGTTCCTCAAGACCTTCATAGGTAGAGGGGAGCTGCGAAAGCTCAAGGCACTTTGTTAGATATCCCTTAAGACGAGATGAGAACTGGTGAAAAGTTTCAGAATTCTCTTTCCGGCTGTTGCGAAACAGTTGCAAAAACTTGCGAGCGTTCATTTCAAAGCGCTCCAGTAACGCTTTCTTCAACACATCGTAGTCGTCTTGTTGGCTACTTTCCAGCTTAGAATAAACATCATAAGCAGAACCTTTTAGGGCCTGGGAAAGTTTCATATTCCAACGCGACCTCTCTAACCCGTACAGAGTTGCAATTTTCTCAAATTTTTCTAACCATGTGTCAATCTTCTCATTTGGACAAGGAAAAGATTCAAGAGTGAATGACATAGCATTTAGTTGAAGAGATTGAGTGTTAGCAGGGTCAGTTAAGGAAGAATGAGGAGAAGACTCTCCATTGCTGGAGGTAGAGGCAGCGCCAAGACTTTGGACTTCTAGAGCCTTAAGAGCCAACTCATGCTGTCGTCGTTGCTCATTTTCTCTTTCCAAATGCTGTCTCTCCTTCTCTCTTTCCTCCTGCTGTCTTTCCTTCTCTCTTTCCTCATGTTGTCTCTGCTTCTCCTTCTCTCTTTCCTCATGCTGCATCCTGCGAATTTCCATTTCCTCGTCCATCTTCTTCTGCTGTAATAGCCGGTCTTCTTCTTCTTTCCTCCTAGCTTCTTCTTCTTTCCTCTCCGCATCATATCTCTCAAGTTCGTCCCTGACCAAAGCTTTCGCTTCCTCTCCTTCCAGTCCCTCCTCTCTCGCTTCGTCCCTGAGAAGTTGTCTAAGCTTTGCCCTCTCGGCCATATTATGTCAGTGACTGAGACACGTGGAGATAGAAAATAGGAAAAAGAATAACCTGGTTCCTACCACTTACGAGAAAAAAAATTCCCAAAAATCAAAAGATGATATCCTTAACCCTGGGATACCTCCTCCAAAATAAAATCTAACTATCGCTGCTATTATCGGCAATAAAGCACTCAATGCAAAACACGACTACGCCAAATAAATGGTAGTTAAGATTACAACTGAAAAATAAGTTGCTACAGTGGAAAAGCAAAAGAATATTGCAAAAATTAAAGAGAAAAATAATCCCTTAATTTTTTTAATCCACTATAAGTTCGCCCCTGAAGTCAGATCGGGTAAGGGAGGGAATTAATCTGGACAAAAAGTCCGAAACACACTCCTTAACTTAGTTCAAACGCCGTTCTGCCTCAGTACCCAGTGAATGTTATACACTCACCACTTTACCAGCATTTAGTATTACAATCAGCAGTTAACATATATCCCGACAAATCAACCTGTAACCAAAATGTATATTATTCAAAGATGCTGTGGAAAAAAAAACTTATTAGTTTGTGTGGTCAGCACGCCCGTAAACAGATCGCTAGTCTAGGGGGTAATTATTTAAAGATATAACAACTCACAAGACATCACACTCTTACTCTATATCAGAATACAGAATCTTAAGTTCAAAATCCAGATAGACGAGTCCACGTTTGTCGTACTCGTCTTCCTATTCTAAGTTCAAAGACCGGAAACGAGTCCCCATTTGTCGTAGATTTTCGATAGGAGAATTAAGACTAGGTTTGGTCCCTTCTGAATAAGTTTGAATAGGTGATAGACTCAGTGAGAGTTAGTGAAAGGTAATAGAATTTCCACACACGTGAGATGATAGATTTTGATATAGTGGCTGTCTCTGAAAAGCGAAAAGAATTCTTCTCTCTCTCACCTATCTTCTACAACAGTTGTTACAGCGTCAGACAGACTACACCAATATACATATTACGTATATTTCTATCACTCACCGGCACGCACATACACGTGACGACAGGTAAACACACAGACGTGGGAAAAACTATAACAATGATATATATATTATCTAGAACGAGCTGACCAAACACGATTATTAAGTTCAAGAGCGATTTTATTATCAGGAAAAATCGGCTCACAACATCAAAGAAAGTACATCAAGGAAAATACATATACACATAGTCAAAAAAAATCAAGGAAATGTTGCAAGGATGATAGCCCCGTTATAGTGTTAACTCTAGGTTTAGCCCGGCCCCTTTAAGAGAACAGATGATGGCGCCAGAGTCACAGATACATAGGGTTTGAGTCTAAGAGTTTTTCTTTGTTTTATCTCGTAATTATATGCACAGAGTTTGAAAAAAATCTGATTTAACCTAAGACAAAACACAAGAACTCTAGCCTTAGCAGCAAATTATGCAGATTGGAAAAAAAAATTAGGACAGCAACAGGGTGTCAAAGATATAATAGTGAAAATATCACTCAGACCAGCGTACACTCATTCATTCCGCCATGGCTTCTCAAACTTGTACTCACGACTTTGCTTGCTGCCTCTTGGAACACATTGATTTTTTTAGATTTTCACACAGACTCAAAAAATGCAGTCTTCTGCCAAGAAGTCCCCAGTTCCAAAAGACGTATTTAACTTGGAGTCTCCGGGAACGACTACTTGGGTATGCAAATTTGTTCAAATGTCTGATTAAGTCACCTAACAATTATTCCAGGCGCGGGAGTTAGCAGAGCACAGTGTCATTAGCGTAGGTTTCTAAAAAATGATGAATGTCAGGTCGGTGCCTTCCCTCAGTATAGGATTCACTTTAGTCACACCACAGATTTGTCCACAAGATATAATCTAGTCGGGAAATGATTGTTAATATTCACGCCACCAGGCAGCAAATTATATAGAGTTTCTAGAAGAAATTAAGTGCTGGCTCCAAGGTCCAGTATTTATCATTACAGTCTTTGAAAACCCGTTATAGGGATATTAGTATTTCTGTCTAACTTGCACCGTCAGATCAGTGTTACTTGAGAAAACCCACGTGGTTCAAAATAAGGACTGTCTATTTCTTCACAAGTATGGAAACTACTACTAGGTGCGGGTAAAGTTAGGGTCACCCCAAAACTTTCACTGTGTGGAGGAAAAATAACACATATAATATAATAAACAGAATCAGTACTGGTTAAAACTTACATTTAAACTTGCAAGCAGAGAGCTTTGCTTATCATTTAAACTTCCCGTGACGTAAGTTATATTTAAAAATCAGCATTCCTCATAAATTAGGAACACGTGCGTATCCCGTCATCATTCATGAGGCTCGATTCTAGAGTTTATACGTTAGTTTAGAAAAATACACTCGACTGAGTATTAGCAGTTAAATTAAATTCATAAATAGCTACAATTGCCGTTATAAGCTAGAAATTATAATTTCCTACTGCTTTCCACTGAATGCTTCCCTAGAAAATATAATAGCCTACCACTTTATTTCTCTTCTGCGCTAAAGAAATAGATTAAAATGAATTAAGCGATTTAACACTTTAACACTCACAAAATCTATATATCTATCATATTAATTACCTCAACCACAGAATTACAGGTAGTCGCACAACTTAAGAATAAAAATGCTGAAAATATTTCTGGAAGTCTAGAAGTTCGACAAATTGCCGAAACAACTGAGATCTTCGCTAACAGCTATTCTGTTTTTCGAGCGACCTATCTACTGTGGAGTCTATGAGCGAGAATGAAATTAAAGTTTCAAACTTGGCCAATATCTTAAAATCAGACAAAGGGCCCAAACTTACTTCGCCAAGCGAAATTATCTCCCCTACTCCCAACATACATTACGTCCGCTTAACGCGTGTCGTAACTGTCACCTACTGACCACGATGTACGCGTGTCAGTTTCAAATCCCAGACAGCCTGACTCCATTGTAGGGCAGTTTTCACACTACAGCTGACCATGGCCCAAGTGAGCGCCGTGTCAGTTTGGGATTTTCCAGCCAAATGTCTGGATACTGACCGGTGCAGATGTAAAGTATCACACCTCACCGGGACTAATGCCGAGAAGAAGCTCGCGCGCTCGGTGAGAATGTAGACGATTTGCTACGTCCTATGTTCAGCGAACCGACTTATCACGCCTTCTGACGCCCTGCAGCCCTGACATCTACGTAATATCGTCCTAGCGCGATTCTCAGTTTAAGAGAAAGGAAAACAGGTAAAGTTTGCGAATTATATGAAAATAATATTCGCAAAACGAATGGATGAAAAAAAATATACAGGAAAAAATGAAGTACAGAGATATTAAAAGAGAGAGTTTATGTGAAAGAATAGGAAGAAGATGTAGGAAATTAAATGAATATAAACCCTACGTGACAATGTCCCGGTTTTTGAACAAAACATTATGGGAACCCTATGTTACACTAGTCAACAACTAAAATGTACCAGAAATGAAAATAGCTGATCTTAACTAATTTTGGTGTGCTGAAAACGAAAATGACATTAAAAAATGTTGATTGGCTCTAGTTTTCAAGATATATGCTACTAGTTTATTTAATTACGGTCAATTTATATATATAACGCAACTGTTGTGGGCGATTGCATAATTTTTTTCTAATGACCAATAAAAATGTAACTAGAAGTTGATGATGCAATCCTACCCATGATTACATCACCTTTGTGTATAAATATCTTATCTCTGATAAAATTTTGCCATTAGTTAGTGCATTTGTCCTTATCAAAAGTATCGTAGTTAGAAATGCCTAGGACATGTGTGAACAGTGCTAATAATTTCTGTTATATATGTGGTGAGGTGACAATTGTATCACAAAAACTAAATATAACTAAAGTGATTAAGAAGGCGTACAGTTTGTATTTTGGCTGCAGAATAGGAGATCAAGATAAGAGCTTGGCGCCACACATATGCTGCAATACATGTGCAGCACATCTTAAACTGTGGTTGACTAGCAAATGGCAAGCTATGCCTTTTGCAGTCCCAATGATTTGGAGAGAGCCCACTGATCATCTCAACAACTGTTACTTTTGCATGGTCCCTCCAATTGGGAAAGGCATATCAAAGAAGAAAAAATTGACTCTGGAATATCCAAACATCCCCTCTGCAATACGTCCGGTACCACATAGCGGTGACCTACCAGTTCCCAAAGGGCCAGAATCATTTTCAGCTGCTTCCACTGATGAAGAAGAGGACATTGGTGGTCCTGAACCCTCAACCTCAAGCGACCCAGATTTTGAGCAAACTACATCCACTAAACCACACTTAATAACCCAAGGTGAACTGAATGATCTTGTAAGAGATCTGAATTTACCGAAGAACAAGGCGGAGCTTTTGGGTTCCAGATTGCAACAGTGGAATCTCCTGGCAGAAGATGTTACAATTTCTGTGTATAGGAACCGCCAGAAGCCGCTTATTACATTCTTTTTCAAAGAGGGTGACATTTCTGCGTGCCACAACATTTCTGGTTTAATGGCAGCCCTCAAAATCAATTACATACCGGAAGAGTGGATGCTTTTCATTGATTCATCCAAGTTGAGTCTTAAAGCTGTTTTGTTGAATATGCCACCCTTGCACTTTCAGCTGGGTCTCATGAAAAACTTTGCCAAGGCAATGGAAAAAACAGATGAGGCGTTCAAATACCTCATCAGAAAATTTCCAAGACTGAGTGAAGCTAAAATAAGAGAGGGAGTATTTGTTGGTCCGCAAATTCGAAAACTTCTTCATAAGTTTCTTTGCGTTTCGAGGTTGCAACGCTTGATTGGAAGGGGAAGTAATCGGATACTTGTCTTGACTTTAGGATAGAAGTATGTTTTCCTATTTTTCGGATGGGAGAGTACAGATAAGCGTGTGAACGCTGTTTAATGTATTTATTCTGTACTGTTTTGAGTCATGTGAATAGCTCGCTAGTCTGCATGTGTTATCGAGAACGGTGTTCAAGACAACCGAATCTCGTGACGGGTTTTTTGGCGGGACTAGTGTGTGATTTAGGGAGTTGTGTTTTGGGCGTGGACCGTGTAGGTCGAGTCCCAGTGTTTTTGGATAATGTATGCCTACGTAGGATTTGAGAAAATGTCGACTTATATATTTCGCTGTGTGTACAGCCTATGTGATACACTGCAGTGAAGATTTGTTTAGGCCATATGAACCTTATTATAGCTGCCGTGTGATGCAGGCTTTGCTATGTATTGAAGTACTTTTGTAGGCCATATTTTGAAGATTAATGAAGCTGCCGGGTGATGCAGGCTTCGCTGTGTATTAAGGTACTTTTGTAGGCCATATTTTGAAGATTATTATAGCTGCCGTGTGATGCAGGCTTTGCTATGTATTGAAGTACTTTTGTAGGCCATATTTTGAAGATTATTGAAGCTGCCGTGTGATGCAGGCTTTGCTATGTATTGAAGTACTTTTGTAGGCCATATTGTGAAGATTAATGAAGCTGCCGGGTGATGCAGGCTTCGCTGTGTATTAAGGTACTTTTGTAGGCCATATTTTGAAGATTATTGAAGCTGCCGTGTGATGCAGGCTTTGCTATGTATTGAAGTACTTTTGTAGGCCATATTTTGAAGATTATTGAAGCTGCCGTGTGATGCAGGCTTTGCTATGTATTGAAGTACTTTTGTAGGCCATATTG
This sequence comes from Oreohelix idahoensis, assembly GCA_024509875.1. Taxonomy (NCBI): domain Eukaryota; kingdom Metazoa; phylum Mollusca; class Gastropoda; order Stylommatophora; family Oreohelicidae; genus Oreohelix; species Oreohelix idahoensis. The sequence goes on from JAMPIV010016352.1 coordinate 274,604, forward strand.
TGAAGATTAATGAAGCTGCCGGGTGATGCAGGCTTCGCTGTGTATTAAGGTACTTTTGTAGGCCATATTGTGAAGATTAATGAAGCTGCCGGGTGATGCAGGCTTCGCTGTGTATTAAGGTACTTTTGTAGGCCATATTGTGAAGATTAATGAAGCTGCCGGATGATGCAGGCTTTAGTGCGTGTTGAAGTACTGTTTAGGCCAGGATGTGGACAGGCCGTATTATATATATTTAATGCAATGTGGAAATTATATGATTCGTGTTTTGCTGTCGAATGTGTGTCATTTATGTCATCGTGTCTGTGTTGTACGGAATAAACAGTATCGAACTGTTCTAGACGTTTGCAACCCTTTTTGACTCCTGCATGTACTCTTATGTACGTACCGTGGTGTGCGAACATATCAACACACACCCAGGTCAACATTCCAGACACAGTGACAGGACAGCAGCACACATATATTGAATTAGCCTGTGTGGCGATGATATAGACCAAACCACTACACTCGCAACGGTGGGTGTAAGCAGACTACCATAACATTTAGACTTAGCGCCGTTATCAGCGGTGGTTTCAAAGACATAATAACATTAACGTTTAATTACATTTATTGGAAACAAGAGAGTAAAGGGGGGTGTATCAGTTGGTGGCCAGTGTGGGGATACGATTAAGAAATTGTTACCTCTACAGTGATATGTACTTGAAGCAAGAGGATAAAATGAAGCAAATTTTGTCCACCAGACCATAACATATCTAGAGGATCAGTCACTACAAGTTGAAAATAATACATATGACTTTCACGTGACAAGAGTGTAGAACACTTGACTTTGTTATAATTAGCCCTATGTGGGCGTGCCTTGAATCTGCTGTACTTCAGAACTTTGACCTAGTTATTGTCTGCCTGGGTGGCGCATTTGAGAAACAACGCACGCTTTATTTGTGGTAGAAGGCAACTTTACACCAGTAGCAATTGACGTCCTATTTCATGCCTATAGACGACAACAACGTCTGCAGTGGTCAAGGAAGTTCAATTAGACTTGGACAGTATTTGTACCAGCATTTATACGGGTTGTGACGGATTCCTGCAATATTCGGGTTACCTGTGCCAGTTGTCACCATCACAAGTTCAAGATGTTATGATACACGGAGTTGCCGTGTACATTTCAGACTACAGAAGAGTCAAGAGGGGCAGTGTGTGCTGTATTATGGTTCCTGTCAACTTGTGCATTGTTAAGCACATATCATATTGACGAAATTACCTGAAGAGAAATGAATCAAGTTGCAGTGCTTTCCCGCAGTGGAAGTTTTAGCAGTCTATGTGATATCCAGTGTCGTGGCGGAAAAGAAGCGGGATCATTGACAGATAAGTGATTGTGTCTTGTGTAAATTGTGTCACTTCATATATGTCGCTAGGCCTCCCTAATTGCTCATTTTGTTATTATTGTTGTTTATGTCTAATTTGACATATGATTAAGATTTGATGCATAGGTGTTAATGGCTGTTGACATATGTCGATTTTCCTGATAATGATGTGACTTGATAAAGGTGCTATAAAAAGGATTAGTGATACAGAATTGAGGAATAAGCTCATTTCTTGACAAATAGTTAACTTTGTGAGCTGGAAGGGTAATTGTCAAACCTTTTGCGACAGTAATTTGTCATAACTATAAGTTATTACTATATATAGTTGATTACGTAAGTGAATCACCATGGATCGTGATATGTGCCCTACAGATATAAGGCCTATGTTGGAGTCTGCATTGGTGGTAGGTAGAGATGGTAAGGGATTGAGAGGTGCACGACTTGGAGAATGGATAATGGATGATTTTTTGATTAATGTGTCAACATCCCTGGAGTTATTTGCTGAACACAACTTTAAGTTTGTTTGCAATTTGGTAATGGCCAAGGATTTGGTGAATTTGCTACGGCACCTTCGTGTGTTTTTGCAACAGTATATTGAACGTGAACACGGACATATAATGCAAAGCATGTTCAAAATAATCCACAACCATACATCTGATGAGCAGGAAAGGGAATTGAGAATTGAGAAACAAGCAAAAGTAAACAAACAAAGTGCTCTACAGCAAAGAGAGAATTTCCTAGAAGGTGTTGCTAAAGAGAACGAACTACAGGCAACTGTGTATAGGCTTAAAAGTGAGATACTTTAATCAAACTCAGAACTTTCTAGTGCACAAGCTACATTAAATTCAGCTTTAAGCAAAGTCCAAGACTTGGAAACTCAGATAGATAATCTCACGCGGGAACTTCAAGAACAGAAAGAGATGTATGAGAAATTGAAGGTTGAGAGAAATGTCTGTGAGAAGACTTACATAGAAATGCTTCATGAGGTGATGAATGATAATGCGATGCTCAGTGATCAAATTGGGGAGATGAATATTGTACCCCCCAAGAAGAGTAATGAGATTATGAAAAACAATGATGATGTCCAGACTGAAACACTTCAGATAGAGTTGACTCAGTTGAGGGCAAATAAAGAACAGTACGAGAAAGAGACTTTAGTGGAGTTGACGGCTGAGAAAGAGAAGGTCGCTAAAATTGAAAAATTTGCTAGCAGAAGAAAGCGACAAAGTTTTGGCTGTTAAGGAGTTAAATAAAAGGTTAAGTGAAACGATTTCACTTAAAGATAATGAAATTGCGGAAGCAAGGGAAAGAATATTTGGCTTACTAGATATGGTTTTGAAAAACAAAAGGTGCTCTTCTGTCAATGTTGACAATGGTAGACAGAAAGTTGCGAAAAGTCAGCACCATATACTTTTTGCTCAGAGAGATGTCATTCATGGTAAAGACAGATCTTTTCGTGGTAAATACAACTTTAAAAGTTCTAATATTACTGATAGTTCCAGTAATAATTCTTGGCATCAGACCAACAAAGATTCTAGTGTAACAGGCAGTTCCGTTGGTCAGGAAAAGAAAGGTGATATATTACAGGTCAAGACTCATAAGAGCAAATATTTGTCTACTACTGGAAATACTCAGAAATTAATAGCGGGTGTTGAGACTATTACTACTTGTTCCAAAGATGAAACCCATATGCGGAACAATAGAGATACTATTGTTTCTGGCAGTTGTCAAACTCAGCATAGTCATTTTGAAACTATTGGTAAAGATATTCCCATAGGGGAAAAGAAAAACAGTTCTAGAAAGAGAAATAACCCCAAGATTAAACAGTACCAAGGGAGATCAGTAAATAATAATTTTCCTTCTAGATACTGTAGACAATTTAACAAATCTCAAAGTTTTGATTGTAAAAATGTTGGAAAGTATGATAGAGATAATAGCTTTTCAAATGTTGCTTTACATCACCAGAATAATGTTCCTCAACAAAAGACTAAAGTGATTATTTGTAAACAAGGCAACGGTAATAATAAGTATTTTGATCATAGATCAAATAATAAGCGCAATTGTGCTAATTTTGTTCAACATGAGCCTAGAGTCATTTATAATCAAAGTAAACAGAGTAAAAATAACAGTGGATGCTTGAATACTATTGCTTGCTCTGGCTGTTGTTGTGAATATAACACTTTGTTTCAGCGTAAGGCAGCGGCGACATTCAAGGTCGGTCATGTTGTCCCCAAGAATTCTATGATATCTACATGTGATAGAGAGAGCTAGTGACATCGTGAAGAGACCGGGTTTTTACACAAGCCGGTACTGGGTAATTGTAAATGTGATTTCTACGTTTTTCTCATTAAATTTCACTATTGAGTAAAATGGAAATTTTCATTTGTATTTGTTGACAGAAGCTACGTTGCGATAAGGGTCAAGGCTTCTGTGACATATTGACGGTCAGAAATGTGAGTCAACTTTCCGCTCGAGTAGTCAACCGAAACCTGTCAGCGTCAAACTAAATCTGAGGGGTTGCTTTCTGAAGGTCAAGCATGTTTACAAGAGAGTGGGAGACTTCGCGTCTGATTTTTTTTTTTTTTTATGTGAAGATAGTAAATATTTTTGTATTCTATATTAGTACATGACATGTTGTTGTTTTGAAATAACATATAATTTTGTTGTAATGATTATTTCTATGCATCATTTGATTGCCATAATTTTTTATTGTTATTTATATGTCTGTATTTTGATGATGTATTAATACATTTTTATGCTATTTGTATATTATTGTGTTGATAATGTGCAGTATGTAATTATTATCCTTTATACTACTCTGTTCAACTTAGAATTTTTGCAACTGTGTTGTTTAGGATAGTTTTGTACATGATGAGATTGCACAAACTCATTTATTGTGTTGATGTAGTGGTTACTTTTAGATAGTCCTGAGTGTTCGTTATTCACTTAATTTATATTTTTCTCATGTTTTGATGTCATGATTAATTAATATATAGAACATACAGAGAAGATGTGTATTATCTGGTATGTTGTGAAATGTAATTTTGAAAATAGCTTGCATGTATCATACATGATCTTGTATTTGGATTTGTTAACTTTTTGTGAAACTTCGATTTTTCCAGAACCTGATTTTCTTGCCAGTCAGGTATGCAGATTATTTTCCTAGCAGATTATTTTAAAAAAAAACTTATTTTTTGTAGATATTTTTATAGAACCTTTTTTATATTTCATATTAGCATCAAAGTGTAGATTTATTGATAAAGTTATAGCTAAATAGCATTTTACTGAGCTGAACGTAATTGTCAGCAGAAAGAACTTAAAGGATAAATTAAATTTACATGTGTTGATTTAAAGGTTTCTTCGAGATAGGATTTTTGTTTTATATTTCACTCATTTTGTTAAAATATTGATTTCATTATTAGGCTTTACTTAAAGTATTACTGAATTACTTAAAAATTAAATACTGTTTTTTATGTAACTTATCGTAAAAAAATATGTTTGTCCGGTACTGTTGGAAAAAATGATTTTTTTTTTTTTTGGCATTGTAATTTTTTTTTTGGGTGTGCCCAGCATTTGACTTTGTGATATCATTGATATGTAGTTTGATTAGTTCTTGTAAAAAGTCGTTTTTTTATTATGATGTATTTTTTATTTTTAGCGCTTGATTGTGCGTTGGTCGTATTAGTTATAGTAATGCTATTACTTGTTTGTTCGATGCCTATAATTTATTTATTTTCGTTTTGTATAACTCTTGTAACTTGGTTAAATTACTTATTAGGTTTTGTTTAGTTATAAATTATTTTTTGGTGGTATTAGTATAGATATACTTTGATATTTTGTGTTGTGCCTTTCGATCATGTTTTTATATATTTATTTTTGAATAGGTTATCTGATCAAAACAGTTATTAGTATATACTGTTATTGACTTTCTTTGCGTTCGTGCCTTTGCTTTCTATCTGTCTTTGGTAACTATTCTTCATTTCATTCCTCCTTTTCTGTTGTCTTTTCGGTATGGATTTCATATCTTGTTTATACTTTCGTACCTCATCTTCGTTTTACTTGATTCTATTTGTATACTTTGTCTTCTTTCAACACTTATACCTCTATTCTTTGTATTGTTGGAGTGGTTATATGACTTGATATAACATATCTACTTTTGATAGTTGTATTTATTTTACATGTAATTGTCCAACTTAATTATGAGTATATGGTATTGTTGAGTTCTTACTTTCCTTTTTTTTTACAGATCATTCTTCTTTTGATTGATCTTGTGTTTTCTCTTTCGATTGGTTGTTTTCGGTTTGGTTTGTACTAAATATACGTAACTTAATTTTGGAACTGAAACTGATCATATTTGTATATTTAGCTAATTACTTTTTATACTTAGCTGATTATGCTGTATGCTTTAATTGCTACTTTACACTTTAATGCTGATATTTGTTGTAGATATAATTTTGATTTAAAATAAGATATTTTTGTAGGCATACGTTAGAGCTTAATTGTCTTCTAAATTTTTCGTTTTTGGGAGTTAATTTTTTCAAAAAAAAATGATAGAATCATTTTTTTTTCCCGGAGCGGGTGGTAACTGTTGCAAGTGGAACTTATGGAAGGGGAAGTAATCTTTAGAATGTTTTGAACAAATTAAATTTCGAGTTGCAACGCTTGATTAAGCGGATACTTGTCTGACTTTAGGATAGAATTATCTTTTCCTATTTTTCGGGTGACAGAGTACAGATAAGCGTGTGAACGCTGTTTAATGTATTTATTCTGTACTGTTTTGAGTCATGTGAATAGCTCGCTAGTCTGCATGTGTTATCGAGAACGGTGTTCAAGACAACCGAATCTCGTGACGGGTTTTTTGGCGGGACTAGTGTGTGATTTAGGGAGTTGTGTTTTGGGCGTGGACCGTGTAGGTCGAGTCCCAGTGTTTTTGGATAATGTATGCCTACGTAGGATTTGAGAAAATGTCGACTTATATATTTCGCTGTGTGTACAGCCTATGTGATACACTGCAGTGAAGATTTGTTTAGGCCATATGAACCTTATTATAGCTGCCGTGTGATGCAGGCTTTGCTATGTATTGAAGTACTTTTGTAGGCCATATTGTGAAGATTAATGAAGCTGCCGTGTGATGCAGGCTTCGCTGTGTATTAAGGTACTTTTGTAGGCCATATTTTGAAGATTATTGAAGCTGCCGTGTGATGCAGGCTTTGCTATGTATTGAAGTACTTTTGTAGGCCATATTGTGAAGATTAATGAAGCTGCCGGGTGATGCAGGCTTCGCTGTGTATTAAGGTACTTTTGTAGGCCATATTGTGAAGATTAATGAAGCTGCCGGGTGATGCAGGCTTCGCTGTGTATTAAAGTACTTTTGTAGGCCATATTTTGAAGATTATTGAAGCTGCCGTGTGATGCAGGCTTTGCTATGTATTGAAGTACTTTTGTAGGCCATATTTTGAAGATTATTGAAGCTGCCGTGTGATGCAGGCTTTGCTATGTATTGAAGTACTTTTGTAGGCCATATTGTGAAGATTAATGAAGCTGCCGGGTGATGCAGGCTTCGCTGTGTATTAAGGTACTTTTGTAGGCCATATTGTGAAGATTAATGAAGCTGCCGGGTGATGCAGGCTTCGCTGTGTATTAAGTACTTTTGTAGGCCATATTGTGAAGATTAATGAAGCTGCCGGATGATGCAGGCTTTAGTGCGTGTTGAAGTACTGTTTAGGCCAGGATGTGGACAGGCCGTATTATATATATTTAATGCAATGTGGAAATTATATGATTCGTGTTTTGCTGTCGAATGTGTGTCATTTATGTCATCGTGTCTGTGTTGTACGGAATAAACAGTATCGAACTGTTCTAGACGTTTGCAACCCTTTTTGACTCCTGCATGTACTCTTATGTACGTACCGTGGTGTGCGAACATATCAACACACACCCAGGTCAACATTCCAGACACCGAGACAGGACAGCAGCACATATATATTGAATTAGCCTGTGTGGCGATGATATAGACACTCGCAACGGTGGGTGTAAGCAGACTACCATAACATTTAGACTTAGCGCCGTTATCAGCGGTGGTTTCAAAGACATAATAACATTAACGTTTAATTACATTTATTGGAAACAAGAGAGTAAAGGGGGGTGTATCACTAGCATTTAAGTCAGTGGTGGACAATTTTCTTGGAAACAACAGATCTGATAATTACAATGAAATTGTAGAAAATCTCCTTCTGAAGTATAAGAGTCTTGGCTGCAACATGTCTTTGAAAATTCATTTTCTGGATTGTCATCTGGATTTCTTTACGTCAAACTGTGAAGCGGTCAGTGATGAGCATGGTGAACGATTTCACCAGGACATTGCTGCTATGTAGACAAAGTATCAAGGCAATTGGAGCCATTCAATGCTTGCTGATTACTGTTGGACTGTGACAAGAGACACCTCATCGATTGACTTGATCTGTTATAACATTGATTCAAATGGGGTTAAACAATATTTATGAGTAAAACGCCAATAATTTATAGTAACTGGAGTTCGACTCCATTAATTATTAATCGCAACATATATGATCATATCTTTGAAATAAGCACACTGACTAACTAAAATCATAGTAGCCATACTGCAACCTCAAATGTAATTTAGTTTGAGCATAATTCCTGCACATGAATGTTGGCGATATATACATGTAATTAATGGGCAACGCAAAAATAAAGTCTTCTTTCGCTTAACCAGCCATCATTTGTTACATGACGTAAAAACTACAATGTTCTTATTAGCTACAAACATAACAGATGAATTTTTTTTTTTTTTTATGTTGACATTAAGAGCTTATCTTCATCTCCTGGAAAACTGAAATTTTAAAGTTTGATTTGCTTTAAGATGGAAGATCGTTTCAGTTGTATCCTCCTTCGTTGTTGGTCTTAAATCGGATCTTACAATTCTGAGGGCAGCGCAAAAGCGGCATACACTTATTTGTTTAGTAGTACAGTTGTGACAATAAGAGTGGCGTTTCGCACAGTAGAGAAGTATTGAGGTATTGCATCTTCTACATGTATCTTTGACGTGCGGTCAATTATTTCTACCGCATTCAGTAGATTTTTAAATTTCAGATTAAATTGTAATATTTGACTTAACTTTCTTTCTCTACTCTCCTCTAAGTTTAATTAGCGGCGCTTTGATTGCTCCTGCTCATCTAGATCAGCGGTGGCCAAACTACGGCCAGATCCGGCCCGCCAACCAGTTTTGACCGGCCCGCCAACCTGTTTTGGCGGCCTCTTATTGTTGATTGAAGCCACACTCTTCACAATGAAATAACACACAAACGTATGTTTGAAATAAATAATTACATGTTATATTACAAATCACAAAACAAATTAAAACAACAGATTCATTATATATATATTTTTTTAACAGTAATTTCAGTCCGAAGACTGGCATACATGTCTTGGCAGATGTGCAGTACAGTAGTTCCTTTGCTTTCTGTACGTGGTTCATTATATATGTAAAACTAAATCTCAGAACGTTATTTTTTAAGGATTTTATAGGTCTGGCCCTCTGGTGTTACCCTTTACCATAATCTGGCCCTCGGCCAACCTTAGCTTGGCCACCACTGATCTAGATGTTTCTTTCAAACTTCAGACCATCTTCAATGTCCAAAGATGTAACGAGGGCGATGAGTAGTTGTTTTATTGTGATTGATGTAAAGCAGGGGCAGGCAACTCAGGAAGTGTAGGGATCTACGTTAGAAACACTGAACTCTCTAAAGATCTACATTTATAAAATCATGTCTGCTGTCAGGTTTCAGAGTATTTGGAGTTTGGAATTAATCTAATCTATATGTAACTTTTATCTCTGCCACACGATATGCTTCATGTAATCCCATCAATAGAGCGGTGGAAAATTTAAACTAAAATGCGTTTACAGAAAATTAACTTCACGCAATACAGTTTACGAATAAAGTAAATTTTAGTAAGTTAGCTTGCGGGTTCTTCTCTTGAAATGCAGGATAAGCCTGGGGACACCGCGCTATTCAGTGCTGGTGGATGTCGCATAGAGATTTATGATCAATAAATTTTCTATATTCTTTTCTTTTCTACCCGTGTCCTCTACTTTATTATCGCTCTGTTATCCTTTTCCTGTTTTTCGCATTCGTTCGTTTGCGACAAAATATATTTTCCCATTCTGACTTTACCGTTTCTTTTCTCATACTAGAAACGCATTTTATGACATAATGTGTCAATCACTGCACTAGACGAATAACTGTGAATATACGTTCTGGTCAGACATAGAGAGCAGACATCTGTCTACAGTTTCCCCTGTCACAGTGTTTCTTCGGCTAGTTTCTCGGCCTGAGGTGTGGAAAGCGCCAGACATACATCGCTCAGAATAGCCGTATGTCGGAGAAGGCGTTAAGACGCGTATTGACAGGTTATGGCAGGCTTCTGAGTTAATGTGAAGTGTTAGGAGAGGGGAAGATACCGGCGCTATTTCGGATTTCGAAATAACGTGGGACCCTTTGTCTGTTTCATATAATATACCATAGTAGTTCAGATTTCATCATTCTGACCTCCGAATTTGCAGTAGATGGATCGCTTCGTTCTAGATACTTATAGTTATAAGTGAAACTCTTAGTTTCGTTGTGATACTCGTAGTTCTGGTTGGAGGTAATATAATATATCTAGTATTTTGTGAGTGATTTAAGTGTTAAATCGCATATTATATTTTACTAGATTCTTTTGTGCAGAAGAAAGTAATTTATAAGTCTGTTATATTCTCTAGTGACGTGTTTCAGTGGAAAGCAGAATAAATTATAATTTCTAGCTTAAACTCATGCAGCTGTAAATAAATTTAATTTAACTGCTAAATACTCAGTCGAGAATATTTTAAAACTAACTTATAACTGCACTGATTCATCATTGAGTATTGACGAAATACGTATGTATTTCTAATTCATGATGATTGATTTTATGAATTAACCTTATTTCACGGGAGTTTTAAACGATAAGTCAAGCTCTCCGCTTGCAGTTTATAATGTAAGTTATAACCGAGTGCATAGTATGTATAAGTATTTTATATGTGGTTTTTCTTTATTCAGTGAAAACTGAGGTAGCCCAACTCTACCAGCGTTTTGTACGGAGAAATATCTGTGAAGAAAAAAAAAACATTTTTTTTCTTAAAGACTTGGGTGTATAAAGTAAAACTTGTCTAGATTGCATTGGCATCCAGAACGACAGAGTACCCAGTACATAAACTGTTTTTTTTTTCAAGATTTAAATGAAGTAGCGGGCCCATCGAGCCTGATTTAATTCTTCCAGAGAAAAACCTCAGTACATTTTCAGCCCTTGTGGCAAGCAAAATATTAATATCAGAAACATTCCGACGGAGTTGTGACTAGTGGTGGTGTGACCAAATAAAGTCCTATACTGAGAGAAGGCAGTTACCTGACATTCCTAATTACTAGAAACCTAAGCTATTAACACTGTGCTCGCTGTTAACGTTCGTGCCTGGACCATTTTAATGTGACAGAACCAGATATCCTAAAATAAGTATAACCAAGAAAACGTTCCCTGAAGTAGTGAATTCAACCCGTCTTTTTGGAACTGGGGTTCTCTTGGCCAAGACTACCATTAGAGAGTCTGTATGTGCATGTCCTAAAAATTGTGTTTTCAGAAGTTGTTACCAAAGCTGTAAGTACGAATGAAAGCACGTGATCACGGCTGACTGAATAGAGTGAATGCAGGACTGAGTGATTCCTTTATTGTTATATTTTGGCACCCATTTTGCTGTCTTAAATTTCTTTATGCAAGTTTGTTTTTTTTGTTGCTAACAATATTTTTCCTTAGGATAGATCAGAGTATCCAAGTCTGTTCATACCTTTAAAGGGAAATCTTAGACTAAATCATATGTATCCGTGACTCTTTGGGGCTATCACTTTTCTTCTAACAGGACTGTGGGCTATACATCGAGGGAAAGGAGTGTCGTAAATTTATTTTGAGAGAAAGAGTCTTAGAAATAGTGGTCCGGTTTAGAGTGGAAAATGATGATGGAAAGCTCAATGATAGAAAATGTAGAGATTAAATCGTTGCTTTACAGCGTGCTGGAGGAGAGTAAAGACAGACTTATTTACGACAAATCGTTTCTCTCAATCTTCTCTTCCACTCTCCCGGTCAAACAATTATTTGCCAGTTTTCCAGACACACCTCTGCGCGCACACCGATTTGGTGTTTTCAAGCACACAGACGACATAGATACAAACTATATTAAACGAATAGGGGAAATGTTGGGCTTTGGGTATCTCCAACACAGTACTAAATGAGTTTATGTGGTTTTATTAACCTTAAACATCAATCACTAACAAATATCAGGTATTACATAAATTATCATAAGTACACAAATGCAAATAACAAGTTTGGGAGGGGTGAAGAAGATTGGTATCGACTAAGCCCTTCCCGCTTATTAGACAAAGATAAACCCAGTCCAGAGATAGATAATATCAGGAACATGGGTACGTTAACCTAACAGTGAAGTTAATTGCTCTGAAAGAGGTGTTACAAAGTTAGGTATAGGTGATAGAAAAAAAACCCTGTTCTTCCCAACTGTTCTTCCCTTTACTAAGCAAATGGAAAGGAGGGGGTTTAAAACAGAGTTAACCAATTATCACCTCCCCCTTAAAGGAACAGTGCAGGGAGTACAGAAAAATTATATTACCAGGCACGAAAGTTAACAAAAGGGTTACAAGAGAAAAAAAGATTAAATTTCCTGTCATTCATGCACACGCGTGAGGATCCACACTCATATATTCACACACTTACCGAATGCAGCCTTAGACGATCCCTAAAATTATATAAAAACGGCATGTATTCTCTTGACATGTGAAACTGTCTAGCACTTCGATGTCCCGCCCCAGATGTTTGCGAGGTTTTGCTGGTAACAAATATTCTCACTTATCGCAAGACTTGAAGGCTAAGAGTTCTTGTGTTTTTATTATATAAAAAAAGGAGTCTATGGGATGGCACTGACACAGTTCGGCACAGGGGTGAAAATGAAGTGGTCTCTTTTACTCTTCCGCTATGGTAAAATTCCTTCAATGCGTGATGATAGTAACTGACCGGAAAGTTTTTTTAAATCCAATTGAGGAAAAACTAGGCTCAGTCACAGTCAGGAAAATATGTACTCTCTCACAGTAAACAGTAAATGTATTATCGCTACTGGCGATGATTACCTTCCAGTTTGTCTTACTGATTTGTAATGGTAATTTGACGATTGTTCTTTTAAATGTTCTTGGGTGGGCTTTATTTCATTTAATTATGACAGCTAGGTCGCAAAGGACCGCCACAAAGATTATATTTAAAAGAAATGTTTCTTCAATATGACTGGAAGTTTATAGGATGATTTCTTTATTTCTTTCTTTATTTAGCTGGGACCGCAGGTTACGATCACTCTGTATGAAAAAAAAAAGACATGTAACATACCGAAAAATCAAGCGCGATAAATTTCCCGTTAAGCCTATAATACACTCGAGTATTTAATTATGTATTTAATAAACACTGTGCGAATTCTAGTGGTTAAAACACACATCTATGAAACTAGGACTTAACTGAATTTATTAATTATAAATTCCTTCGCGACTTTAAAAGTTAATTTAAGCATCTATTATCTTTTGAAATAATATAATAGATAGATCATTATATTTACAACTGGAACTATTGAGATGGTTAAATTTAATAGATTTAAATTAACACAAAATCCATTGAAATAGAATGACTGAACTAGACCACTGATCACTTTACACAATATATATTACCGCTTTGCACAGAATAGAAATCACTGCAATTATATATATATATATATATATATATATATATATAATATATATATATATCCAGGGGAAAATCTATAACAAGATTTCAATAAAGCTAGTGCTTCTGTAAAGGTCTGGCCAGCGAGTGATAAAGTGTCTATTCTTCATGGTCTATTTATCTAAAATGGAATGTAAGTTGAGTGGGACATGAGAAACTTGACAGCTTTTTTCATCCCAGGAACTTTGGGGGATCTGACCGCCAAATCAAGGAGAGAAGCCGCCCCCTGGTTTCCGTATCTCCGCTCGCTGCTGCCCGTTTCGGCTTTCCCCGTTCGCTTTCCCTGCGATCGGTTCTGCGGTTGACACCGAGGCGCGAAAATAGCGGCAAGAAACTGCGTCTCGTATCAGGGACCACTACTGTCTTTGATAGCGCCGATAGTCTCCCCTGAAATCCCTCAGTCTGTCTCTTTGATCGTGGTCGCATTATCTGTTTGATTCTGGCAACGCGGCCCTCCCCCCCACCCCCCCACTGGCCAAGTTAGTTAAAATACCTGCCTATGATTGTTCAAGAGATGTTAGTGGGCGTGATTTAATCTCTCCTTAAATCAATGCGATGACCAGAATGAACGATAGGTAAACTGTCCGCATATCAATCAGCAAACGTGTTTGCCCTCTGTGTGGAACAGTTGCATAGCTAATGAATCCACGTGAAAAGAAGTCCCGTATGACAAGAATTACAACAATTTTCGGGGCCACTGATGCTATACGAAGGGGTCGTTACACGGGTCGTACTCTTTCCTCCAACAAAATTCAGGGTCAATCCGGGTCAGCTGAGTTCGTCCATCACAATCGTCCCCTCTTTTGAGACGTGAAAACGTGTTTTCATGTTTGATTTATGACGACGAAGCTGCCCTGATCGGTAACTTTTGGATGATTGGTATCTTCACCTTCCTCCTCTTCCTCTGTAGTCCAGTTTCTACTCAGGAAATCAGCCCCGACGTTCTGTCTTCCCGGAATATATTCCACTTTGAAAGAATAAACGCTTAAAAGGAGGGCCCAACGCATGATCCTAGCGTTAAATTCTTTATTGGCACCAAGAAATGCTAACGGAGCGTGGTCTGTTTGCACCGTGAAAGATGTACCATAGAGGAACTCATGATGGCGTCTGATACCGTCAATCAGAGCAAGACATTCCCTTTCAACTACGCTGTAGTTCCGCTCAGCTTTATTTAATTTCCGACTGCCATAGGCAACTGGAAATAGCATGTTCAGGTCACTGTCATCGGCTTGAAGCAGTGTTGACCCGATGCCCTGACCTGACGCGTCGACTCTCAGTACAAAAGGTTTCTTGAGGTCAGGCAACCTCAAAATGGGGTATGCAGACAACTGTCCTTTCAAAGTGCTATACGCGTGTTCGCACTTTTGATCCCATATGACCTTATCAGGACAACCTTTCTTTGTGAGGTCAGTCAGAGGTGCCGTCAGTCCGTTGAAGTTCTGGATGTACTTCTGATAGTATGCACATAGCGATATGAAGGAACGTACGTCTTTCTTCGTTCGGGGTCTTTTTGCTGCCACTATTTTCTCCACGTTCTTCTTAATAGGCCAACTGCATCCGTGAGAAATAGTGTGCCCCAGGAAGTCTAACTGTTCAAACCCGATGAGACATTTGCTAGGTCTGGCTGTGAGACCCGTTTCCTGTAGTCTCCTGAGGAGCATAGCAACCGTAGCAATATGTTCTTCATAGGTTTCCGATGCAATTAAGATGTCATCCATGAAATTATGGATATGGGGACTTTGCAAAGGTTCTAGAAGCTTCCTCATCATCCTGGTGAACACTCCTGGTGCGTTATGCAAACCGAACGGCATCACATTAAATGTGTAATGTCCTTCGCTAGTGCTGAAAGCTAACAAAGGTTTAATTTCCTCCTTGACTGGTATTTGATAATAACCTTTACTGAGGTCTATCTTGGAGAAGATCTTTGCTTTGCTGAGCTTGGTGAACAACTCAGAAACAGTTTGGAGAGGTTCGGGCTGGAATTCCGTTACAGCGTTTAGCAACCTGTAATCAATGCACAGCCGAACTTCCTTATTGGGCTTCTGCAACAGCACTACACTCGAGCTGTAAGGAGATGTAGACTCACTGATAATTCCTGCCTGACGCAGCTTGTCTATTTCTCCGCGAAGTGCATCAGCTTTAGCGTACGGGATGGGGTAAACTCTGGTTTGAACAGGGGTCTCGTTTGTTAATTTCATATCAAATTCAATGAGATTTGTTCGACCAGGTACATCCGTTAAGACTGCACTGTACTGTTTTAGTAGAGCCCTGGTTTCTGTTTGTTGTTCTGGTGAGAGATTGTCGCCGAACTTGACATCTTTAAAGGATTCTGTGGGTTGCAGTGGATACTCCATGCAACCATCATCATCTTCCTCGTCTTCCGTTGCTATGGCGACAGCCAGGAGATGCTCGGAGGATGGCACTGGTCTTTCCAAATATTTCTTAAGTAGATTTATGTGGAAGACCTTCTCCTTTCCTTTGATGGAGATCTTGTAGTTGGTACGTGAGATCTTTTTAAGGACGGTAAACGGTCCTTGCCATCCGATGCGAAGTTTATTGCTTCCGGTTGGAAGTAGCAATAGGACTTTCTCCCCTGGTTGTAGTTCTCTCTCTTTTGCAGCTTTGTTGTATCTTTTAGTAATTTTAGCGCGGGCTTTCTTAAGGTTGGTAGTAGCTAGATCCCATCCTAGCTTTAGCCTTTCCTTAAGTTCAGATACATACTTGCTTGCAGAGACGACTGTCTCATCAGCCTTCTGGTCTGTCAGGGACCGAAGTAAGGCTTCTAGTGGCCCCTTAATAGGTCTGCCAAATAAAAGTGTAGCTGGCGCAAAACCCGTAGACGCTTGGGGTACCTCTCGGTAGGCGAATAAGGCAGCCGATATATATTGGTCCCAGTCTTCCGGTTTCTCCTGACCCAGCTTACGTAACATCATGGTGAGGGTACCGTTAAAACGTTCCACGAGCCCATTTCCGGCCGGATGGTAGGGACTTGTGTGGATATGTTTGGCCCTCAAGATCTTAAAGATCTCCTCCATTAACAGGCTACGGAATTGGGATCCATTGTCCGTCAGAACTTGTTGAGGGAATCCCAACCGTGTAAAAATTTGCACAAGGGCTTCTGCGACATGCTTGGAATTAGTGCATGGTAGCGGTACGGCTTCGGCCCACATAGTGCAAGTGTCGACTAAGGTCAGGATGAACCTGTTCCTTCTTTTGGTCTTTTCCAGGGGACCAATAATGTCGACAGCAACCCGTTCAAATGGAGTCCCTACTATTGGCATTTGCCCCATAGGTACTGGGGGTGTCAAGTGCTTGGGTGCTACCCGTTGGCACTGGGCGCAGGATTTCACATACCTGACAATGTCAGAGTTCATTCCTGGCCACCAATAGTGTTTTTTTATTCGCTGAATAGTGGCGTTTTGTCCCATATGTCCGCTAAAGGGAAGAGAGTGCCCCATTTCTAAGATCTGGTTTCTGTACTGCGTCGGTACTAGGAGCTGGTTATTCCCCGTGTCCGGGTTGCCCGTTCTACGATACAATACGCCATCCTTAGAAAAGATGTCTCCGTTGTGTCTGGGGTCCTTAGCCATGGGCAGTTTTTTAAAGCAGGGCGCCAGAGTAGGGTCCTTTTGTTGCGCCTCCTTCAGTTCATTCGGCAACAAATTTGGCGCAGGCTCCCTCTCCTTCTTGGCTTGCCCTCTTGTGGTTACCGCTGCCACAATCGGCTCCTTAGGTCTCCCAATGAACACATATCTACATCCCAAGATAACTGGGTAGATAGGATCATCCATAATGGCCGCTTTAATAACACCTCTGACAAAGTCAGAGTGTATTTCTACCAGTGCGATAGGAAGCGTCCTGGGTGCATCACTCCTGAAAACTCCACTAAGTTTGACGGTTTCCTCTGTCTCCTGACCGGGTTTGACTAGGTGCCTAGCGACAATACAATCAAAACTTAATCCAGTGTCAAAAAGACAAGTAGTAGAGGTACCGTTCAAAATTACAGTTCCTCGAGTTGAGGGTCGGTCCCCCTCAGGTTGAGAATCACTGACATTGACTCTACCTTTCGAGGCTGTATGCAAACATCCAATGCGGTTTGCACCGGTTTGTTTGCCCTGATCAGACGTTCCTGGTGTAGGGGTCTTCCCTTTTCCTTGACCTTGGTGGCCGCGCTGCCACGTAGGCTTGTTGGGTTGATCAGAATTGTTTTGGGGGGGGGGGGGGTATCGGGTTTTGTAGAATTTCGATTTTTCCTGGGGGGGGGGGGGGGGGGGTTTCTGGGTATTGTTATCTCGTTGGTTATAATGTTGAGAGGAATTGGACGAAAAGGATGACTGCTCTAGATTCTGTTTTCGAGATGGCTCATCTGTGGGTTTACGTTTTGTGCTGGGAAGTTCGGCCATTGCATTGCTATAGCGTTCGGCTTTATTGAGTATGTCTTCAAGCCTGACTGCCCCCTGTTCAGCCAAAAATCTACGAGTTTCATTCGACAAAGTGGATTTTATCTGCTCCACAAGAACAAGTTCGAGGAGTCCCTCATATGAAAGAGGTAGGTCAGATAATTCAATGCACTTTGTCAGATAACCCGTGAGACGTGAAGAGAACTGGGAAATGTTTCCGTGCTCTCTTTTCGGCTGTTTCTGAACAACTGCAGAAACTTTCGGGCAGTCATCTCAAACTGCTGTAGTAAGGCCTTCTTCAACAGGTCATAATCATGTTGATTCGGTCCCAGCTTTGTGTACACGTCATAAGCATTGCCTTTCAGTGACATTGAGAGTTTAAGCGCCCAGCGGGTACTCTCTAATCCATAAAGATTCGCCAGTCTCTCGAATTTTTCTAGGAAGCTGTCAATTTTTTCGTTAGGACTAGGAAAAGATTCTAAAGAAAAGGACATTGCAGTTAATTGGGCAGATTGAGTACTGGAGAGGTCCATTGATTGAGACTGGGGCGAAGACGGCTCTCCGTTAGTCGAAGTAGAGGCGCCCCGACTCTCTAGAGCCTTAAGCGCCAGTTGATGCTGTCTTTCCTTGTCTCTCTCTCTCTCTCCCTGCGAGTTTCCATCCATCTCTGCTTCAATTTTCTTCTGTTCCAAAAGACGTTCTTCCGCTTCTTTCTTATCTGCCCTCTCCTGGGCTTCTCTCCTCTCTGTTCTTTCTTTCTCTTCCTTCCTCTCAGCTTCTGCTCTCTGTTGCTCCGCCTTCCTCTCAGCTTCGGCTCTCTGTTGCTCCGCGTCATATATTTCCAATTCCTGGTTAATAAACGCGTTTGCAGCTTCTGCATCTAATCCTGCCTCTTTCGCTTCCAGCCTCAAGATGGACCTCATCTTTATCCTCTCTGCCATTGTTAAAGAATAAGATGAAGTATGCCTAGAGAACTAGTAAGAAGCAACGCGAAAGGGAGGAACTCTGAACCGCTACGAGAAAAAAAACCACAAGTATAAATTTACCTGTGTTACCTCCTACCTGTACTGTGCAAACTTATCGCTGCTATTAACTGGCAATTAAGGCTCTAAACGCAAGCGACTATGCCACTAAATGGTAAGTTACACTGGAAAAATTTTTACTATTACTAAAAGTCGAGAAAATTTATAGTAAACAATTTAAGAGGAAAAAAAATTTTTTCCCTAAATTTTAAATCTCTGACAACAAACTCCGTCCCTAAAGTCAATTATTGAGATGAGGCGTTGTTAACTTAATTTTTTTTTAAATCAGAACAATCCGTCTTTTGCTAAGCTCAACTCTTTTTAACTTCAAATCCTTTAGTGACTGTAAAACAATCACGCAATCCCAGCAACTCTTATAAAGAAAGAAATTGAATTATCTCCGCCAGAGGATAATTAAAATAGCAAATATTTTTGTTTATCTGTACTTTCTACTGCTGTGGAGAGAAAACAACCTGTAAATATGCTGTGTGGACAACCCAAATACTTAAAGAACGTTTGTCTAGGGGTGTAATTATTTATTTATTTCCCTAATTCATACAGACAGATCATTCACACTCTACCTAGTTAGACCCAGACTAAATCAGACTCAAAATATCTTTATCCCGGCTATGCGATTGCCTCAAATGTAGCTCAAGATCCCAGGACCAGCCCCCAAATATTGTCGTAAAGTTATTTTGAGAGAAAGAGTCTTAGAAATAGTGGTCCGGTTTAGAGTGGAAAATGATGATGGAAAGCTCAGTGATAGAAAATGTAGAGATTAAATCGTTGCTTTACAGCGTGCTGGAGGAGAGTAAAGACAGACTTATTTACGACAAATCGTTTCTCTCAATCTTCTCTTCCACTCTCCCGGTCAAACAATTATTTGCCAGTTTTCCAGACACACCTCTGCGCGCACACCGATTTGGTGTTTTCAAACACACAGACGACGTAGATACAAACTATATTAAACGAATAGGGGAAATGTTGGGCTTTGGGTATCTCCAACACAGTACTAAATGAGTTTATGTGGTTTTATTAACCTTAAACATCAATCACTAACAAATATCAGGTATTACATAAATTATCATAAGTAACAAATGCAAATAACAAGTTTGGGAGGGGTGAAGAAGATTGGTATCGACTAAGCCCTTCCCGCTTATTAGACAAAGATAAACCCAGTCCAGAGATAGATAATATCAGGAACATGGGTACGTTAACCTAACAGTGAAGTTAATTGCTCTGAAAGAGGTGTTACAAAGTTAGGTATAGGTGATAGAAAAAAAACCCTGTTCTTCCCAACTGTTCTTCCCTTTACTAAGCAAATGGAAAGGAGGGGGGTTTAAAACAGAGTTAACCAATTATCACCTCCCCCTTAAAGGAACAGTGCAGGGAGTACAGAAAAATTATATTACCAGGCACGAAAGTTAACAAAAGGGTTACAAGAGAAAAAAGATTAAATTTTTACCTTCCAGTTTGTCTTACTGATTTGTAATGGTAATTTGACGATTGTTCTTTTAAATGTTCTTGGGTGGGCTTTATTTCATTTAATTGTGACAGCTAGGTCGCAAAGGACCGCCACAAAGATTATATTTAAAAGAAATGTTTCTTCAATATGACGGGAAGTTTATAGGATGATTTCTTTATTTCTTTCAGAATCTAATATATTTTCTCCATCTCACCCGTGAAATCTATTTCTATTTTATAACCTCCCACTGAGCTATCACTTATTTCTATGTCTATTCAGAAGGAACCAAACTAAGTCTTAATCACCTATCACAAATCTACGACAGTGGAAGAAGGTTAGTCCGAAAATTATCTAGGTTAAACATTCTATTTCCCCTCCGTCACCTAGAGATCTACCAAATGTTGCCTTGGAATCTACCGGTACATCAAGATCGACAAGTTATGGACCCCTGATGTCAAGTCTCTTCCTCCGGCTTCCGGCAATAAACCTTTCATTCGAATAGTAACTTCACATATGCATTTGACCCCTGTATCGATTTTGATTTGTTAGGGTTACTCAGCTCATTAATTAATTAATCAATTCATTCATTCATTACTTCATTATTTCAATTTCATTTGCTCTGCTTACTAAGCATGAAGCCACCATTGCAGTTGGTCCCCTTACTGGAACCCTGCACCAAACATTCACATTCTCATGCAGCCGTGGTTTCTGTGACAAATTGTTTCACATGACGAGGTAGCTAGTCACAAATTCATATTAGTCGCCTTGTACAACAAGTCCTTTTTTTACTTCCCTACAAAGAGTCATGAGAACTATGCGCTGCACTCGATACATTGGGTCGACATAAATGGCAGCTAAAGGAATGTCTTTGTCCAGTAGATGAGTTTCACGGCGAAGAGCATTCGTGAGAGGAGTCGGAAGCGGGTAGTTTGTAACAGACTGTGACTCTGTACGAAACTACCGTCTCCTCGACTACGACTCCCGACACCGAAGCCCCGAGTAAAACAATTAAATCAACTTAAATTTTGCGAAAATAAACACATATTAAATTTTTTTTTTCAGTTCTATATATCTCGTATAATATAATTCATGTTGGATTAAACTGTGAAAAAAAAAAGATTGGAGCAGTCAACATTTTATGTGCTCCGGATCCGCTCCAGCTCCAGGCAAAAACCTGTTGCTCCGACCTCCAGCTCCGAGGCTCCACCCCAAAGCCCTAGAAGATATGCTGAATATAAAAATCATAATCAATAAGCTATTCATTCATTCATTCATAACCCTCCACTCCCAAAGGAGCATAGGTCTTCAACAAACACATGCCAAGTCCTCCTGTCACGTGCCATCCTCTCAAGTTCTGTCCATATTCTTCTCATCATTTTCACCTCTGTTTCCAGCTCTCTTCTCCATGTGCTTCTTGGTCTACCTCTGCCTCTCTTGCCCTGGGGGTTCCAGAACAAGGACTGCCTTGTAATGCTATCAACAGGTTTCCTCAGTGTGTGTCCTATCCATCGCCATCGTTTTCTTCTCATCTCTTGTTCCACTGGCATTTGTCTAGTTCTTGTCATCAGTTCCACGTTGGTAACCTTGTCAGACCATTTTAACCCTTCTATTCTACGTAAGCATCCATTTATGAAAGTCTGTAGCTTTTTGGTTGTTGTCGTTGTTGTTCTCCATGTCTCCGAGCCATACAATAGGACTGACTTCACATTTGAGTTGAAGATTCTTATTTTCGTGTTGGATCCTATTTCTCTTGATCTCCATATATTTCCCAATGCAATGAAAGCTCCTCTTGCCTTTTGTATTCTTATTTTGATATCACTGTCTGTCCCTCCAACTTTGTCTATATTACTGCCAAGATATATGTACGATTCTACATCTTGTATTGGTGTTTCTTCAAGTTCAACCCTGTTATCATTACCTGCATTTATTCTCATAATCTTTGTCTTTTCCCTGTAATTTTCAGAGCCAATTGCTGTGACCTCTCATCGAGTGTTTTCAATTTGTCCTGCATCTGATTACGATTATGGGACAGAAGAGCCAAGTCATCAGCAAAATCCAGATCATCCAACTGCTTAGTCAGAGTCCACTGGATTCCATTTCTGTCGTGTGTTGTTGATGATCTCATAACCCAGTCTATTGCTAGTAAGAAAAATAGTATGTGTGAGTAGACAACGTAAACATTTTGATGAAACAATGCGATGAATGCACTGCTAGACAAGACATACAGATGGTTGATGATTTCTAAACTCTGATGACACACTGTACTCCAACAGCAGTAAAACGAACTTCAAGGTTTATTTACATACAGTGGAATCCGCTTCACTCTTCTGCGGATTTATCTCATAGATTTTACATTCAACTTGGTATTCTTCCAGTCCGTACATTTCTCAGTCAACGACATCTGTAAATCATATATTTTCGTACATTTCTGTCACTGCTTTTGCTCTCGTCTAGTTTCTCCACTGTCGTGTCGTCTGGGTAATCTTCTAAGAAAGTTAGTTTATCTTTATAACGTTTCACCTAGTAATCTTCTGGTGTATCTTGCTAGAAGACTGGCCTAAAACTGCCAGGGATGTTGATTTTCTACCAGAGTTTACCTGATCACTACGTCTGTCTCTGTTTTATCTAAAAGTCTATCTTGAAATCAAAACTGCAATCATACCTGCTCACCATGAACTCTGTCTGTCTTGCACTATGTCTTGCGAAAAACCCCTCTTGCTCCAAAATCTTGAAAACCCACACAGCTTGAGAAAAACCTTGATTAACTACATCTAGTTTTCGCTCAACCAGCATTTTCACTATCAACATGGCATATGAGAAATTGGGGAGCTAGATAGCAGTACATAATTCTGTGATCACAGAAAGCTACCCGATTTAGGCTTGCTATCTCGTTTGCACCCCTCCAAGGGTCTCGCCATGAACAACTTTAACACTTGGGAGAAAACCCTTTTTTCTACCCACGCCTAGCGCGTCTCAATCTCCACTAACTTTCAAAACTCGGTTTTCAATTACGATTATTTGTCATGGAGAGTTCACCTACCCCACGCACAAAAACTCCCGTGCCGAACTTGCTTAGTTCGCACTATTTTCAAAACAACTCACTTACAACCCTCCAGGGACATAATTACAAGTCGTCTGCCTTTGTTTAATAATACTAAAAGTCCCCATCTCTTCTTTACTACCATAACTTGCCATGTACTTATGCAAAACAGTTAAACCATTTTTAGGAACTGACCTTATCTCATAAGGTAAATACCCGATTTATATTTGCATCACCTTGTCTCACACCCAAGACCCATTCTCCCATACGCTCCCTGTCACAATGGGTCATTCCACTGTATCGAAGGATTGAAATTGGTATAAAAAAGATCACACAAAAGGAAGTGATGGAAGGAGCAGAATAAATACCAGTAGAACGAAAGGTGATGAAACAGCGCCGACGTGTGATAGGACAAACATTGAGGAAATCGATTTATAGCATTACAATGCGGTCCTTGTCCTGGAATCCCAGAGTAACGGAACTAGACGAAGAACATAAAACGAAGAGTTTTTGAGACACACATTAAAAGTATAAAAAAGACATGGACAGACCTTGAGCTGATGGCACAAGACTTGAAGGCGTGAAGTAAATTTGCTGAAGTCCAATGCTTTATAGGGAGCTGACGAGAAATAGATGAATGGATAAATTGTTTTTATAAACATTTGTGGTGTTGCCAGATTAGCTTGATAGAGCGCAAAGCTAGAATAATAACGTGTCAGTTCATTCATTCATTCAGAAGAGAAATTATGACAGGAAACAAAAATCCCTTATCGACGGCGGAAACAATTAAAGGTACGATAAGATAGTGTCCTTGTCAACGTGTGTCAACGTTTTGGGAAGTTTTAAGTTATACAATCAACTTCCCCCATCACCTTTCATGTTTTATCTGCATATTTTCTGACCCAGTTGTTATGGGAAAATACCGGACAAAAAAGCAGTTGATCACTTGACAGAATTCTTGTATTTTGGCCCTAGATATGCCAAGAGATCTTTCAGAAACAGCACAGTTTCGTCTGATGTGTTCCGCTTCTATTGTCTGACTTTAACATTTATGATATCCCCGTAATCTGCGGATTGAAAGATCCTCATTTCCCTTTACAATAATTAATGTTATGAGATTCCCTTGTCCTCTATTCTCATTGTAATAAAGACAGCACACGCCGTCATCACCAAGGGTGAACTAAATTATTGTTCATGATTGAAAGAAAACAAGAGTATTCAAATATTCCACAAAACGTTTTTTATTTAGGCCTCGAGTCTTAAACTACGAGCAAACAAAAATAATCAATAGACGGCAGTGGCAGGTCTCGGAGAGATGATCAAGGTCTCACCTGCGGCTAAGATCGTAGCAGAAGAAGACAGGAAGAGACTGAAGATAATTGATAGTCTGACATGCAGATACAGGGAATCATATAAAAAAAAAACGACGCAAGCCTCAAAGATTTTGATCTCTTTGGAGACAAGTTTCATTACTTCGATCTGCACAGCAAATTAATGAAGATGAACTTTAATCAGATAAGAAGCCGTAGAACTAATCACTGTTGAACGTATAGATTACAATGCCCAGCAAAGAGTAATAATGCCCAGCAAAGAGTAATAACATATGAGATCCTATGATATATTATTTACAGTGACAAGCCACATGACAAAAACATTGCCGCAGTTTTAGGAGACTAGAGATCAGCTAACCCAAGACAGAGCACGTACATTTGAAGTCTCATACGGCATACATGCCACACACGCATTCTATGAAATCTTCAGTCTATATTACGTTCTTTCTTTCATGCTTTCTTTTATTGTTCCAATTTTCTTTCTTTCTATCTTCTGTCAATTTCTGTCATATATAGCGTTAAGCTGTGGTTTTAGTTTATTTTAGGTCGTCACCAACCAATCGTCACCTTAGTACTGCTTTATTCTATAACCACTTTTGGTCAAAATTGACCTGAGGTCATAAATCGACACGATAAAGTTTAATCTATCATCCTGCACAATAACTTGCAGTTAACAGTTTCGACTGTCATACACAATTTCATTTTAATGTGATATATCCTTCGTTTCAACTAGGAATCCAATAACTTTGAACGTGATTTTTCTCAAAACAAGCTGAAGCGGAGATGGAATAACGCAGTGCTAAGGCGACGCAATGTCTCTGGAGGTTCCTTCGTATCAAGGTGAGAAGTAGTACCGTATTGAGATTTGAGTATTTGGCTATTAAAGAGGCACTGTTACCGCAAACTTTCTGGAAACAGCCAACATTGGTGCTTTGGATTAAAACCCAGAAGAAAAAAGGCCGAAGTGAGAGGCCAAAGATAAAAGATGGAAGAATAGTTTACATATGACTTCTTCTTCAAGTACCGTGCCTAGTGGCGTAGGAGATCGTGTCTCTCCACAACTTCCTGTCTCCAGTACAATTTATCAATTCTGCTGTTTTCTTCTTTCCATGCCACGATGTCAAACTGTCCAGTATTTGCTCTCTTTGTCTTCCCCTTTTTCCTTCAATCTTACCTGTTATCACGATATATTCCAGCTTTTCTCTTCTCATAACATGCCCAAAAAGTGGTTTGCTTCTTTCTAACTTGTGAAATAAGTTTCCTTTGCGCATTGGCCTCTTTCAGGACATCCTCATTACTCTTTTTGGCTGTCCATGGTATTTTAAAAATTCTTCTGTAAAACCACATCTCTGCTGCCTCTAGTGCCTTCCCTATTTGTTTACTAAATGTCCATTACTCACTCCCATATGTCAGGATTGGTTCTATATAACAATGAAGAACTCTCTTTCTTACTTCCAATGACAAAGAAATGTTGCATAAAATACTCTTCACTTTTGAGATGCATCTTCCATCCATTGTTATTAATGTGCCCAGGTATTTAAATTTACTGCACATAAGGAAGGGAAACCATGAGGCCTGTAAACAGTAAATTAATATGAAACAAATATAAAGGTATGTTATAAGGCACTCGTAGGAAATAAAGAAGTAGAACACTAGACAACAGAAAAGCAACAGACATGAGTGGCTTACCCAGGATTTGAACCCTGGACCTTCCGTGCGACAACACCGCCTAGCTATGCAAGTGAATCGCACTGTCCTCCCTGCCATCTACGCATTTTGGGGATGCGTAGATGGCAGGGAGGACATTGTGATTCACTTGCATAGCTAGGCGGTGTTGTCGCACGGAAGGTCCAGGGTTCAAATCCTGGGTAAGCCACTCATGTCTGTTGCTTTTCTGTTGTCTAGTGTTCTACTTCTTTATTTCCTACGAGTGCCTTATAACGTACCTTTATATTTGTTTCATATTAATTTACTGTTTACAGGCCTCGTGGTTTCCCTTCCTTATGTGTTATAAATGTTTATACAATACCAAACCTATCCTCTGTCCTGTTCTTACTGTTCTAAGTCTACTATCATACTGGACACAGTATTAAGGTCTTTGTCTTGTTGGACTGACCAATACTGATATATAGGGGAACAACAGAAGTGATTGCGTCATTAATAGGCTGAACTGCCCATAATAAACTTCCGGTGTTATGTATAGAGGTTCGCACTAATGACCTGTCATTGAAACATCCTTTTTTTGGGGATGCGTAGATGGCAGGGAGGACAGTGTGATTCACTTGCATAGCTAGGCGGTGTTGTCGCACGGAAGGTCCAGGGTTCAAATCCTGGGTAAGCCACTCATGTCTGTTGTTTTTCTGTTGTCTAGTGTTCTACTTCTTTATTTCCTACGAGTGCATTATAACATACCTTTATATTTGTTTCATATTAATTTAAATTTACTGACTTGTTTTAAAACGGTTCCATTTACTTTGATATTGCATTCTGGGGAAGCCTTTTTCTTTGAGACTACCATTACTTCTGTCTTTTTGCTATTAAGGCTAAGGCCTTTATTTTCACTTTCTATCACTGTTGCATCAACCATTTCCTGCAGCTCCTTTTCACTTTTTGCTATTAAGACTGTATCGTCAGCGTTTCTCAAGTTGTTTATATTATGCCCGTCGAATGATATTCCTGGCATGTCCTCTAAAGATCTCATTATGTTTTCACTGTACAGATTGAACAGCTCCGGTGACAGCACACATCCCTACCTGACACCTTTTTTTTAAACTTGCTGAAACGTTCCTATTTGGCTGCTAATTCTTACAGCTACTGTTTGTTGCCAGTACATGTTCTTTATTATCCTCAAGTCTTTACCATCAATGTTGATGCTTTCTAACATTTTGATAATTTCCTCATATTTCACTTTGTCAAATGCCTTAGTATAATCTACAAAGCACAAGTACAGATCTATCTTCACCTCTATGGCTTTTTCTATTAATGTTCTTATAATATGTATAGCTTTGTTTGTGCCTTTACCTTCTATAAATCCACACTGTTCATCACTGATTTCTGGTTTAATTTTATTTCTGACTCTTCTCATGATAATTCGTAATAATATTTTGGCCATATGGTATTTGACCAGTGGCGTATTCTCTATGTGTGCTGTGCGTGCTGCGCACACCTATGCCCGAAGGATAATAAAAATTTAATTTATTATTCTATAAAATATTTCTCTTCTAATGTTCTGCTTTCGGACCGCACGCACCAGGAAAACGGATTTTCCCGCATAGAATCTACGAGTATAATCTAGTTTCAGTTTCCCCAGACGCTTTTTATAGTGCAGTTTTTAATTGGTTAGTAGCAGTCGCCCGAAGTTTCTCGGGTAATTCCGTCACAATGCGTGCGGCACCTTTCGGATTCACGTCTGAACACTGGTTTGATTGGATCTGGGTCATGGCCAGATACGTAAATACAATGCGAACATGCGTGCGGTGGTCCTGCAGCTCTCGAGTTGTAAAAATCGGTTGTGTCCGTCCAGTGTTTTTTGTGATTAATTTTTGTTAGTTGCCGGGAATGCAGATTATTAGTGACAGTGAGTTTCAAAATGTAAGTTAATTAGTATTTCGGAGATAGTTGACATTGTGGTGGGGTTTGATGTTATGAATTGTTGTTATGTATTATTATTATTGTATTAAATGAGATCAGCTATGAAGGTCCCTGAATTTAACAAATAGTATTTTAAACTTTCCAGAGTACCTTTCCGCTACCACACTTTTGATCTCATTCAAAATTAATCTATATTATTATTATAAAATGACTTCATGCAGTGTTTAGGGTTATGAAGGTAGGGTGTAATGTTCAATAACCAACAAACATACAAACAAATAGTTTATTATCCACAACCACCAACAGTATTACAACAATAACATACAAACGACACTTTAAAAGGCTATCTTATTTAAGGCAGTGGTTGAAATTTGTGTAAATGCAATTTTTTACAATTTATTATCCTGATTCTAATTTATTTTGAACCAGGACTGACAATCAAAAGTGAAATCAAAAGAATCATTTACAACATTCCAATAACACAGTAGATCTTCTGTCCATACATACAATATTATTCTAATATAAGTGTGTAGTTGTATTCTTCTACTTTGAGGTAATACTGGTATTAAACCATAGGTAGTTGGTTATAATCACTCCCTTTAAGTTATGTCTGTTTTCGTTTGTCACTTGTGGAAATATTAATACTATGCACAGTTTTCTTTACTATCACTTTCTAGTCTTTTAAGTTCTTTTAAGTTCTTTTAAGTTGAGCTGCCAGGTGCCGAACAAGAACTTATCTTGGCAGGAGAATACAGGTAGAACGTTTCCTCTGCTCGCTTGACAATCTTTTCCACCTTTTTGATGGGCAATGGCCACTAGCATGGGCTCGAAGTATACAGACAGAGTCCTGAATCGAGCAGTTCTCAGGCGTTTGGTACTACATTAACGTCAGTACCCAGGACCCTGAAATGTGAAGGTTATGCATCCTTCTTTATACCTAGTATACTATACTATTCCACATTTAAGTACAGGTACATTACAAACAAACGAAAAGGGTCATAGCTTTATACCAACCTATGCCACCATTATCTTTTGATGTGACAATGTACACCAGTATTCCTCTCCCCTAATAGTTACAACGCCACTGCAATTACAGCTGTCATCTTTTCCATATAATAGGATAGGTGTTATGCTCCTTGATGACAATCATACATATTTTCTTGTAGTCTAACACCTTTCTGATAGTCTACCACATGGTGGATCAATCTCTAGGCTTTGGCTAATGGTTTCTACAGACCCACTCACTTACAGACATATATTATTATTTCACATTCAATTTTTATTTTAGATACAAGTTAATAAAGTCAATCTTACCACATTTATTCAATGAAATACACAGTGAACGATGACTGGCACACTTTCGATCTTATGTTCAGTCCAGGCTTTTGAGAATTATGGTTTTCACACCACAAGCCTGATCTCATCGCTACTTGTCAAAATTTTGTTAGAAAATGGCGTCCCCAACTAATGCTTTTTCCCCAATATCGACTACTCTGGCCAATGATTATCCTTATTTCACTTGTAAACAAAGTGTTTCAAAAATACAATTCATTTTTCTACTACGTTACTCGGGTGATATATGTTTAGTACGAGGTCGGCCAATAATATTTCGTCTCACTTCAAATTCCACCCAATCCCCTTCCTCGTACCATCTTAGCCTAGCTTTCACCTAATTTTTTCCCAAAAAATATGCGATCCACTCTAAGCAGATATGACTTGACCTGACAGTATCTCTGATTCTCTATGTATTGTTTTATCAATATTTGATTATTTAATGAACTATTTAGATAACTAACAACATATTCTTGGTCAGCAAGTCTTCAGGTACACGAATATACGATTTTTATGGGGCTATGTGGCTTGGTTCAAAATTCTATCTTTTTTTTTTCTATGTTAGTTGTTTATTTTTAAACTACCTACGAAAGCTTATGTCATTCGCAATAAGAGCTAAGCGTGTTTCCATGACCGTAGTGTCCACATTTCTAACTTTTTAAAATCGTATTGGGGAAACCCGCCTAGGGCAAAGCGTGCAAGTCGGTTGTAGAGTTAGAACCAATTTGAGACGTGATTTGCGTGTGTTATCTAGCCTTGCCCCTCCTTTCCCCAAATGCAGTTAGGCAAATATTTCTTAGAACTAAGAAAAGTGGTTCATTTATGTCAAGGACGAATTTGAAAAATTGGGTACCGTTTTGTTCGGCTTATGCGTTTGCAAATAATAAGCTGAAGGCGTAGGCGACCACTTGCGATTCTCGCCAAAAATTTTTAGTACTATCTTATCTTTGACTTTATGCACTATACTGTTATATTCTAATTTAGATATTGTATTTAGAAGCTCACCACACATCTCCCCACTTAGAACAGACTATCATATGTCAGTTCCTACTTTTAAATACACATAGATAAATTTACTATCTATGCCTGGTGACTACTCTGATGTTCGTCGTACGGATGTCTGCTTAAAAAATCAGCGCCAACATTGGTTTTGCCGGGAATGTATTCTATGGTAAACTGGTATGGCTGTAAGAGCAACGACCAGCGTAATAATCTAGCATTTTCATGCCTTGCTTGTGACAGACACGCAAGTGGTTTATGATCTGTTTGGATCTTAAATGATTTACCATAAAGATAAATCTGGAACTTCTTTATAGCCCATATGACCGCCAAACATTCTTTTTCACTTGTTGAATATCCCCGTTCTGCTGTGTTCAACTTACGGCTAGCATAAGCTACTGGGGTTAATTCCCCATCAAGTGAATTTGACCGTTGTAATAGAGCTGCACCCAAACCTATATTACTAGCATCCGTTCTCACAATGAATTCTTGACTCAAGTCAGGTAATTTCAAAATGGGCCTGCTTGTGAGCTTTTCCTTCAACTCTTGGTAGGCTAATTCACACTGCGCTGTCCAAATAATTCTATCAGGATTTCCTTTGCGCGTTAAATCAGTCAATGGAGCACATATGGAGTTAAAATTTTTAATATACTTTTGGTAGAAACCACATAAGGAGACAAAAGATCGCACATCTTTTTTTGTCTGTGGTCTTGGTGCTTTTTTCAACTTCTCCAGGTTCTTGGGGTCAGGGGTCATGTTTCCCTGATGTACTGTGTGTCCCAAGAATTTCAGCTCTTTACATCCAACACAGCATTTCGTCGGTCTAGCTGTCAAATTGGTCTCTCTCAGTCGATTAAACAACATATTCAGAGAGTTAATATGTTCCTCAAATGTTTCTGTTGCTATAAGAATATCATCCATGAAGTTGGTGATGCATGGATTATTCAGGGGATCCAGTAACTTTCTCATCATCCTCGAAAACACACTCGGTGCGTTTTTCAGCCCGAATGGCAACATGTAAAATTCATAATGTCCTTCCGATGTGCTAAAGGCTAAATAAGGTCTAACCTCCGGCTTTACTGGGATCTGATAGTATCCTTTGCTCAGATCCACTTTAGAGAAATATTTAACTTTATTCAGCCTGGCAAACAGCTGATTTGTATTAGGTAATGGATCCACCTGACCTTCTGTGACAGCATTCAGTTTCCTGTAATCTATACACAGTCTGTGTTCTCCAGAGGGTTTTCTCAACAGAAACACACTGGAGCTGTAAGGAGATTTACTGTGCGAGATAATCCCTTCTCTCAACGGATAATCTATCTCCTCCTTCAAAGCTTTTTTTTAGCGAACGGAATCGAATAGGCTCTCATACAGATTGGTGTTGGGTCTATGAGTTTCATACCATATTCTATTAAATTTGTATGCCCCGGTCGGTCCGTTAATACATCCGTATGATTATCCAGAACCTGTTAAACTCTCTCCCTCTGATTTTTCGTTAAGTGCGTACTGATTTTTATCTGTGCAGCGGTCTCACAAGGGTGTAAAGGATATTCATGAGAGGTGATTGGTTCCATTTTCATCTCCATTGCAACAGACAAGGTCAGTAGGTGTGTCTCTTCCTGGTTTTCTCTGTCCAGATATTTTTTCAGGAGATTCACATGATAGATTTTCCATTTCCCCTTCTTATCTATCTTATAATTTGTTCTAGACACCTTCTCTAGAACTGTATATAGACCTTGCCATCCAATTTGCAATTTATTATGGCTGCCGGGCAGTAGAAGGAGCACCTTCTCGCCCACAGCTAATTCTCGATCCTTCGCTTTCTTATTGTAATAGGCAGCATGCTTTTTCCTGGCTTGTCTTAAATTTTCATTGGCAAGTTTCCAGCCAGTTTTAAGACGAGTGGTCAGCTCGTTCACATATTGATATGATGAGGTAATATTTTCTTCTGCCTTTTCATCGGTCCATGTCCTTAACAAGGCTTCCAATAGACCTTTTATTGGCCTTCCAAGTAACAAGGTTGCCGGGGCCATACCGGTTGAAATATGGGGTACCTCCCGATAGGCAAACAGGGCGGCGGGAAGGTATTGGTCCCATGTATCTGGTTTTTCATGTGCCACCTTTCTCAGGATCGACATGAGTGTCCCGTTAAATCTTTCTACTTGGCCATTTCCTTGGGGCTGGTACTGGCTACAATGAAAGTGTTTGGCTTGAAAAATCCTGAATACTTCTTCTGTTAGTTTCCCCTTGAACTGAGAGCCATTATCAGTCAAGATTTGGTTGGGAAAGCCTAACCTGGTGAAGATTGTGAGTAATGCCTCTGCCACATGCTTCGAATCGATTGATGACAGGGCTACCGCCTCTCCCCACATAGAACAAGTGTCCACCAGAGTCAGAATGTAACTGTTCCTCCTCTTGGTCCGAGTGAGAGGTCCCACAATGTCCACTGCAACTCTTTCAAAAGGTGTTCCACTATGGGCATTTCCCCTAGAGTTGCTGGAGCAGTCCAATGCTTTGGAGCTACCCGTTGGCACTCTGGACAGGATTTTACATATCTCTTTATGTCTTCAGTTATTCCTGGCCAGAAATAATGACAAGCTATACGCTGTCCTGTTGCGCTGATCCCCATATGACCACTGAAGGGAATCGCATGCCCTAGCTCCAACACTTTAGTCCTATATGAATTGGGAATGACCAGCTGTCCGTGACCATTGGATCCAGTTCCAGCCTTCCTATATATCTGTTTGTTCTTCATATAGAAATCTCCCTTGCCTGGAGGTGTATGATATTTGGGCAATTTCTTAAAACAAGGCTTGAGGGTCTTATCCTCCGCCTGCGCTTTCCTCATCTGCTCTGAATGGGTATTTATCGGATTATCTTCCTCCTTTTTAGACTGTGATCTGGTCTGTACTGTTGCCATGATCACAGGTCTCTTGGGATTCCCCAAGAAGACATATCTACACCCCAATATTAGAGGGTAGATTGGCTCATTTAACACTGCTGCTTTTATGATTCCTTCCACATATCGCGTTTTCACATTTATCCTGGCGATGGGAAGTGTCATGGTCGCTACGTCCTTGGTTGCAGCTTGAATCTCCACTGTTTCTGTGGTGTATTGATCTGCCTGCACCAGGTGAGAACTCACAACTGAATCATAATCTAATCCAGTATCATACAAACACCTTATGGTGACTCCATTGCATGTTACATCTTCACACACTGGGGGGTGGTAAGGTTCCTGTTGTTCAGTAGGGTTGACCTTTACTCCCTTTCTCCCCATTTTCATTGCAGCGAAATTTGGAGTTTTCCTTCTACAATTTTCAGTGTTATGGTTGTCCATCCGACAAGTTTTACAATACCTCTTTCCCCGGTTAAAAGGTTTTCTTTCATCATATTTCCTTTCATTGAATTGTGGGGTTTTATTTTTATAGTCATTGCGTGGCCTATCAAACTGGTGCTTACCTTTATTCTGTTCCCTATGGTCAAACTTATTAAAGTTTTGAGGTGCCTTAAAATTGTCTACCTGTTTCTTTTTATTACCAACTACCTCTGCCTGGGCTGCCTGATACCTCTCAGCGACATTTAGTAACTCACTCAGCCCCTCTGCACCTTGTTCCATGAGAAACTTTCTCAGGTCTGGAGCCATGGACTCTCTTAGCTGCTCAATAAGGATCATCTCCTTAAGATCTTGGGTTTTCCCCAGAGCAGTCCATTTCTCCAAGTAGGTCTCTAACCGTGAAGAGAACTGGTGATAGGTCTCACCCGACAGTAGTTTGGCATTCCTAAATTTTTTTCTATAAAATTCAACGTTCTTTTCGTACCTTAATAAAAGAGCCTGTTTTTAGCATGTCGTAATTGTCTTGGTCATCTCTGCTCATCTTGGCAAAAACTTCATAAGCCGTTCCCCTAAGCCCTTGGGATAACTTGAGGCTCCACCTCTCTCTCTCTCTCTCTCTCTAACCCATATGTAGTAGCTAAAAGTTCAAATCTATTTAAGTACCCTTCGATGTCATCGTCTTTCTCAACAAAATGATCTACATGAAAACCCATAGCTGAGGTTGAGGCTCCCTGACTAGCAGTGGCATCTGAGGCAAAGGGGCTGGCACCATTTTCAGGAGCATGGCCTTGAATTTCCAACTCCCTTAGTCGTAACTCGAGCTCCCTTTGTAATCTCTTCTCCTCCTTTTCTGCTTCCCTTTCAGCAGCTTGTCTCTTTTCTTCTGCTTCCAACATCTTCTCTTCATACTGGAGCCTTTTAATCTCTGCCTCCCTATCTGCCTCCAATGCCTAGCCTCCTTGTCAGCCTCAATTTGTAACCTCTTCTCTTCAGCTATCTTCCTATCCTCCCTTTCAATATACTTGTCGCATTCTGAAGTTACATATTGGATCAAAGCTTGACCCTCCATATTTATTTCTTTCGCAGCCTGCATAGCAGCAGATCGAAACTTTGCCAGATCAGCCATTTTGTACTATGCAACCTTTAAAATTTCCATTTATACAAATTTCTAATTATGGCTAACAATTTCTAATGATAACCAAGAACAACCACAGGCACTGATAGCTCAACCACTATTTTATTTCCACAAAAGGAATACTTTTAGTTTTATACTTTCTGAGATTCCTAATATAATTGATAATATTTTAAGAATTTAAAATCACAGAAGCGAACTACCCAATATAGCTGGTGCTATGAGAAATTAAATTCCCAGGAGCGAGACCCCAATATATGTGGTGGGTTTTGATGTTATGAATTGTTGTAATGTATTATTATTGTATTAAATGAGATCAGCTATGAAGGTCCCTGAATTTAACAAATAGTATTTTAAACTTTCCAGAGTACCTTTCCGCTACCACACTTTTGATCTCATTAAAAATTAATCTATATTATTATTATAAAATGACTTCGTGTAGTGTCTAGGGTTATGAAGGTAGGGTGTAATGTTCAATAACCAACAAACATACAAACAAATAGTTTATTATCCACAACCACCAACAGTATTACAACAATAACATACAAACGACACTTTAAAAGGCTATCTTATTTAAGACAGTGGTTGAAATTTGTGTAAATACAATTTTTTACAATTTATTATTCTGATTCTAATTTATTTTGAACCGGACTGACAATCAAAAGTGAAATCAAAAGAATCATTTACAACATTCCAATAACACAGTAGATCTTCTGTCCATACATACAATATTATTCTAATATAAGTGTGTAGTTATATTCTTCTACTTTGAGGTAATACTGGTATTAAACCATAGGTTGTTGGTTATAATCACTCCCTTTAAGTTATGTCTGTTTTCGTTTGTCACTTGTGGAAATATTAATACTATGCACAGTTTTCTTTACTATCACTTTCTAGTCTTTTAAGTTCTTTTAAGTTCTTTTAAGTTGAGCTGCCAGGTGCCGAACAAGAACTTATCTTGGCAGGAGAATACAGGTAGAACGTTTCCTCTGCTCGCTTGACAATCTTTTCCACCTTTTTGATGGGCAATGGCCACTAGCATGGGCTGGAAGTATACAGACAGAGTCCTGAATCGAGCAGATCTCAGGCGTTTGGTACTACATTAACGTCAGTACCCAGGACCCTGAAATGTGAAGGTTATGCATCCTTCTTTATACCTAGTATACTATACTATTCCACATTTAAGTACAGGTACATTACAAACAAACGAAAAGGGTCATAGCTTTATACCAACCTATGCCACCATTATCTTTTGATGTGACAATGTACACCAGTATTCCTCTCCCCTAATAGTTACAACGCCACTGCAATTACAGCTGTCATCTTTTCCATATAATAGGATAGGTGTTATGCTCCTTGATGACAATCATACATATTTTCTTGTAGTCTAACACATCTCTGATAGTCTACCACATGGTGGATCAATCTCTAGGCTTTGCCTAATGGTTGCTACAGACCCACTCTCTTACAGACATATATTATTATTTCACATTCAATTTTTATTTTAGATACAAGTTAATAAAGTCAATCTTACCACATTTATTCAATGAAATACACAGTGAACGATGACTGGCACACTTGCGATCTGCCGTTCTGTCCAGGCTTTTGAGAAATATGGTTTTCACACCACAAGCCTGATCTCATCGCTACTTGTCAAAATTTTGTTAGAAAATGGCGTCCCCAACTAATGCTTTTTCCCCAATATCAACTACTCTGACCAATGATTATCCTTATTTCACTTGTAAACAAAGTCTTTCAAAAATACAATTCAATTTTTTACTACGTTACTCGGGTGATATATGTTTAGTACGAGGTCGGCCAATAATATTTCGTCTCACTTCAAATTCCACCCAATCCCCTTCCTCGTACCATCTTAGCCTAGCTTTCACCTAATTTTTTCCCAAAAAATATGCGATCCACTCTAAGCAGATATGACTTGACCTGACAGTATCTCTGATTCTCTATGTATTGTTTTATCAATATTTAATTATTTAATGGACTATTTAGATAATTAACAACATATTCTTGGTCAGCAAGTCTTCAGGTACACGAATATACGATTTTTATGGGGCTATGTGGCTTGGTTCAAAATTCTATCTTTTTTTTCTATGTTAGTTGTTTATTTTTAAACTACCTACGAGAGCTTATGTCATTCGCAAAAGAGCTAAGCGTGTTTCCATGACCGTAGTGTTCACATTTCTAACTTTTTTTAATCGTATTGGGGAAACCCGCCTAGGGCAAAGCGTGCAAGTCGGTTGTAGAGTTAGAACCAATTTGAGACGTGATTTGCGTGTGTTATCTAGCCTTGCCCCTCCTTTCCCCAAATGCAGTTAGGCAAATATTTCTTAGAACTAGGAAAAGTGGTTCGTTTATGTCAAGGACGAATTTGAAAAATTGGGTACCGTTTTGTTCGGCTTATGCGTTTGCAAATAATAAGCTGAAGGCGTAGGCGACCACTTGCGATTCTCGCCGAAAATTTTTAGTACTATCTTATCTTTGACTTTATGCACTATACTGTTATATTCTAATTTAGATATTGTATTTAGAAGCTCACCACAGACATATACCCCTAATAACTATCGTTGCGTAATTGAATATAGTTGGTTTTTAAATTAAGAGGGGAAGAAGTTAAATAGTAGGCGTACATATTCATTTTAAGTAGCAGCACGCCTAGCTCGCATTACCAGGATACGCCACTGTATTTGACCACTGTTGTAGACGTCATTTAAGAGTTTTGTTATCACTTCTACTCCAAATTCACCCAAAGCTTCCATTTTCTCTACTGTTACATTATCTGGTCCAGACGCTTTGTCTTTCTCCATGTGGCGCATGGCATCCTCTACTTCTGCCACAAGTATTGGAGGTCCTTCACAACTGTCCTCGTCCTTCAAATCTGGTCTTTCATCATCATACAGCTCCTTGATGTATTCTGTCAACCTTTCTATCATGTTCTCATGACCCATTAACAATGCTCCTTCTTTTGACTTCAAACGCCCAAATGACAAGAAACAAAAACAACGTCCAGCGCAGTGTTTAGCTGCATTTGCAGCCCAATTTCCACAGGGAACAGTTAGGAAGGGTTATGTTTGTGATGATTGGTAATATTTGTCTTGAGGAGACACCCCCTGATGCATTTGGAATTTCAGTATATAGTGATCACAATTTACGCAATCTCAATTTACTTACTTACTTACTTAGTCGTTCCCCTTCTACCATGAGGTGTAGAGGTTTGGAAGAGAGAGCGCCAGACTATCCTATCGGCTATCTGCCTCCTGGCCTGGTTTCATTCTAGTCTTCGGTCCTTCAGAGATTGTCTAATGTTGTCCTCCCAGCGGACTCTGGGTCGTCCTGGGGGTCTGGATCCCTGGCTCTTTGTTTCCCATGCTTGTCGTGGTAGCCGATCTTCTCCCATTCTGCAGACATGGCCGAACCATCTTAGTTGGGACTGTTCTACTTGGGTCTGCGGGGAGGGGGGGGATTTAGGCCTTGACGTATCGTCTGGTTGCGGACCATGTCTCTTGGATCTGGCTTTTGTGGGTTGTAGTCATTGCCCATGACTCGCATCCATATGCTAAGACTGGGACATAGGTGGAGCTGTATACAGCCATCTTCATTTTCTTACCAACCCCTCTCTTGCTGAGGAATTCTCGATTTATGGCCTGAAAAAGTCTTCCAGCTGCTGCTTTTCGAGTGGCTAACTCTTATTTCATGCCTCCCTTTCGGTCTATAATAACTCCGAGGTATTTAAAGTGGTCGACCTGCTCCATGACCTGTTCTCCCAGCTTAATCTGATGTCTTATTTCTTCTCGTGATATCACCATGGATTTTATTTTAGAGCTGCTTATGGCCATCCCTCTCTTCTCCAGCTCTTCCTTCCAGACTTGCAGGTTGGATTGGAGATGTGCCTCTGATTTAGCAATCAGTACAACATCATCAGCAAATGCCAGCTCTGAAATACAGACCTGTCTCATCTTCCAGTACCCCACTGAATACTTTCTTGTCTCTCCTTACATACTATGATGACATCGTCCATGAGGAGTATGAAAAGATAAGGTGACAGGATATCACCTTGTCTTACACCAGTGGTGGTCCTGAACTCTTCTGACTTATGGTTTGCTGTCCTCACATAATTTCTGCAAGACTTGTAGAAGCTCTGTATAGCATGAATCAGAGGTGCTGGAATGTTCTTCCTTGCCAAACAGTCCCAAAGTTTGCTCCAGGGGACCCTGTCAAACGCCTTTTTTAGATCTATGAAACAAAGATGGATCTCACTCTTATACTCAAGGGCCTTTTCACTCAGCTGTGTGAAGATTAGGTCTTGAGTACTTCGGTTTGCTCTAATTGTGGCTAAGCTAGGTGTCGGAGTCTGCTCTAGGATTCTAGAGTAGATTTTACCAGGGACGCTGAGAAGGGATATGCCTCTATGGTTTCCACATTGTCGATTGTCACCCTTTTTGAAAATTGGTGTTATGATGGCAATCTCCCAATCCTTTGGTATGGTCTTGTTGCACCACACTGCCTGTAGGACCCTTAAGAGTAATAGGTCGCCTGATGCTCTCATGTACTTAACCATTTCTGATGTTATACCATCATGCCCTGCTGTTTTGCCCATCTTGATTTTCTCCAGAGCTGCCTTCAGTTCTTCCATCTTTATGTCATCTTCACCATCATTGATTTTCTCTTCTGTGCTAGTGGTTATCATTTCTGATGCTTCACCATGTTCACCATCCAGGAGTTCTGAGAAATATTCTTTCCATCTTTCCATTACTTCCTTCGGGGCGGAAAGCAATTTGCCTTGCTTTGTCTTTTATAAATTTAAGAGGGCTTTGTTTTTCCTTCCTCGTGTTCTTTAGGGTCTTATAGAACAATTTCTGGTTTTCTTGCGCATCTTTTTCTAGCTTTTCTCCAAATTCCTCCCATGACCTGTTTGCTGTTAGCACCTTGTTCTTTGCTTCTGTCCTGAGTGTCACATATTCTCTATATTTTTCCATTTGTCCTGTTGTGTTTTTAGCTCCTAAGTATTGTTTCCATGCCATTTTCTTCTCTCTTATTTTCTCTTTGACTTCCTCTGCCCACCAAGATGTCCTCTTTTTCTTGTTCCCAAGTCGGACTTCACCACATGCTTCTGCAGCAGCTGTCTTTATGATGTCCTTGAATTTAAGCCAGAGGGTTTCCAAGTCATCAGGTTGTTATTCGATCTGAATTTACACGAATCCGTAATAATGCGATCTAGGGAAAAAAAGGAATAATATAGATAAATATTTATAGGTAAATTTTGTTCAAATCATATATACACATGCTCTATTGATTGAAGTGCACACATTTATGGTTTTATTTCATGTTTCTTATGTTTTTAATGCTTTGTATGAAAATTATTAATAATATTTAATTTCATTTACTTTGAATAAGTCTCCCCTAACTGTAATATACTGAACTGAATCTCAATGAATTAATTTATCTCAATTTGCGAAAATATCATAGTAGGGGTGTGTCGTGAGTTTTATATAGGCTTTATTTTTATGGTCCCAATCGAGCAGGGGTGAGATAGTGGAAAGCTATGTGAGAGAAAGGTGTGAGAAATAGTCCTGTTTACGAGGGATACAGAGTGTAAGAAAAATACTGTCTTGGGTTGAGTGATTGCTCAACTCACCTATATAGCACGACCCGCTAAAATGAAGAAGTATTATTTCACTAGATACAGATTCTACTACACTATCCTCTCGTACGCACACACAAACAATTTAGTGACATAAATACGTACATACGTATACACGAACAACAAAGGAAACTGTACACACAGTTCTTAAGACTATTATATGTCTTATTATTTGGTCCAGTCCAGCCCCCAGAAAGCTCCGTATAGCCACTGCTAATTTTGCTCGGAGATTTCGCTGAAATGGTGTGTTGATTATAATTTTCCTGGCAAGGATTCTTCGTCAGATTGCAGGGATTGTTATAGGGACTAAGTTTGTTTCTAGGAGTCTGTCGTAATGACTGGGAAATCTCTCAACAGTAGAATGTTACTCACAGGCGGTTCTTGGACAAACTAGTGTTAATTGTTCTCTGGAGAAGTTGGTGGTAGGAACACTGTTTACTTGTCTTATGGGTTTTGATTAAATAGATTAGTGCTGTCAGTTCTGCCTCATCAGGCCAGGGAACTTAATATGATTTAATATATTATATCTGGCATTGTCCCATTCCAGTTAAACTTTACATCATTTGGCATTGACGTGGGTTTGGTTACTTAACCGATCTACTGGTTTTGTGGAGGACTTATAAGGGTCTCCAACAATCAGATTTTTGGTCTAGTCAATGTTTGTATGTTGTTAGGAACATATAAATGGGGATACCATAAGCCACCTGAACATGACTCTGTATATAAAAAAACCGTTGGATCGCAAGGTATGATCATCTGTATAAAGAGAAAATATAAAAACAGGTAATACTACTGTAATAAAATCTAACATCCGCGTTTTGTATAAGACCTGTAAAATCACTCTGGTATATAAATTATTTAGATTTAAAGACTACACGAGTGACTAGCTAATGTATCGATTTAATTACCACTTGCTATGAACAGTTAATTACTTAAAATTTACGCAAGATGAAATAGAATTATGGTTAATAAACAATTTCGCTCGCCTAGCGTTTAAGATTATGTTTCACATCTATCATCTCGGGAAATAACGGATAGTTATATTATTTAATTTACATCTGGAAACTTTGTGATGGGTTTATTTAACAGGTTTAAATTAACACAAAAATCCAGTGAAATAAATGAAGAAACCAAACGCCTAAATCTCTCAAGACTAATATATTTTACCGTAGCACAGAAATGAACTAGACTCTAATATAGAAGACAAATCCAAAAGAAATCTAGTAGATTCTACTATAAGCTAGTACTCCTTCAAATCTCTGGCAAACGAATGATAAACTGCATTTTCGGCGATGCCAATATATAGTTAATGAAATGCAAGGTAACAGCTACATGCTAAAGTTCACGCCTTTTTTGAAATCAGGGAACTATTCTCGTTTCCAGCCGCATCTGCCGCTCTAGCCTTCCCCGTTCGTCTCTTGGTCAGCCATCGCTTTCCCTGTCTTAGTCGGTTTGCATGAACGTGTGAACCGAAGGTAAAAAAAACTGCTTCGTTCTTCTGGGACCACCACAGTCCTTTGATGCTGGCCGCTTCCGTCTCCTCTTGGCAACGCCCTCTTGAAGGGGTGGCAGAAAAAAGACTAGAAAATGCTTGATGCTCATAGCTCTAGAGATAGGCAGTAGGTGTGGTTTAAACTCAAATTAAGACAAAGCGATGTCCTGGATGCACGCATGATAGCTGTTTACATATTAATTATCCAACGTGGTGAAAATCCACGTGGAAATGATGCATACTAATTTGCCCAGGTGGTAGAGTTCCACGTTGACGATAAAATTACAACAATATTCAGGGGTACTGATGCTATTCGAGGGTACTACCATATCATCTAACAATTCAGGGACAGCTGAGTTTCATCCGTCACAGGGTGCACCTGGGAACGTAATCATTGCTTAAATCGCGAGCCCACTGTGCATATTACTTCTTAAAAAGCTTCTTAATCATGTTAACATTTTACTATTGCTTTACGGTATGTTCTAAATCCTTTATCATAAGCAAATTTTACCGTAGATGAACTATTTTGAAAACGGAAGTGTATTTAACAAAATTTTCCCAACAGCCAAAGTTAGAAACAATAACAACTGTGACAATGAGGGCAAATACAGAACAACACCGCGTGTCTACACCGATAAAATTAACATCCTTGTTGCTGCGTGAAATTACCTAATTACGTATCTGGAATATCCAGTAAAATTTTCTTCCCGTCATATTGTGATGTGTGTCGTGCTTGTTTTTCGAGCAAATGTCTGTTCTTCTAAGCTATTTTTGACATGATTAATTTGCATATTGAAACAGCATGCGGTTATTGGGACTTTCTGCACGAATGGAAACGATAAAGAAAATCCTACCTATTTGTTGTCTGCCATTTTAAAACTAAGGAAATTTAATGAGCGCAAAGAAAATTGATGATGATGATGTAAGTTTCGCGTCAACATAATGTCAAGTGATGTTCAGGAGTCAGTTGGTTACAGGGGGTGACCATTTCTCTGAGATTGTTCAAGCTAAAGTGATTAACTTTTGAAAAGTGCTCCAAAATGTGTTTTACTTTTAACAGCGATATTTAAAAACGAATGAAGCATCAACGTGGAACTGAGACCGATTTCTTCTTCTTCTTCTTCTTCTTGCTCTCGTACTGGGGCGACTGGATAAACGACAATGTCTCTCCACCACTTGCGATCTCTGCTATCGTTTATGAATTCTGCTGGTTGTCGTACAGCGATACTTTGTTGTTTATCTGTCCAATACCTTCTCTTGTTGTTGCCATATCTCCATTTCTCTCTGACTCTTTCAATCGGAACTATCACGATAAAAAGAAACGCCTGGTCATAAATGTAGCGTGAGGTTTTTATTGTATATAGGATCAGTATAGTACTGACAATACAGAAATAGAATTTCTGCAGGAAAATGGTGAAGTCCCAGTGTATGAGAGAACCACTGGTATCACAACTTAGTTACGGCTGTGAATGATCTGATCTCGAAAAATTAGTAGAGTGGAGACAGTCATAAAATGCCACCCGCTGGGTAACTAACTGTGATATTAAAACAAGGAAACAGATTTCACTTAACAATTATTAACTTGACAAGTCGTTCAAATACAATTTCCTTATTTATTAAATATATACACTATCTACTCTTGTGCTGAAGGGTGGATGTTGGAAGATGGAATGCAATGGATTTGTAAGTTTAAAGAAATTACAATTACAGGAAAAAAATTGTATCAGCTGTGCTGTTAATCAATTATAGGAAAATTATATCAGCTTTGCTATTAATCTTGTCTCTCACTACGCTAAATCACGTTTTCTTCATGGACATTTAATTGCTCACACTTGCCGACGGAAATGGTACTAATGTGTACTCATCTCTTAAAACAGTTCTGTCCTTCTTAATTGATGCACACAACACTTCTTCCCTGATGATCGTTCCTTTAGTCCACCCAAGACTGAGGGGGACTAAGGATGTAGCTCCGATACAACCACTATGCTCCTGCGAAGTTCCAGGCAGCAGGATTGACCTGAACATACGACCTCAGGTTTGATGACACGAATAAACCCTCTAAGATTAATATAAGCCAGATTTTGTCTCGACTTAGTGAAGCAAGTCTGCCCGGAATGCATGTAAGCAGGAATCAATCTTGGCAGCTTTATCTTCTCTAGTCTATCGTTCTTGCTGGTATTCGTGTTTGTGTGTAGATTTGAATAATTTTTGTTGTTGTTGTTTTAAAGAGGTGATGGGTGGAGAGCGGGCACTTAGCGGCTGACTATTATTGCCTCTTCTAGTTCCATCTTGGTCTACCCTTTTCAACCTGAAAATTGGTTATAATTGGGGTAATTAGTGTCATTTTATTTACTAATTTTGTATTAAATTTAAATAACCATTGTCTTTTGCAGTTGCTTGTTTTAATTTCTATTAGTATTTGTCATTTTATTTTCTCTTTTGTGTTGTTTATAGATTGTCCTTTACACTTGGTTTTAATTTGTATTAGTATGTGTTCTTTTTGAGTTGTGTTTTTTTTATTTTTAAACCTCGTTGTCTTTCCTTGTCCTATGAGTAGTTAGTAAGTTTGCTAATTTTTCCGTTGTTTTATTTAATGATTTGTTAGTTCTTGATGCTTAATTTCTATTTGGTTGAATGCCTTTTCTGAAGTACTAACCTTATATGTTTTCCTTTGTTTTATGTATATATCTTTTAAGTATTGATTGGGCTTCTCCTGGGGCATCTATACATAAAACCTTATCCCATGTCATGTCTATATTGTGATTTCTGTAGTAA
The DNA here is from genome assembly GCA_024509875.1 of Oreohelix idahoensis. NCBI lineage: Eukaryota > Metazoa > Mollusca > Gastropoda > Stylommatophora > Oreohelicidae > Oreohelix > Oreohelix idahoensis. Next base: position 319,393 of record JAMPIV010016352.1, read on the forward strand.
GTTTTTAATTCAAGCCTTTGTTGTTTGTCCTTTTTACAGTGGATCAGGTAGTGGTCTATGTCATTCTCTTTCTAACATTCTTGGCAGAGTGGTTCCTCTATCATAAAGTATGCTGCACCGAGACGGAGACGCCACAGCTTTTTGTTCGATGGTATCTTTAATTCTTCTCTGACCTGGCACGTCCTTGTTGGTACTTTCAGCAGTTTGAACGCGTGTCTGCCTTTTCTACTGTTCTTCCATGTTGTCTTCCATTCCTCGGTTATAGTTAGCTTCACTTGGCTCTTGATCTCCGATCTTCCCAGTCCTGCTCTTGTATTGTTTTTACTTATTCTTCCATTCTTGGCGTTCTGGTCTGCCAACTCGTTACCAGCTATACCGATGTGTGCTGGAACCCACTATAGCCTCACACTACATCATCTGTTCCCTAGTGATGTATTAATTGCAAGAATTTCTTCCTTTATGTCTGGCCGGCTACATTTACCTGGGTGTTCTAGTGCTTGCAGGGATGATAGTGAGTCTGTAAATATCGTAACAGCTTCTGGTGGGTTATCTTCGATTATTTCTAAACTTTTTAGAATTGCTACCATCTCTGCGGTGAAAATTGAAGCCTCTTCAGTTACACTGTAGCTCTTTTTAATTCCCCACTGTGGTATTACTACTCCTGCACCTAGTTGCCCACTATCACCCTTGGATCCATCAGTATAGACGGCCAGACTTTGTGTTGTAAGTAGATTTATGAACTTTCTATTTATCATTTCGGCTTCCTTATCTTCTATGTTTTGTTTGATCTTTTCAGTAAGTGAGTGTCGTAAATTTATTTTGAGAGAAAGTCTTAGAAATAGTAGTCCTGTTTAGAGTGGAGAATGATGGTGAAAGCTCAGTGATAATAAGGGTTAGAAAGTAAAAAGTTGCTTCACAGAGTGCTGGGGAGAGTAAGGACAGACATATTTACGACAATCGTTCCTCTCAATCTTCTCCTCAAACTCTCCCGGTCAAACAATTATTTGCCAGTTTCCAGACACACACCTGCGCTCACGCCGATTTGGTGCTTCAAACACACAGACGCACGTGAATACAAACTATATTAAACAGATATGGGAAATTTGGGCTTTGGTATTCCAACACAGTACTAAATAAGTTTATGCTGTTTATTAGCATTAAAATCAATCACAACAATTATCATGTGTTACAGGAAAAATATCAATAGTACAGAAAATACAATTAACAAGGTTGGGGGGGGGGTGTGAAGAAGATTGGTGTCGACTACGCCCTTCCCGCTTGTATTTGACAAAGATAAACCCAGTCCAAAGATAGATAGTTATCAGGAACATAGGTAATGTAACCCAACAATGAATTTAATTACTCTGAAAGATGGGTTACAATATTAGGTATGGGTGGTAGAAAAAAATCCTGTTATTCCCAATTGTTTTTCCCTTTACTAAGCAAATGAAGGGGGGGGGGGGTAAACAGCGCTAACAAGATATCCCACTTAATGGAACAATGCAGGGTATACAGAAAATGTATTACCCGGTAGGCAAGTTAACAAACGGTTTGCACAAATTAAATCTCCAGTCATTCATACACGCTCGTGAGGGCCCACACTCATATGCTCACACTCACTTACCGATTGTAGCATCAGGCACTCCATAGAATTATATAAACAGCAATTACACTCTTGACATATGAAAATGTCTGGTACTTCGATGTCCAGCCCCAGATTTAGTGAGGTGGCTGATAACAAATATTCCCACTTATCGCCGGACGTGAAGCCTAAGAGTTCTTGTGTTTTATTATATAAAAGGAGTCTATGGGATGGCACTGTCACAGTTCGATACAGGGGTGAGAATGGAGTGGTCTCTTTAATTTCGCCGCTGGTGGTAAAATTCCTTCAATGCGTGATGATAGCAACTGACCGGTAAGTTTTTTAAAATCCAGTGAGGAAAAACTGGGCCCAGTCACAGTTCAGGTAAATATGTACTCTCTCACAGCAGAGCAATGAATAAAATATCACTACTGGCAACTGTTCTTCTTCCAGTTTATCTTACAGATTGTAATTTAATTTGATGGTTTATTTAAATGTTCTTGGGAGTGCTTTCTTTCATGTAATTATGATAGCTAGGCCGCATCGGACCGCCACAAGATTATATTTAAAATTTTTCATCAATATATCTGGAAGTTTAAGAACCGAGTCTGGAAGACTCTGTATGATTTCTTGCTGGGATCGCAAAGGTTATTTGATCATTCTATAGAAAAAGATAGAAAAACCATGACAACATAATCATACCGCAAAAATCAAATAATATTCTAACGCGCGATAAATTTACCGTTAAGACTATCTATATACACTCGCGTATTTAATAATGTATTTAAGAAAAACCATGTCATCGGTCTTAGAAAAATAATCAAAATAGGAACATGGAACGTCAGAAGCTTATACCAAGGAAAACAGTACATAGTGAAGAACGAGATGGAAAGACTAAATATCGATATCCTGGGCATCTCAGAGCACAGATGGTCGGGCCAGGGACACTTTTCGATTCCATCAGGAGGAACATTCATATACTCAGGCAAAGAGAGAGGAGGTCAGAGTGGCGTCGGCTTCTACCTGTCTAAAAGGACAGCTGCCTCCCTATTAGGATATAATCCCATAAATGACCGCATTGTCACAATCAGACTGAAAGGAAAAAGAAAGAACATCACAATTATACAAACATATGCGCCAACAGCAGCTGCTGAAGAACAGGAAATTGAAGATTTTTACAATGAACTGCAACACGCATTAGAGAAAGCAAATAAGCAAGATATTATGATAATAATGGGAGATTTTAATGCCAAAGTTGGAAACGAAAGATTAGAACATGAAAAAAGAGTGAAAGGAAGTTATGGATTGGGTCAGAGAAATGAGATAGGAGAACGCTTGACAATATTCTGCCTAGAAAACAACCTAGTCATCACAAATACTCTTTTCATGCAACACCCTAGAAGACTATATACATGGACGTCACCGGACGGAAAAAGCAAGAACCAAATAGATTACATCTTAATACAACAAAGGTGGCGATCTTGTATCTCATCCATCAAGACGCTCTCAGGAGCAGACTGTGACTCCGACCATGAACTTCTTGCTGCAAACTTCAAGATCAAATTGAAAAAAGTTGTTACAAGCGACAAAGTAATACGTTATGACACAAGCGCCATACCAGAAGAGTACAGTGTCGATATTCAGAACAAATTTGACATTCTTATGGCAGTACAGGAGGAAATGACACCAGATGAACTTGCCAATAACATCAGAGATGTTTATATTACAAATGCACAGAGGTTAATTCCTAAAAGAAGTATAAAGAGACGAGAATACATCTCAGACGAAACACTGAAGTTGGTGGTAGAGAGAAGAAAAATGAAGTCCAAAAAAGATACAGAAAATCAGGAGTTGTACAAGGAATACACAAAGCAGATTAAAAAACGAGTCAGACAAGACAAACAACAATACATAAACGACACCTGCAGGAAAATAGAGGAAATGCGCGAACAGGGATTTAGTAAGAATATGTTTTCTGAAGTAAGAACATTGAAGAACAGCAACTTTAAATCATCACCTCGAGCAATAAACGACAAGAAAGGCGACACTCTAACAGAACGTAAAGATATTCTGAACAGATGGAAGGAGTACTGTCAAGAAATGTATACGGAAATAAACAAAGCGGCAGATAACAACGTCATGAATGAAGCGGAACGTGAACCAGAACCTACCATAGAGGAAGTCCGGAACGCAATCAAACACTTAAAAAGTGGAAAATCTCCTGGTTGTGATGAAATAACAGCTGAAATGATACAGGCAGGAGAAGGCAGCGCTCGTATATACCATGCATTATGCTGCAAGATCTGGCAAAGCGGAATTTGGCCCAGGGAATGGAAAAGATCAATTTACATACCCTTACCATAAAAGGGCAACCGGAAACTGTGCACAAACTACAGAACTATAGCTCTTATAAGCCATGCCAGCAAAATAATATTACAAATCATAATGAAAAGGATGCAACAAAAGCTAGAAACAGAAATAAACGAAGTACAGGCGGGTTTTCGACCAGGTAGAGGCACTAGAGATCATATATTCAACATGAGGATCATCATAGAAAAGTGTAGAGAATTCAACGTTGACCTACATACTTGTTTCATTGATTACACCAAAGCTTTCGATTGTGTACAACATCAGCAGTTATGGGCTATTATGAAAAATATGGGATTTCCAAACCACCTTATACAACTCGTCGGCGTCTGTGGCCTAATGGATATGAACGCAGTTTCATAATCCAGATATACCAGGTTCGAAACCTGCTGCAGGCGGTTTGGAAGCAAATCGCTTTGTGTGGATTTTTAACAATGGTATAAGCGACGTACCGTTCAGAAAGCAATGGCAAACTACTGAATGAAAAAATTGCCTAGAAAAATCACAAACAGCCAATAAAAGCTGGGGTTGATTGCCACGTCCTGTAAAGGATAAGCAACTAACTTATACAACTCATCGCACTGCTGTACCAAGAACAACAGGCAGCCGTAAGAATAGAGGGGGAAACATCAGAATGGTTTGAAGTAAAGAAAGGAGTAAGACAAGGCTGTACCCTTTCCCCTTACCTGTTTAACATTTATGCCGAGAATATCATGAGAAACGTAAGAGATGACCAAGAACACACAGAGTTTGACTCATTTAACATCGGCGGGTACCAGATCCCGGAAATCAGATATGCTGACGACACAGTCCTCCTATCGACCAACCCAGAAGGACTTGAACAATTAATTCTGTCCACCAAAAAACACAGCGAGGCCCAGAATCTATACCTAAACACCAAGAAGACCAAAGTATTGACAACAGACAAAGTAAAGACCAAACAAGAAATTGAAATTGATAACGAAGAACTGGAAAGTGTTAATGAATTCGAATACTTAGGATCAATCATCAACAGCTCTGGCGACTGTGCAGTAGAAATTAAAAGAAGACTTGCAATTGCTTCACATAAACTAATACATATGAAAAACCTATGGCAAGGCACAAGCAAAGAAACAAAGTTACAACTGATCAGAGCATGTATATTCCCAGTAGCAACATACGGCTGCGAGACTTGGACACTCAATAAAACAGTTGCAAAAAAGATTACGTCATTCGAAATGAAATGCCACAGAAGGATGTTGAGAATACCCTGGACAGAAAAAAAGACCAACAGAGAAGTACTGCACTCACTAAACGTACAGGAACATTGGTTCCCAAATACCATCGCAATAAGGAAGCTGAAATTTTTCGGTCATATAAAAAGACATAATAGTCTGGAAAAAACAGTGATGGAAGGCATGGTCCCTGGAAAAAGGGGAAGGGGTCGACCTAGACGACGGTGGACCCAGGACATCACAGAGAGTCTGAACTTGTCTTTGGCTGATGCAGGTCGACTTGCCCAGAATCGTGATGCGTTCAGAGCAGCTGTAATGGAGACAACGTTCTGGAAAGAATACGTCACATGATGATGATTTAAGAAAACACTGTGCGAGTCTAATGGTAAAAAAACACACACACACACACACACACACATATATATATATATATATATATATATATATATATATATATATATATATATATATATATATATATATATATATATATATATATATATATATATATATATATATATATATATATATATATATATGACTTAACAAAATTTATTAATTATAAATTCCTTCGAGACTTTAAAAGTTACTTTAGCATTTAAGCATCTATTGTTTTTTTGAAATATTATAATAGATATATCATTAAATTTACCACTGGAACTTTTAAGATGAGTGTTTAATTTAATAGATTTAAATAAATACAAAATCCAGTGAAATAAAATGAAAGCACTAGACCTCTGATCACTTTAACAAATATATTATACCGTGCACAGAAAAAGAAATCACTCCAATGTAGCCACCAATTCAGATGGAAATCTAGCAAAATTCTACTATAGCTAGTGAATCTTAAATCTCTGGCGAACGAATGATAAAATGGCTTTCCTCGTGGTCTGTATATATCTAACTGGAATGCAAGATTGGGGGGACATGTTAGAATTTGACACCTTTTTAGATCTCAGGAGACTTTAGGGGTTCTGACCGCCAGACTAAGGAGAGATGCCGCCCCTGGTTTTCCGTATCTCCGTTCGCTGCGTCCGCTTTGTCTCTCCCGTTCGTGTCCACTGCGATCGGTTCTGTGGTTAACACAGAGATGCGAAATGCCGGCAAGAAACTTGCGTCGTTCGTTTCAGGGACCACTACTGCCTTTGATAGCATGCCGCTAGTCTTTCCTGAGATCCCTCAGTGCCTGTTTGATCGTGTGCCGCTACTTTCGTTTGATTCTGGCAACGCCCCCACTGGGCCGGCGTACTGACCAAGTTAATGAAAATAACTGCATATGATTGCTCAAGAGATATCCGTGGGCGTGATTTAACCTCTCCTTAAATCAATGCGATGACCAGAATGTACGGTAGATAAACTGTCCACATATTAATCAGCAAACGTGTTGACAAGTCTACTCTGCTCAGACCCATATTAATGAGCAAACGTGTAGTTCCACGTTTCTGTTGTGCATAGCTAATGAGTCCAGGTGGAAGCATTCCCGTTTGACGAAAAGTTACCACAATATTCGGGGGCACTGTTGTTATCCGAAGGGGTCGTTACGAAGGGTCGTACCATATCATCCAACACTTCAGGGTCAGCTGAGTTCGTCTGTCACAGTGAGTAGTCTATGATTGGTGTTTTTAGTTCCCAGGGTGGTATTGTGCTTCTATATTAATTACTATTTTTAATTGTGTTTGACAGTTCTTTGAGCTGCGTTAGATCTTCTATAGTTCTCCACCCTGTTGGATATCTGGCATTTATTATATCTGTTGTTATTTAAGGGGACGTCCCATACACTTGGTTGGTTTTTGACAAATGCTTTATGTGCTGGGTGGGTCACTTCTTGTGCTACTTTACTCCAATAATTTAATCTTAGTTCTTTCCGTCTTAGACCAAGGGACGGTATGCCAAGAGCTACTTCTAGTGCTTCTACTGGTGTTGATATAAATGCACCTGTAATGGTTCTCATGGCTGCATTTTGAATTCTGTCTAGTTTTGCTTTGTTAGAAGCTGCAGCTGACTCATAGACTATGCTGGCATAATCTAGTTTCCCCCTGATGAAAGACTTGTAGAACATAAGTATTATTTGATTGCTGCCCCCCCCCCTTTTCTCCCCCCCCCCCCCAATCCAATACCTTTTACTTTCCTTAGTATATTTAGGGGTCCCCTACAGCTTTCCGCTAAATTGTCTATATGTTTACTCCAATTTAGTTGTTTATCTTAAGTTATGCCCAGAAATCTAGTTGTCGAGGAGGTACATATTATCTGTCCTTTAATGGTTATATTGATTTTGTTTTTTTTTTTTTAAATTCCCTTTGCTGAATATCATACCTACTGTTTTGTTTACATTAATTTGGAAGCCCCAACACTTCATCCACTCTGAAACTTTGTCTATTTGTTTTTGAAGTTTTTGGTAAACATGGTCCAAGTTTTTTCCAGATCGCCAAATGGCACAGTCATCTGCAAATTGTGATACTGCATTCTTAATGTCGTTACATCCAAAAAGACTGCCACTGTTTTCTTTTTTCTCTAGAACCCTAGCTTTACATCGTGTTCTAATCTTACAAGCTGGTCTACTGTACTTCTGTCTGCTCTAAACCCTGACTGGTTTGGGCTATATAACTGATTTTTTTCCATATAGAATTTAACTCTTTTGTTAACAACAGTTTTCAGTATTTTACCTAGTTGTGATGTTAAGGAGATAGGCCTATATGAACTTACATCATGGGCTTCCTTATTGGCTTTTAGGATGGGTACTATCATAGCTACTTTCCATGCTTTTGGTATCTTACCTAAGCTCCAGATTTTGTTATAAATGGAAGTTATTATATTTATAGTTTTTTTTTGGGGGGTACTTTCTTAAGTATTTCATAACTATGAATATCATGCCATGAGGCAGTATTAGATTTTTCTTTTATTGCGCTAGTTACTTCGTTCGTTCCTCTGTTATAACAGTATCTAAATAGTTTGTTTCATCTATCTGGTCTGGTAGTTCCTTTAAAAACTGTATCCTAAGTCTTTCTCTTCTCTCATTTTCTTCCTGTATAAGACTACTTTTTGCACTGATTTTATAGAAATACTCAGCAAAGGTATTAGCTTATTCTTTAGCTGTTTCTGCTCTCTTTGGTAGTTTGATTGTTGGCATTATTGTTTTCTTATTGTTCCCTTTGATTGCCTTAAGTTTTTTCCATACTTCTCTAATTTGAGTGCTAGGTTTAAGTGACTGACAAAACTTCTTCTAGTTAGTTTCTTTGGCTTTAAATATTATTCTGTTAGATTCATTCCTAATATGTTTGTGCTCATCATAGTTTTCTTCTGTTCTGTTATTTCTATATTTTTGTAAGGCCCTTTTTCTTCTCTCATAAATTTCTGCACAGCTTTTATTCCACCAGGCAACTGGTTCTTTATTCCACTGAGTTTTTCTTTTCTTATTAATGTTATTTATTGGTTTTAGGTGCTGTGGCATATTTTTATTTGGTATATATTTTATTGCTATAGTAAGAATTTCATTGGTCAGTGTTTCTGCCCACAAGTCAGTATCATCTGATTACATGTCTTTATATTCCATCACTTCCAGCTCTGATTGGAAGGCTTCCCAGTTTGCTTTTTTATAGTTGAAAGTCGGTTTCTCTGTTTCTGGGTTTGGAATGACGTTTTCATGCATGGTTATTACAATGGGCAGATGATCTAAGTTTGTGTCTTGTAACACTTCCCAATTTACATTCGCTAGGTTGTTAGTTGCTATACTTATGTCAATTGCTGAGTCTGCCCTGTTAGCTTGTCGATTAATTCTAGTTGCAGTTCCTTCATTTAGTATTAGCAGGTCATTGTTTTCTATAAAGTCAAGTAGGTGCTTTCCTGCATTGTCTGCATGTTGTCCACCCCAAGCATAATGATGGGAATTAAAATCGCCTACTATGACTGTTTTGTGGCCTAGCCTGGAGCTTATGGCTAATATTTCTTCATCTTTAATTGTACCATTTTTAGCATATGCATTTACGATTGTTAGATTGTTTGGTTCAGGTGCTATAGTGACCTGGATACCTTCTATGTTTGTGTTTCAAATACTTCCCATTCTATAATTTTAAATGTTTCGCTAACTAAGCTGCGACACCCCCTTCTCTACCTTCTTTCTTATCGTGCCTAAGTATCTTAAAGCCCTTACAACTATATCTACTATTTATGTGTAAAGGTGTCTCTTGAAGAGCATATATAGTGTTAGTTCCTCCTGTCTCTGCTAGTAGGGGTGCACAATTCTTTTTGATACCCCTACAATTCCACTGAATAATTCTACATCCTTTCTTATCCATTGTTTATATTAACTAGTATCCCATTTGTTTTGTGTTAGAACTATCAATTTGCTCTTAGTTTGTATTGGCCCTATCAGTTGCTTGAGGCATAAGACCTACTCTTTGTGGTGATTCTTTTATGTAATTAAAGACTTTTTTCAATACTTGGGTTTGTGACGATTCTTCTGTACTTTCCTCTATCAAAACTCTCTCTCTACGTGCTTGATGGTTTTTGTTACCCATTCTTTCCATTTGACTTCTTGCTTTTGTTTGCCACTTTCCTTTTCTATCGCTTCTCTGTCTATGTTAATCTCCTGTCTCTGATTTTCTATCCTTTTTAGTGTAATTTCATTTTCCTCTTTCAGTTCAGATAATTTAACTAGTATCATTTCAATTTCTTCTTTCAGTGCTGACAGTTTAACTACATTTTGGGCAATTTGGTGCTGTAAGGTTTTCATTTCTTCGAGCATTTCCTCTGTACTTTTCAGCGCACTCACATTTTCCAATGATGTAGCCGAACTGCCTGACTGATTCTTTGTTTTGTTAATAACTTCCTGCTCTTTTTCTTTTGACAGTTGCGTGTTAATTATCCTAATCTCTTCTTTTACAGATTTTATTTCTGCTGCAACTTTAGTGTCTGTGTTGGAGGCTTTTTCTTTCATACCTTGGATAACTATTTTGAATGGTGTACTTGTTATAATCGAATCTGTTAGTTCTTGTTTGATTTGCTTGTACACTGGACAGCCCTGAAACCTGGCACTGTGGTTTCCCTTGCAGTTGCTACACTTTCTGTTAACATTTGCCTTTTTGTAATCGGCATCAGCCTTTGCCTTTTCACACTGTGCAGCGGGGTACATACCGGAGCAGTAACTGTATATTGTCTTGCCTTTGCAGCTGTTTTAGCCATGGCCAAATTTCATGCAGTTGGAGCACTGCAATACTGGGGGAATGTAAGCTTCTGTGTTCTTTTTAGCTTTCCCAAATAGTACTGTCTTGGGGGTTCCTTCCCTTCTGTCGTTATTACTACCACTGGGGTTATGTGACATATTTTATAATAGCTTTCATATATCTATTTCATTATCTACATTTTTCTTTCACCTGGCTTTCACCTACACACGTTTTGTTAACATAAAACCCTCCTACGTTCAGAGATCTGTCTCTTTTTCTAATTTAGCACGCCTATTTTATTTTATTTTCTCTATTTCCTTAGGAATGTTTACCAACAGACCTATTTAGCTAACATTGAGCCGGTTACCTGTAATTATAAAGCCAGCGATTGGAAATCGTCGTAATAGGATCAAACAGGGAGAGACAGAACGCGTAGAAAGAGGCGACTATTTCAAAAGAGTCGTAATTTTTGGCTCGGGAGAAGATAAGCTAATGTAGTTGTAACGTATTTTTCGTTAGACAGTGATCAGGGGAAATAATTTGAGTAGAAGGAGTAGATAATTTGGAACCAAGGGCAGATAATCACAGTTACTCCCCCTGAATCCGTTCGTTTGGAAGGTAATTAAACACGGTGAGAATCGCCAGATCAAAGGACGGGCTTCGCTCGATTGCTAGAGTCTGCGGGCGGTAGAGGTGTCAATTTTCCCTCTGATTCGCAGATCGACCGAGGAAAGGCCCGAGGTCTGAGCGAAGGCGTTAAAAGTAACAAGTCTGAGCGAAGTTCTGCAAATTTAATATATATATCTCTGCCTTTAAACTCAATTTATCCAGTAGCGACAGAATTTCAGAGAACAACTGGCTTCAATTTTCTAGACCATTGTTATAGTGGATTTCTTAGTATTTTCGATTTGGAGTAGTTCTAATTCTGTGTTCGCGGTAATTATTTTATTCACTAAGAGTTTTCTGTGTAGAGTGATTTAATTGTTAAGTCCGTCATTTTTATTTCACTAGGAGTTTTGTGCAAAAGTGACTAGCGAATTAATATAATCTATAGCTAAATTGTTCCGGCTGTAGCGTAAAGTTACACCCAGAAAGAGACAGAGTACCAACCCAAAGAACATTAAGAATAAATTTTGTAACAGGGCCTATAGATCCAGATTTCTTTTTCCCATTTATTCATATACATTCAGCCCGTGGTGGCAACAAGATCAAACATTTGACATAATCAAACTTGAGACATTTTCCGACTTTCGACCATTTGTGTTGTGACAAGGCATTTTTATACTAAGAGAAGTTACTGACCTGACATTCCTATGTACTGGAAATCTCAAGCTATTGACACTGTGAGCACTGTTAAATTTCTTACCTGGTCTAATTAATGTGACATAAACAGTAATCCTAAATAGCAGTAACAAAGTGAACGTTCTCCGGAGAAGTGGATTTAATCTGTCTTTGAGGAGCTGGGGTTTTCTTTGCCAAAATAACACTGGATTTGCTGTGTGCGTGTGACCTAAAGATTGTTCCAGAAGGTGCAAACCAAGTATTAGGTAAGAACGAATGCACGTGGCCACGGTTGTCTGAGAAGAGAGGAAGGGTGAATGACTAATTCCCATTTATACAGTAGAACTCCATTTATCCGAACCCCAATTATCCGAACATCCAATTATCCGAACACTTTTTCCAGAAAAAAAAAAATCAGATGCCACAGTCACGTTAGACTAAAATTCTGAATCTTTTGATGCGGCAAACTTAAAATGTGTGCGAACAATTTGTGGAGAATGGGATGGCTAATGGTCGGTCGCTTACGTACAGGAAGTCAGTTAGATCATAAAGTCAGTTAATATCTGGTTTACCAATCCAGTGTACGTGTGCGTTCTAGGTAGAACACTGGCTAAACAGACAGTTCAACTTAAAATAATTGTGTCTGCTACTACAGCAGAATAATTTTGGTGTACAAGTATTTCTCTGTGCGATATGGCATCTTCCAGTAGGCCTAAAGCATATAAAAGGAACCGCAATGTTTTGTCAATTGAAACGAAAACAGAAATTATCAAGAGACTAGGACAAGGTGAAACTGTGTCTTCACTTGCGAGGATTTTCAATGTTGGGAAAGCTACCGTCTCTGACATCAAAAGTAACAAGGATAAAATTATGAGTTTTGCATCGAAATTTGATAGTGAAAATAGGTCGAAGAAACGTAAAACCATGAGAAATGCGAAAGATGTGAAATTGGAAGAGGCTTTGTATATATGGTTTGTGCAAAGAAGAAGCAAAGGGGAACCTATCTCTGGTTCTCTGTTGTGTGAAAAGGCACTTCAGTTCAACAATCAACTTGACGGTCCTCCTGACTTTAAGGCTAGCCAGGGATGGTTAAGAAACTTTAAATCTCGTCATGGCATACGAGAATTGGAGATTCAAGGGGAATCTTTATCTAGCGATGCAACTGCCGCTAACAATTTTAAAGAAACATTCTTGGCTTTTTTGGAAGAAGAAGGTTATTCACTCGATGATGTGTATAATGCCGATGAGACTGGCTTATACTGGAAATCATTGCCTCAAAAATCACTTGCATCTCAGCGCGAAGCAGTTGCTCCTGGGTTTAAAAAAGTGCAAAGAGAGAGTAACAATTTTGGTAGCCGCGAATGCCAGTGGAAGTCATCGTTTACCGGTGCTAATGATCGGCAAAGCCAAAAAACCACGTTGTTTAAAGAATGTGACATGTCTCCCATTGTGTTACAAAGCACAGAAGAGTGCTTGGATGAATAGTGAAATATTTCTTGATTGGTATACAAATCAGTTCATCCCAAATGTGAAGAGGTTGAGAGAACAAGAAAAGAAAACTGGAAAAGTAATTCTTCCACTGGACAATGCACCATCTCATCCAGAGACGGATACATTGAATGCAGTTGATGCAAATTTTAAAGTAATTTTTCTGCCTCCCAATGTAACAGCACTGATTTCAACCAATGGATCAGGGTGTTATAGCAAAGCTTAAAAAGATGTACAAGAAGGAAGTCCTGTGTCGTTTATTGTTGGCTGAAGATGAAGAAAGTGTGGTGGCGTTTTCCAAAAAAACTTAATCTCAAAGACTGATGCTATATGTTAGCTGATGCTTGGACCACCCTGTCACAAGATAATCTCAACAAGGCTTGGAGTAGATTGCTTGGGAAAAAAGGAGGAAATGAAACTACTGCAGTGGACACAAATGATGATTGTATAAATGAAGTTGTGGAACTGTTTCAAGCAATGCCCGGATTTTCGAACTGTGACAAAGATGATGCACACATGTGGCTAGAAGATGATAATGATTCTGGTTTTCAGTTTTTGAATGACGAAGAAATTTTGTCTTTTGTGCAAGAAGAAAACCAAATACATGTAGTGACCGATGATGAAGACTCCTCAGAAGTACATGATGTACTTGTAGATTATGAAGAAAAACCAAAACGTCGACCAAGTCCTGAAGAGGCCTTTATAGCACTAGAAACAGCGATGGCTTGGTACGAGCAAGAAGATGACAGCTGTCCTACACAGCTTCTGCTGTTAAAGATGCGGGACTTAGCAGCCAAAAGGAGACTATCCAGTTTGGTGCAAAAGAGGATTCCTCATTATTTTAAATAGTGGGCTACATCTGTGCAAGTACATGTATACGTAAGTTGCGCCTGGTTTTGAATCGTTTGTAATGTTATTTTGAAAACATTTCTCTTTCTTAACAAAAATAATTAATACAAGTAGTACATGCACTGCAGTGTAATAAAAGATTTTGGTGATACAGTGATCTAATACAGTGTGGGTATTATTATTACAGTACAAGTAAATATGTTTTATAGTGTATTTTCCTTGTGATGGTTAATTAATTTTAGAAATATGTGTACATGTACTCGATACATTATGTAATCCAATTATCCGAACATTTGATTATCCGAACGATGCTCGGTCCCATGGGGTTCGGATAAATGGAGTTCTACTGTATATATCTTGTAGAATCAATGTACTCACGTTGTTTATTTCTTTTAGTACGTTTTGCTAATACTGTCCCTTTCAGAATAGATTAACGTATAAACTCTGTTCTTTACTGTAGAAGGAAATCCTAGACCATAGCGTATAAATCTTTGACTCTTTGGGGGTTAATAACTTTCTTCTAACGGGATCTTGTCTCAACAGAGGGAGGGAGGATTACACCTATAAGTCTATTTCTTTATTAATTTCATTAACATATGTTTATTTGTATTTGATTGATATTCATAATATTGCTGTTGTAGAGTTTCTTTATAGTAAATAAAATTTACATAAAAACTTTATTTACATGTGTTGGTCAGCTCGTCCCAAAATATCCCTATTCCATAAATATAATTTGTCACGTCTGTGCGTCTAACTGTCGTCACTTATGTATGTGTGTATGTGAGTGGTTTATATATATATATATATATATATATATATATATATATATATATATATATATATATATATATATATATATATATATATATTCTTCTTCTTCTTCTTCCGTCCTTAGCCACCAACCGTCAAAGCAGTCAGTGGCCATTACGCCTAGTGGCGTCTTAGGGCAACAGCAGATAGGTTTTCTTTGCCATTGTTTCCCATCACACCTAGTGGCGTCTTTAGGGCAACGACAAATCAGCCCATTTGCTGTTGTATATATATATATATATATATATATATATATATATATATATATATATATATATATATATAGGTATACTGTCTGACTAACAAAGTTCTGTTGTAGAGATAGGCTGACTGAGAGGATCTTCTCGAGTCCAGGGACAGACTCTATCTATTCTTCCACCATTTCACTCGTGAAAATCTATTTCTTATCTTATCTCTCACTGAGTCACCACCTGTCTAGTTCTACTCAGAAGGGACCAAACTATGTCTTAATCCCCCTATCGAAAATCTACGACAGGCTATACTCCACTCCCTTTCACCGTTATTCGTTCCACGTGTACCAGCTTTAAATCTGGGTTCTGCTTGGCCAGGTTGTTTAAAACCTCCTCACCTGACAGGGTATTGTTTATACCTTTTACTACACATCTTCTGGTTTCTTTTGAAATTTTTATTTGTATTTTGATGTTGGGGGGCAGTTGGATCAATTTTGATTTTTCCTGCAGTTCTTTTAGTAAAGTTTTTGTTTTTTCTGTTTCATTTAATGTTAGCATTACTCCACTTTTTTGTTTTTGTATTTTGGCAATGGATTTTTTTAAATTACTTTTTCTGGGATGCCCAGGATTTTGTCTTCCGGGAGAGATCTAAGCGTGGCTTCTGTTCAAGCTATTTGTGTAATTTTAACTCATTGTGTGATTTCCTTTCGGTTGGTGTCTTCTTTGTTTTCTCCTCTGGTTTCCTGACTTTTTTGGTTGTTTTTCTGGTTGTCCTGATTTTCATCTTCCCTGAGTCCTATCTTTCTGTTAGCTGTCCTGGTTCCTGAGTTTTCGCCTTTATATGTTTCTGCTTACTGTAGTTTTTACTTCTGAGCCTCCTTCCAGTTTTTCCCTTATTGTCTCTATAATAATAATAATAAATTCTTTAAGCACCAAACACGGCGCATAAGGCAGAAACCAGTGCTCTCCAGGTTGTACGTTGTGACGCCACTCCTCTTAGCTCTTGCACATTGTTTAATCCCAACGTTCTTCCTTCTCTTATTATTGTTCTTCTGAGTGTTTCTTTTGGTCTTCCTTTTTTCCTCTTACCCTCAGGAACCCAAGTGAGTGCCTGCAATGGTATTCTGTTGTTTTGCATTCGTAGGACATGACCGATATATGACCATCGTCTTTTCCTTATATAGTTAGAGACATATTTCTGCCTAGAGTCTTCTCTTATTCTTGTCTCTATACTGTCCTTTATTTCTGTGCCTATGACTTCAGAGTTCGTGGTCCTGTTTTTTCTGTCAGGTTTGGTGTTTTGTCCTTTTCATGTGTCTTGGCCCACGCTTTGCCTTCCCCGGACTGTGCCCTGGAAATCGGGGGCATTGTCCCTGTCTTTTAATTTGCTACTTCTCTTTTTATTGTGTGCTTGGTTTCGTATGAACTTTAATGTTTATCTTTAGTCTCAC
This sequence comes from Oreohelix idahoensis, assembly GCA_024509875.1. NCBI lineage: Eukaryota > Metazoa > Mollusca > Gastropoda > Stylommatophora > Oreohelicidae > Oreohelix > Oreohelix idahoensis. The sequence continues at coordinate 335,785 of JAMPIV010016352.1, forward strand.
TGCTTTAATCTTAAGTTATGTATATCCTTGCTTTCTTCTTTCTTTTTTTGTTTTAAATTTTATAATATTATTATTTAAGAAACACTTTTAAACCTGTCTAGTAGACCTTGTTGAACAGTTAAATCTAATTCGAATTTCGCCAGGTAACTTTAATATGTTTGTTTTACTTAAATTATAGTTTGATGGTCGATTATTATTACTAGTAATCTATGGTTTTTGGTTTATTTTATTTTATTTTTTTCTTCACTACAATTCCTAAATTATACAAATATTTAAAGCAATAGTTAAATAGTCCCCTAATACTTAATATTAACTGCAATAATCTAATACTTACATCATACTACAAAGGAAATCCCCACTTAAATTATGTCTATCAAGATGGCTGCCAGATCTTACACAATCAAGTGCCACGTGGCGCTTCGGTATTTTTAATTTCTATTTTTTTTTAATTTTTTTTTTTTGCCCTAAAATTCCTGAGCTATATTAATACTCCAAGCGATACTTAACTAGTCACCAATTACTTGATATTAAATGTAATATGCAAATACTTAAATCGAACTAAAAAGGAATAACCACTTATCTTTATTATGTCTATCAAGCGTATTTAATAGAATTCCGAAGTTATAATAATACTTCTAGCTAACAATTACCTAGTCACCTAAAACTAATTGCAATAAGCTAACACTAAAGATAGATAAAAAAATATATCAACTTATCTGAAAACTTTAGTAGTTCGATGAATTTCTCCAGTGTTTCGTCCTAAAAAGGACGTATCAGCCTTGTGTACTTGTGTATTTTGAGATTAGCAAAAATACGTCTGCCTGCTTCAGAAGTCGGAAGTCGAGAGATTTGAATAAAAACGCACTCATATATATATATATATATATATATATATATATATATATATATATATATATATATAGAGAGAGAGAGAGAGAGAGAGAGAGAGAGAGAGAGAGAGAGAGAGAGAGAGAGATAGGTAAACGCAGGTAGATGCGAATGCGTAAGGGAACCCGTTGATTGGTTCGCTGCGTTTTAGTCTTTTCTGATTGCAGGGACACTACTGATTGGCTAGTTGCGTTTTAGTACTTTTCGTTTTTCAGAGTTCCAAACCAACAGTATTTTATGCATAATTTATTATGTCTGCCGCCATCTTGCGTGAATCCGTGACAGCGTAATTTTTTTCTGTCTCAGGGTCTGCCGGCAATCTTGCGTGAATCCTTGATCGCGGATTGGCTGTGCATATTTGTATATCGATTGCGACCTAACATAGTGTATTTAACTAAACAGCGGGTTTACAAACAACTTTACGACAATAAACACCCCGTATGTTAGACGGCCCGACAGTAAGCCTATTGTGGTTACTTCATTTTAGTTATTTAGACTGGTTTCCATGAATCGCGTTGGATGTACCTTACTCTGTGAACGGAGTATAGTAGCGTCATTCGCTACATCTATCTCTATTTTTGTTTTGGTTAGCTACGCCACGAATTCCTGATTTGTTGTTCTTTTAGTCTGACTTTTGTTTGTTGTTCTTTTATTCTGACTTTTGTTTGTTGTTCTTTTAGTCTGACATTTATTTGTTGTTCTTTTAGTCTGACGTTTGTTTGTTGTTCTTTTAGTCTAACGTTTGTTTGTTGTTCTTTTAGTTTCTATTTTGTTTGTTGTTCTTTTAGTCTGACTTTTGTTTGTTGTTCTTTAAGTGTGACTTTTGTTTGTTGTTCTTTTAGTCTTACTTTTGTTTGTTGCTCTTTTATTCTGACTTTTATTTGTTGCTCTTTTAGTCTGAATTTTGTTTGTTGTTCTTTTAGTCTGACTTTTGTTTGTTATTCTTTTAGTCTGACTTTTGTTTGTTGTGCTTTTAGTCTGACTTTTGTTTGTTGTTCTTTTAGTCTGACTTTTGTTTGTTATTCTTTTAGTCTGACTTTTGTTTGTTGTTCTTTTAGTTTCTATTTTGTTTGTTGTTCTTTTAGTCTGACTTTTGTTTGTTGTTCTTTAAGTGTGACTTTTGTTTGTTGTTCTTTTAGTCTTACTTTTGTTTGTTGCTCTTTTATTCTGACTTTTATTTGTTGCTCTTTTAGTCTGAATTTTGTTTGTTGTTCTTTTAGTCTGACTTTTGTTTGTTATTCTTTTAGTCTGACTTTTGTTTGTTGTGCTTTTAGTCTGACGTTTGTTTGTTGTTCTTTTAGTCTGACGTTTGTTTGTTGTTCTTTTAGTCTGACGTTTGTTTGTTGTTCTTTTAGTTTCTATTTTGTTTGTTGTTCTTTTAATCTGACTTTTGTTTGTTGTTCTTTAAGTGTGACTTTTGTTTGTTGTTCTTTTAGTCTTACTTTTGTTTGTAGCTCTTTTTAGTCTGTCTGTTATTTGTTGTTTATTCTGAATTTTGTTCGTAAGCAGCAACAAAGGAAATGATGATGACGACGGTAAATTTGATAGCAGAAGTCAAGGCCGATGTACAGTAGACAGAGGCAGACTTCAACGGACGATTGCTTTTTTTTTTTTTTTTTTTTTGTCTAGGACCAGCCAGACATATAGTTGTCATGAATCCCAACGCCCGTGTCAGTACAGGAGCCCCGCAACGGCGCTTGCAATGTCGATTATTTCGACACTTAGTAACTGTCCATCATTTTGCCCATTTCAAATGTTTATTATTCACATTTTTCATTGTTGTTTTTATTATACACAATATTAAATTACATTGGGATACCACCCCTTTTTATGAAAGGATAGCCGTTCCTTGTCACTAAAGACCTTTAGAGAGAGGGGAAGATGACATTCTGGCATCTAAAGAGTGACTTCAGCAGCGCACAACATTGGCACCAGGTCATGATGGAGCTGATTGTTTTTAATGTCGTCTAACTATTTGTTGTATTTTTTATATTATGGACAGCCATGCAAAAGACCAAACGGCATGAGACAGATAAGCAACATGAAAACTGAGTCATAATATTTAACCGATCATGCTTGATGCCGAAGCATGAGTAAACTAAAGAAGAAAGACATATGGTCTTTAAACATATTGATAAGTAGAATTGGGTGCATTCAATAAAAACTGAAGCAAATGAGTAAAGAAGTTGTGGACAATAAACTTGGAATCGACGTGGAAATAATGAAAACGATAAAATTTAGGCTAACTATTTTGAAAATATAAAGAGACAAAAGATGACTGAAAATTATAATAGAAGGAGTTTGAAGGTAAATAGTCAGGACAGCAATGAGATTGTTCTAAATGGGAAGGAAAATAGTTTGGGGACTAAAATAGTCTGGGAATGAAAATAGTCTATCAGAGTTAACCCTCATAACAAGTGACACACAAATACTGAGAATTCCTTTCAGTCAACCTTTGATGTCAAGATGCATTTGATTTAATCTAGTCTGATTAACATTGATTTATAAAAGGATGTAAATGTACACAGCGGTATTTCCAGTGTGACGAAAGTCATAACAATGGAAAAATTTTCCAGAAATTAGCTGTACAATCGAACAATAAACTTGAAACAACGAACGTTATGGGTTTTCCCTTTGTTCGCCACTGTCACAATTATGAAGCAAGGAAAACAGATATAGAAATTGCACTGAACACAGTAAACAGATGGAAAATAATTAAAAATATTCAACAAAGAAAATTATGAGAAACGAAAATATATAATAAGCTCAGTATACACATTCAGCCATGTAATCAGATAAAGATAAATAATAACAAATTAAATGACGGGAATAAATTAAGTTGTGCTCTTTCTGCTTTGTGTCCTGATGACGGTATTATTTCTCCTTTGATGGTTTCATTCCTTGCCATTCCGTTCCAGTTTCATTGGATTGTACATATTTTATTCTATTTGCGCTTTTAAAATTTGTTATTTTTATGGGAGGTAATTTTTTTTTAATCAAAGGAAATGGCAACGTCATCTTTCACATGTATATCTTTTAGTAACATTTTTTTCGTTTTACATAAATATACACAAATCGTATATGATAATAATGAACAACCTGCAATATTTATAGATGAACAAAATTTAAAACCACTTGATATTTTTTTTTATATTTTAAAAATTCTAAAGCTTTTTACAGGCTTTTCTTTAACTCGCAACGTATGTCACCCTGTTGTCACCTTCAAATATTTCAATCGATTTTTCAATCACTTCCAGATGAGCAATAGCTCTGAAAATTGGCATTGTTGTGTATTCCCTAAGACAATACAATAATCAGTCGTTAAAAAAATAAAATTAATAAAATTGAAATTAATAATAATATTTTTTGTTTGTATAAAAAAACATCACTAAAATGAGCGATAACTGCAAATAATCTAAGTGTATTCTTTCCAACAGATTGTCTCTCTTGAAACTTCATTCCTCCCCCACCCTCCACTCCCAGACATACACACAACTGACAAATACATTTAAAAAAATGTAATTTACAACTCTTATCAAAATATATATTTAAAAAAAAAAAAATTAACTTTCCGTGTAATATACTGAATAATGAAATCCACCTCCTGTGCTGTGGACTCGTTTATAGCAAACTGATAATGTCATTATCGGATCGATTACATTTGATTTAAATTAAGAAACAACAATATTTAAAAATTAAAAAAAAATATTTTAAACACAGTCTTTTAATGCACTAAAAACCCAGTTTAAGCGCTCATCAGATATTTTATTCATAGGTGTCTAATCAAGTATAAAGCAGAAGTTAATTTCATATAGAATCAGCGCCCCAGGTTTCTTTGTCAATTTGATGTTACATTGTTACTTCTTCTTCTTTGATCCTTAGCCGCCGACCGTCAAAGCAGTCAGTGGTCATCACACGTAGTGGCGTCTTGTAGGGCAACAACAAATTGATTCCACTTTCCTCGGTCGGCGGCCATCCTTCGTACAGTGCCCCAACTCTGGTTCATTCTTTGCATCTCAGCCTCCACAGTCCTCCGCCAGGTTGTTTTTGGTCGGCCTCTCTTTCGTTTTCCTTCAGGGGTCCAAAGCATAGCTGTTCTTGTGATGGCATCGGGGTCTCTTCTGAGGACATGGCCAACCCAGTTCCAGCGTCTGCCACCTATGATGGTGTGCATGTCCTCTTGCTTGCTACGAGTAAGCAGATCTTGGTTGGTGATGGTATTCGGCCAAAAGATTCGGTGAATTTTTCTTAGGCATGTTGTGTGAAACGAGGACAATTTCGACATTTCCTTCTCTGTACCTCTCCAGCATTCCGCACCATAGAGAAGCACAGAAAGCACACAGCTCTGATATAATCTGTGCTTGTGCTTGTGCTGTATTGAGAGGACTTCCAGATGCTGTTTAGGCTAAAAAAGGCTGTTCTTGCCTTATTCATTCTGATGTTGATGTCTTTGCTTGCTCCGCCGTCTGGTGTTACTATGCATCCTAGGTATGTGAAGGTGTCTGTCTGTACCAGTTGCTGATTCCTTACTGATTTGGGCTCAGGGTTGTTCACATTGAGTGTCATGACCTCTGACTTATTTAAATTGATGTTCAAGCCCACCTGCTGGCTAAACTTATTAAGTCTATCCGTCTTTTCCTGGATGTGTTGATGTGAATGTGCTAGTAGTGCAATGTCATCTGCATATTCCAGGTCTTCCAATGTAGAAAATGTAGTCCATCTTATTCCTCTTGGACTGCCCACTGTTGTCTGGCGCATCACCCAATCTATGACTGTTAAAAATAGAGTGGTTGATCAGGGGCATCCCTGTCGTACTCCTGTCTTCACCTCAAAGGTTAGGTTGCTCTGCCCAACACTACACGTAAAGTTGGCATAGAGGCTTTTTATGATTGACACTATGCAGATTGGAATTCCATAAGCCCTCAGTATTTTCCATAAACTGTTCCTATGTATGCTATCAAAAGCCTTTTCAAAATCAACGAAATTTTTCGTTTTCCACACTTGTGCAAATAGTGGTTGTTGCTGTCATTTTCGACGGAGTCATCTGTCAAGTTATTTGCTTATGTTTGTATCATAAGTGGCGTGTGTCTTTACCGGGAGTCTTCCCTTGTTTGAGATATACTTCCGGGAAGCCGGGAGGTCCTGTTTTTCTGAAGGGACCAAGAGTCCATTGTTTTTCGGGGAGAATCTTCGAAGTAACTGCTATGGCAGTTTTCCCCAGTGAATCTCTGTGCGTCGGGATGACGACAGAATTCCTTGTGTAGTTCTGAGGATTCATTTACCAGGTAATACCGACCTTTATGCATTATTACGCTTTTCGGTGGCAGAACATGTAAAGGATTACCTAGGGTGAACAGCAGTTCACGGATCCGCCATTTCAGAACTTATATATTTGTGCTCGAGGTAGCCATCCAAGACTGTTAGTCTTATATTGTCCAGAAATCCAGTGACGAGGATATATTGTGGGAGCCGCAGATTGGCGGAACTTCTATCTACAATAAGTATTACTGCAGGGTTGGTGATAACCTATTTAACAGAAGTACACGGCCGACGTTAGGACGAGGCCTGTGCTTCCGGCTATTATACTACAGCCTGATATGTGCAATTGGCAGGGAGTGCCAAGTTGCACCTGTGTGTCAAGGTAACTAAGGCATCTGACGCGTTTAGTCAGAGACGCCAAGGGCGACGCTACGAACTGTCATTATTGAAGAACTTTGCTATTGACCATGCACGTCTATTCTGATGTTTACCTTTTTGAATGCCAAATGTATACCTATCGATGTCAGGTCAGCATGACCTTGTTACACTGACTGTTCCTGTTGATATTATGTGTGTTCCCGTCAATAAATGTCTTGAAACATGCCTGCAGTGTCAAAGCATCCTTGATTACTGCATGTGAGAGTATGGGTTGCAGGATCTACATCTATACGAGCCTAAACACATTCGCGTCTTCATTCGCACCCACACTCAACTCATCATACGCTCGCACTACACATCTAACAACATGTAAACTGTCTTGGGCCAGTGATCACCTCAACAAGAAAAAAAATACAGTTACATTTCTGGTGGACCAGTTACGTGGGCTCTTATGATACATTTCTTGTCGCCAATGTGGCCTAGAAACTTACATTTCTGATGGACCAGATCTGTGGGTTTAAAAAGAACAGAGCGAGCATTTGACATTATTGTTGACATTTATGGATCCAGAAATTTACATTCCTGGTTGGCTGTTACATGTATGATGTCTCCAGTTTTGTCGAGAAAGTTACAAGAAGGACAAGTACACATTACACTTCTGATCTGTGGGTCTAAGCTACACACGGGACAGCCGTAACACACAGTGCTAATTCTACATTTGCAAGTTTTGGCTACAACAGGACAGATATAGGTCATCAACGGTTGACACAAATAAACAGTACGAGCATTTATATTATAATGCTACATAAAGCATAACAAGACAAGTACTGAAGTGAACTACTAGGCATTTGCTACGTGGACCATAACTGCATAGAAGGCGGGTTCCTATTGTAAACAGTACTGCGGGTTGTTACACGTTTCATTCAACAACAGACTTTTCTAGGTCAGAGTATTCAAGCTACATTGTTGGAGGTCAAGTGTCTGTAAACAGTACGTGAAATTGTAAACATTCAATGTGCAAGCCCTAATTTGAGAAGGTCATAGTAACTTTGGTTCGTGAATACCACTTTATGTTACAGTGGATTTGACGTTCAGTGCGCGTTTGACATTTCGTTTCTGTGTTCGCAAGGAGCAAGAAATTTATTTTAGTTTCAGCTGTGACTGAACTTGTTCTGCAACACATTGAAATTGATTGCTATATGTTTATGTCACTTCTACTGTTTTGTGTATTTTTCTGCGGGTTTTTCGGTTGGTGGGTCTTACGGTAAATATGCCACTTGATCGAGGCTTACTGTAAGCGGTCTGTAGGTGCAAATTTTCTTAATTTGGAAATTTGCTAGTGACAATTGGTCGCTATTGATGTTAGCTGTGATGTAATTGTACTTAACGTTGTTTTTGTAATATTTTGTCTGTTTTTCAGTTTTGATTGTCGATTTGTTTTGTTTGTATTCTGTAGGTCTCTCCTTTCTTGTGTATTTCTCTACACATTTTTGGTTAAAACAGTGTTGCCATTTGTATTGTTTTGTATTTTTGTCTTTGTATATTTTTTTTGGTTGTACTACGTTACTGTCATGCACAGTCTACATACACATACTTGGTCATGTTTTGATATTATTGATAAGGTAGACTCTTCATATAGAGTTTGTTAAATAATATTATATAAGATATTTATACAAGTTCTTTGATAAAAGACTTGTTATCTACAAAGATTGAGACAGTAAAATAAAGTGAAGTGAGTATACAAGTCTAGCATTTCAGACTTGTCTCCCATTGAAGTGGGATAAGGTAATTTATTTAATTTTTTTTCAGGTTTCTGATCTCATTAGACAGAATGTCTACATTGGATTTCTTCATCCAGCAAGGGTTGACCCTTGGTAAGTCTGGTAAAGAATTGGAAGAATATTCATCTGCTCAATTCGCCATTGCATTAAAGTCAGAAGAAAAGAAACAAAAAGAGGAAATTAAATTGAAAGCAGAAGCTGAACTAAAGAAGCTAGAAGCTGAGAATAGAAGATTAGAACTTGAAGACAGAAGGTATCAAAGAGAGGCTGAGGAGAGAAAAGCTCAAGCTGCTGCTGAGGAGAGGAAAGCTCAAGCTGCAGCTGATGAAAGAAAATTCCAGATGGAAATGGAAGACAAAAAACTTCAAGCTGCTGCAGAGGGAAAAAAACTTCAAGCTGCTGCAGAGGAAAAAAAAAACTTCAAGCTGCTGCTGAGGCTGAAATTAGAAAAATGGAACATGAGGAAAGAAAACAGAAGATGGAACTTGATGAAAAACTCGCAATTTTGGAGTTAGAGAAATTGAAATTGGCGAGTACGGGTGCTCAGCAAACAACTTCGAGTACGACAAAGGAGTTTGTTAGTAGGATTAAATTGCCTCATTTCAATCCTTTAAAGGATGACGTAGCAGATTATCTAGATAGATTCCAATTTTTGTGCGATACGCATAACATAAAAAAGGAAAAATATGTTGAACAACTGATGCCATTTTTTACAGGTGACACAGTGACTACTCTTATGACAATAGACGAACATGAGAGGACTAATTATGATGTTGTCAGGGCAGCATTACTAAAGAAATACCAATTAAAACAAGAAGACTATCGTCTTCGTTTTAGGACAATGTTGCCAGAAAATGGAGTAGATTTCTCTGATTTTGTTACAAAGATACGTCGTACATTTACACGATGGGTTGAGTTGTCTCAGATTGAGAAAACATATGAAGGTCTAATGGACTTATTATTGCGAGATAAGGTTTTGTCATCTGTTAATGATTCTTTTCTTGCATTCCTTCATGAGCGTAAGCCTAAAAACTTAAAAGAAATGGAGGAATACTGTTGTCAGTATGCCACAGCACATCCCCATGCTACAGTTAGCAATTCTAAAGTGAAAGAAGGGTTGCCAGCTGCTTCGGCAACACCATATGGCCCTAATTTCAGAAAAAAATTTCAGGGTGCTCAACAAAATTGGAATAGGGGAAGTAATCAAAATTACACTCAGAAGCGGAGTAATCCAACACATGATGGTTCTTCGTCTATGCAGTGGAGACAAGATGGTAGTTCTCGTAATTTTAGTGGTAATAATTTGAGACACTTTCGTAAAGGCTATCCAAATAATAACTATTCAAATTTTCGAGGTAATCATTCTCGACGTCAAGATTATGACGATGGTGAATTTAGAAACCGGGATTCAAACCGGAATGATGATTACAATAGGCAATATGATAACAATTACAGGGGAAATGATAGTCGAAATAATTACAGGGGAAATGATAATCGAGGTAGACCTAGGTTTAACAAAAAAAGACCTTACCAACAGGCAAACTCTGCGCAACAAGAGTTTGATGGAGCCTGTAATACAGTAAATGATAGTGGTAACTCTAGGGCTATCACTGGTTGTGCTTTCGATTTTGGGAGAGCAACTGAATGCCCCCAATGCTTAACATTGTTTGACTCATCAACTGTATCTACGCTAAGTTGTGGTCACCCTCTTCCTGCTCTACCTGCTACAGTTGCGCATGATGGGAGAGGATCTCTCATCTTACATAAAGGTCTAATAAATGATAGGCTAGTCTCAGTACTTTTCGATTCGGGATGTACTACCGTCGGGGTTAAGGAGTCTCTGATAGATCCTTGCTGTGCCACGGGAAAAACAATCAAATGTGTTACATTTGGTGGTACTATGGAAAGCTATCCTACTGCTATTATTAGGATTGACACTCCTTTCTTCACAGGAGATGTCCATGCATGTCTTCTTCCTAATCCTATTGCGGATCTTATAATCGGTCGTATTCATGGGGTTAAGGAATGCACCCCGCAACAAATTTCTAGTTGGGAAGAAAAAAACATTCAAACGGTCAATGCAGTGGTGACAAGAGCTCAAGCTCTTAATCCCCCAACTTCATCTTATAATAGTAATGAAGTTGATAGCCAAGACGAGCACTTGGTGATTTCCCATGACTCGTTTGTTAAACGTCAAGAAGAGGATCCTTCTTTGAAGAAATACTTCCTTCTTGCAAAGAAAGGGGATCCCAATCAAAATACGAATCACAAATCGTATGTCACTATGAAGAATGGTATATTGGTACGAATGGTACAACACTCGGACAAGTCTATGCACTCGCAAATTCTTGTGCCTAAGTGTATGAGAGCCTTAATTCTTCGGCATGCACACGATTCTCAGTGTGCGGGACACATGGGTTTTTCCAGAACTAAAACTAGAGTCCTTGCGTCATTCTTTTGGCCATTCGTGAATAAAGACATCCGAATTTATTGCCGATCTTGCAAAATTTGTCAAGAGGTCAAGTCTAGGGGTCCGAGACATGCTGCTCCTATTCAGGCTGCAGATATTCCGATTCGGCCGTTTCAGAAAATGGCTATAGACATCATTGGTCCGTTCAAAATTAAGTCAGCCAGAGGACACCAATTTATCCTCACTTGCGTGGACATGTGCACGCGTTGGCCAGAGGCTATTCCTCTGAAGAGCATATCAACTGTCGATATCGCTGATGCTCTTTGGCTCGTATTTTCTCGTCTGGGATTCCCCGGAGAAATACTGTCGGATCACGGCACTCAGTTAATTTCGGACGTTATGTCTCAGGTAATGGCTACGCTAGACATTAAAAGGTCTCTCAGTAGTATTTATCATCCAATGTCCAATGGATTGGTAGAACGTCTTAACAGGACACTAAAGAACTTACTTGGCAAGATAACGGAGGATCATCCTGAAGATTGGGACAGGGTTTTACCTGCAGTCCTCTTTGCCTATAGAGAGGTTCCCAACGAGCATACAGGGTTTTCTCCTTTCGAACTTGTCTTTGGCGCGCAACCGCGCGGGCCAATGTCCTTGTTACACGATTTGATAACTTCCGATAATATTGACGATGATACACAATCGTCATATGAATATGTTATAGCTCTTAGAGAAAAGATTATCGAATCGTGCAGGTTAGCAACTTCATCTTCCGAATTTGCGAAAGAAAAAGCTAGGCGATTTGCTAATAAGAAAAGACGCCTACGTCAACTTTGTCCTGGAGACAAAGCATATGTCTTACTGCCCTCAAGAGAGAATAGACTTCTCATTTCTTGGAAGGGTCCATACACTATAGTCTCGAAAATTTCTGATGTCGACTATATTGTCGATGTGGATGGAAGGCATAAAACCTTCCATATAAATATGTTAACAGAGTTTATTGAACGTCCAGACTATTTACAGCCTATTTTCCAGGCGACGGACGACTCTCCAGTTCAACATGGTCACATCTCATCCCTGTCCGTTATACAGGATGAGGAAACTATTTTTTCTGACGTGAACTTACCTCTTCCTACGATTCCACTTATTTCAACGGAATCGTGGAGAGACGTTACAGTCTCTTCTAACTTGTCTTTTGAGGAACAACGTCAAGTATCCTCTACGTTACAATCATATCAGGATGTCCTTACCGACATTCCTGGACACACAGATGTCATAGAACATGACATCATACTTACTGATCGTAATCCGATCAGAGTAAGACCATACCCAATACCTATTCATTTTCAAGCACAAGTCGAGAAAGAATTGGATGAAATGATTCAACTACAAATAATTGAACCATCCACTTCAGCTTATTCTTCGTCGATAGTTATTGTTCGAAAGAAAGACAATAACATACGTCTTTGCGTTGATTATCGCAAATTAAATCAAGTTACGAAGTTCGATGCTGAACCTATGCCGTTATTAGATGATCTACTTATTAGACTTTCTAAAGCTAAATTCTTTACTAAACTAGACTTGTCGAAAGGTTATTGGCAAGTCCCATTGACGGAACACGCCAAACCTCTCACTGCTTTTTCGACACCTAGGGGTCTGTTTCAATGGAATTTTATGCCTTTCGGGCTTATGAACGCCCCAGCGACTTTCGTGCGCATGATGCGACGAATTCTATCAGATCGTGCAGATGTCATTGCATATTTAGACGACATCTGTCTTTTCAGCGATACTTGGGAAGAACACTATGTGGGTCTGAAGGAATTGCTATCTACTCTACGTGAGCATAGTTTGACTGCTAAACCCTCTAAAGCTTTTGTTGGGTTTAGTGAAATTTCCTTCCTAGGTCATCGAGTTGGTCATGGTCTGTTGAAGACAGAGGACCAAAACATTTCAAAGATATTAAATATCTCGGTTCCGAAGACAAAAAAGCAAGTGCGTAGTCTCTTGGGATTGATACAATTCTATGGAAGATTCATTGAGAATCTGTCCTCCATTATGGCACCACTTTCAACGTTATTGAAAAAAGGTTCTCCTAATATGGTGCGTTGGTCCCAAGAATGCCAATCTTCATTGGATCAGGTTAAGAATTTGTTCTCATCTCATCCTATCTTAAGACTACCGACGATTGATAAGACTTTTGTCCTTCGTAGTGATGCCTCTTCCACTGGCATTGGAGCGGCACTAATGCAGGAATATTCAGGAACTCTGCATCCTGTAATGTATATTTCTAGGAAGCTGAATGCGGCAGAAAGGAATTACTCGGTTTTGGACCGTGAATTGTTGGCTATGGTTTGGTCCATTCTTAAGCTACAAAGGTTCCTTCTGGGCGCGCATTTCTTTATGGAAACCGACCAAAAAGCTCTTACGGCTATGCAAAGTAAGGATTTGAAGAGCTCGAGATCTACTCGTTATGCTATTGCTCTTCAGCCTTTCCATTTCACGGTGCGAGCTATCCGTGGTTCGGATAATGTGATGGCGGACATATTGTCTAGATGCCCACATGATTCCAGTTAAATCTTGTGTCCTAGTTTTTCCTGATATATTTTCAGACTTAGGTCTGTCCTTAATATCATAATATGTTGTAATACAAATGTATTTGGATGATGTTTAGATAATTTAACAAATTTCATTTTGTCCATCCATCAGTGATATGTTGCTAAAATAGCATTGACATTTGTATATTGCTATGATTATATTATTTAGTAATGTTTGATATATGATTGGTATTGCCAGCAACTTAGGTTTCTTGAATGGTATCCCTTAGTTTGTTTGGCTTAAAGGAAATATTTTCTCCTATGTTGGGAGATGATTTGTACCCTCTTCTATTGTACCTGATATTAGGTTCATTGTTTGCATGAGCACAGAAGTGATACTGGTGCTATCTTGCTCATGAACATATTAAAAAAAAAAAAAAAAATTGCATTTTTTTTTTTTTTTACAGGGGGGTGGTAGTAATGTTGCTGTCATTTTCGACGGAGTCATCTGTCAAGTTATTTGCTTATGTTTGTATCATAAGTATAATTGTGTCTTTACCTGCGATGTCAGGTTGATTAGGGGTTGTCTTCCCTTGTTTATTCATTCATTGTGTTTGACCTTTAGGGTCAGAGGTTGACAGTTCGGCGTGGGCCTATGGGAAGGTTTTTTAAGCGGGAGTGAGATATACTTCCGGGAAGCCGGGAGGTCCTGTTTTTCTGAAGGGACCAAGAGTCCATTGTTTTTCGGGGAGAATCTTCGAAGTAACTGCTATGGCAGTTTTCCCCAGTGAATCTCTGTGCGTCGGGATGACGACAGAATTCCTTGTGTAGTTCTGAGGATTCATTTACCAGGTAATACCGACCTTTATGCATTATTACGCTTTTCGGTGGCAGAACATGTAAAGGATTACCTAGGGTGAACAGCAGTTCACGGATCCGCCATTTCAGAACTTATATATTTGTGCTCGAGGTAGCCATCCAAGACTGTTAGTCTTATATTGTCCAGAAATCCAGTGACGAGGATATATTGTGGGAGCCGCAGATTGGCGGAACTTCTATCTACAATAAGTATTACTGCAGGGTTGGTGATAACCTATTTAACAGAAGTACACGGCCGACGTTAGGACGAGGCCTGTGCTTCCGGCTATTATACTACAGCCTGATATGTGCAATTGGCAGGGAGTGCCAAGTTGCACCTGTGTGTCAAGGTAACTAAGGCATCTGACGCGTTTAGTCAGAGACGCCAAGGGCGACGCTACGAACTGTCATTATTGAAGAACTTTGCTATTGACCATGCACGTCTATTCTGATGTTTACCTTTTTGAATGCCAAATGTATACCTATCGATGTCAGGTCAGCATGACCTTGTTACACTGACTGTTCCTGTTGATATTATGTGTGTTCCCGTCAATAAATGTCTTGAAACATGCCTGCAGTGTCAAAGCATCCTTGATTACTGCATGTGAGAGTATGGGTTGCAGGATCTACATCTATACGAGCCTAAACACATTCGCGTCTTCATTCGCACCCACACTCAACTCATCATACGCTCGCACTACACATCTAACAACATGTAAACTGTCTTGGGCCAGTGATCACCTCAACAAGAAAAAAAATACAGTTACAGTGGTTCTAATAGTTCTGCTGCTAGCTCAGGGTCTGTCTTAAATAGCTCTGCATTTAAGTTATCATGGCCAGGAGCTTTTCCGTTCTTTAACCCTTTGATTGCTGTGATGATTTCTTCTTTTCGTGGAATGTCTGTATTTACATCTAGATCGTTTTCAGCCTCAGGAACATTCAATTGTGTCTCTGGTGGTTCCTTGTTCAGAGTTTCCCTGAAGTGCTCTGCCCATCTTGTTTCCTGTCCCTCTGCTGTCGTGATGAGATTTCCTTGCTTATCTCTTACTAATGTAATATTGTTTGCACCTCGTTTTCCGCTGATGAATTTAGTTATTTTATATACTGTGCTTTGTTCATTTCTTAGTGCTGCCTCTTCGGCCTGTCTTGCAAGATCGTCTAGGAAATTCCTTTTGTTGGCTCGGGTTTGACGTTTAACTTCCTTGTCCAGCTGACTGTACTGTTCGCTATATAGTTGCTTTAACCTGGGGGACTTCGCTTCTGTTTTCTTTCTTTTCATTTCCTGCCTCAGTGTTATGGTGTTTAATGTTTCTTGTGTTATCCAGTCTTGCTTCTTCCTTTCCTGGAATCCCAAGCATGATTTGCTGCTTTCCTTATATATTGTTGAAATGGTGTTGAATTTCTGGTCTATATCATCAGTCAATGTCTTTTCCTGACTTTTGGCAAATTGATATCGTTTCTTTATGTCAGCCGCAAAAGCTTTTCTGGTAAGGGGGTCCTTCAATTTGCTGATGTCAAACCTTTTCTGTGTAGTTACAGTTGGTCCAGCCCTTCTTAGTTTCACTTTCAGTTTTGCTACTACTAAATGGTGATCACTTCCCGCATCTGCACCTCTTCTTACCTTCACATCTTTTAAAGCATGTGTCCATCGACCGTTAATCATGATGTGGTCTATCTGGTTTCGGTCCCAACCATTTGGTGATTCCCATGTTAATTTGTGAATTTCTTTATGTGGGAAAAGTGTTCCTCCAGGTTGTTAATACTACAGAAACTTATTAATTTATTCCCATTTTCGTTTGCTGTTCTGCTGCCACATTTCCCCGTTACTCTTTCATTATATGTATTGTGTGTACCAACTTTCGCATTGAGGTCTCCCATTATATAATAAGATCATATCTAGGTGTGTCTTCCATTTCTTTCTGCAGTTGTTGATAGAATTCATCCTTGACCTCTTTATCGCTGTCATTCGTTGGTGCGTAGCATTGTATTATTGTAGTATTGGTGAATCTACCTCTCAATCTTAATCTTATCAGTCTGTTGTTGATGGGTTTCCATTCCAGTAACGTCCTTTCTATTCCTTTCTGTAGAATAATGGCTACACCTTCATTGTGCTGTCCATCCTCTCTTCCAGAGTAAAGTACCTTTTCTCCTATTGCTGCTCTAACTTTTCCTGCCCCTGTCCATCTGCTCTCGCTTATCCCTAGGATGTGTAACCTATAGTTTCTCATTTCTGCCGTGACCTGTTTTAGTTTACCCGTCTCATACATTGTCCTGACATTCCAAAATCCTATTCTTGTATCATGTTTTGCGGTCAGGACGTCCGTTCTCGTGTCAGTGGCTTCCTTTCGGCTTTCACCACTGACAGTCAAAGGAGCCTCAGACTCCGGATGTTCATCCCGCAGCAAAGTTTGTTTATTCGTTGTTGTTTCCGTAACTTCAATTTTTTTTTTTACATAGACAGGGGTGTCAGCCCTATGCTAAAACCCCCAAACTGGAGGACCAGGGTGTCTGCTTTGGTCTGACCCCTGCCCCGCGCAAACCTGTCCAGCTTGGTAGAACCTTCCAGGAGTAAAACTCCCGCTGACATAGCTCTGGAGGTACTCAGGGTACGCAAGCCGCCATACCTCGACAAGGTATTGACACCGGTGATGGCAGACATTTTTACTGCAAGCTATAAACTCCTTGAAAAGTTATTTTTGGGTTTTAGTGCATTAAAAGCCTGTGTTTAAAAAATATATTTTTAAAATTTGTTATTACTGCGTATTATCATACCACAAGCGGACATAATTACTATTCGCAATTATATTCTTCTTCCTTGTTCGCCCTCAGACGTCCACATTAATGATTCTAATAAAGGCAGCAGTCAACTCGAGGTCACTGACATCTCCAAACAGTAGTCCGTAAAGAGAAGTAGGTTGTTGCCGTCTGCTACTCCGTTCACTGCTGTAAATTGGGCAGGACAGCAGCGGACGTTCGGCTGTCATGCGGCTAGTGCCACAGGTGCAGAGATCTGTTGCGCCAATCCTGTACTTATGGTATAGATGGTACCTCAGTCTGTTGTGTTCAGCGTGTAGCCGGAAAATGACGATCTGGTCTCGCCTAGATACCTAATGATTGGCATAATTTTTTTTAAAATATGCTGTGGGCATTCTCTTTCCCATTTGGGTTTGAATATGGTTTTACAGTTGTTTTTGCCATTTCATAGTAATTGTATTTATTGGTAGAGACCCGTAAAACATTCGCTGGCCCTTAAACATCTTTGTTCTAAAAATCAGCTCTGTAAATGCAAGATTTCTTTAAGAGAAAGATTTAGGAATATATTATAATTTTTTTTTTCATACATCTGACCTTATGATTTGTTTAGAGTCATAGAGTATGCACACCTCTTGAGAATTGTTCTCTCCTGAGTTTTTGGATGCTAAATTTACTATGTGTACCTGATTCTCGCAACATCGTTTTTAACAATATCTATTTTATAACGCAAGGGCAACAACTGCTTGAAATTTATAGTCACTTTTCTCGGTAAGCATTTGTCTTCTCGCGTTGGTATCGAATGCAGTTAAGTTTTGAGCTGTGTCATTTTGCGCTGGACTGCGCATGACTTGTCTTGCTTTTTGGTCGATCGGTTTCCGCCCACCACTAGTGGAGTGAGCGATTTGGAATGGCGAAAGAGATGCCTCGTTGAAGAGGGGATCTCCGCTATTTTTTGTTCTGTCAGGGATGTGTAGTCCTCTTATGGATATTTCGTTTAGTCGAGATAATACCTCTAGTGTTTTCCCACATGTCGGGAGGCGTGATATTTCTGTGTATTTCATGAAAGCAAGGTAAATTGACTTTTTCATTAACTCTATCGATTTTGGGTCGTGAGCGATTTCGATTCATAGCCTGTCTCCGAAAGTCGTCGTCACGAGATGTTCTTTCCCAGCTCACATGTCGCTGCATTGTACGGCATCGGTTGATGCATGTACCAAGGACCATTACTTGCTACTTTGTTAAATGAACTAGGTTTAGAAAACCTTTATTATCTAGAGGATATTTTTGAGGACATTATTTATACTTCGGCAGACGTGTCTGTCTTGCTGAAGTCAAACTAAGGAGAGTGAACTGATCTCATACATCTGGTTATCTCCTGGCTGTTATAGAAAAGGATGGAGTTTTTCACCTGACTATATTTACAGCACTATGAAATATAACATGCATCTGACTCATCATTGTAATGCTGTCTACCGTCTATTGCTGTATTGAATGTTGCTGTGATAATGACTGTTTGATGTGCCTACACATTTGCGTAACCATTTTGTCACTGTGGCGTCCACAATAAATAATGAAGAAAAACGTCAACGGCTGTTTCAAGACTCATTGACTTTGTACGTCGTGAGTTTACTGACGTCCTAGGTGGATTGCCCTGTTATTGTTGTATGAACATTGTTTTGACTGAACACATCTACACACTACACAAAACCAGACATGCGGATACCATCCATCATCATATGGCATCACGCATCATTTGGTGGCCATAAGCTGGTTTGATTCTGGTACCAGCAAACACGGGGTCCCTTACCCACTTCATTTTCAACAAGAATTCATCAGCATCCTTCAAGAAATTAACATTCTTCAATACAGTCAACATCTTCAAAATTTTCAAAGTACTCGGCGTTGCCCGGTAAAAGTCAAAATTTCAACTTTTTGACGGAAACAAGATTTTGACAGTACCCGGCGTTGTTACATGTTGCCGGATAACTCGGACTGCTGTTATCTTTTACGCAAGTCAAGCAAGTTGCTGCTGTCAAGGTTCCAGTGCTGTCGTTTTTGTGAAGGTCAAGTGCCGGTTGAAACGGGTTGTTTTCTGAAGAAGGCCAAGTACCGATTTCCATCAACTTACTTTTGGATTAGAAGGTCAAGTGCCGAAACAACTCAACACACAGTATTTCAGAAGCTCTTGTACCATCGTGTTAGCAGTGGAAGCAGTTCAGATGTGCCATCATCGTTGGAGCTTCGCTCTTTAGGACGTTGATTGACATCCGTTTTTCTGCTGTTCTACGATTGGAAGCCTATAAGTTAAGTGGCCTGTTTGTATGTAAACTGTGCCCTTATACTTCTGCTGAGTCTTCTGTGTATCATCTCATTCTATATGTTATATGTTTATATGTTATTTGTATATTTATATGTTTATATTTCAGCGGGTTCTCGGTTGGGTGGTGTCTCCGTTAGATTATGCCACGTCATAGAGGTCGTCTATTGTGAGCGTTTTCTGTAGGGTTTGCAAATTTCCGATACTGGAATTTGCTAAGCGACTTCTGTTGCTATTTATGTTAGCTGTGATGACATGTTTTAATATTGTTTTCGTTATTATTTCACATTCTTTAGTTTTGTTTTGATTTGTTTGTATTTGTTAGCCTACTCTTGTCTATAATTTAGTTTCATACAACATTTTTGTTTATACACTGTGGTGTCATGTATTTTGTTTAATTATAGCGCAGATATCGTCACATTTTTTGTGATATGTCATTAATTTCTGCTTTATTTTTAGTTGATTTCTGCGAACGTTTTTTTGTATTGTTGCTGATCTTTGTTATTGTTTACATTGTTATTGTTTACATTGTTTGTATTGTTTACATTTTCAATGTTTACATTCTGCATGTGTTTACATAGTCATTGTTTACAGTTATAGTAATTAGTTAATGGGCTATGCTAATGCACTGTTACTACTACACTGATGATAAATGAATGATGAATAGTGTCGTGCACTATTGAATGAGAAGTGCACTTATGATCAAGAATTGAGTGCTGATATTTCATATACAAGTTCTTTGACTGGAGACTTGTTTCCCACAGAGACTGGGATAATATAATGTGATGTGAATATACAAGTGCTTAATTAAGACTTGTTACACTTAGGTTTGAAATAAATTAGTTAATTATTTCAGGTTTTGGACTCATATGTTAGACAACATGTCTACATTTGAGCACTTTATTGAGCAGGGTAAATTGCTTGGCAAGACTGGTGATAAGTTAGAAGAATTTGCAACTGCTCGATATGATAAAGCAATGGAAGCTGAACAAAAGAAACTGCATATGGAAGCTGAACAAAAGAAACTGCAGATGCAGGTGGATGAAAAAGATTCCAAATGGAAATGGAAAAACAAAAAAGGGAATCAGAAGCTGAGGAAAGAAAACTCCAGCTACAGCTAGAGGCTGAGAATAAAAGACTTGAAAAAGAAGCTGAGAATAAAAGACTTGAAAAAGAAGCTGAGAATAAAAGACTTGAAAAAGAAGCTGAAAATAAAAGACTTGAAAAAGAAGCTGAAAATGAAAGACTTCAAATGCAGGCTCAAGCTGAAGAAAGGAAGTTACAAAGAGAGTCTGATGAGAGGAAAGCAAAAATGGAACATGAAGAAAAACTCTTAGCTTTAGAGTTGGAGAAATTGAAATTGACGAGCATGAGTAATGGTAATGATTCAAACAAGGGTTCATCTTCTGGGAAGGCTAATAATGATACTTTTAAGATTAAGTTACCAACATTTAGTCCTTCCAGTGATGACATAATGTTCTATCTGGACAGATTTGAACAAGCATGTACAGCTCATAACATAGACAAAGCAAAATATGTTTATCAGTTATCAGGGATACTGACAGGTAAAGCTCTAAGTATATTAATATGGTGGATGAACCTGACAAGAACAATTATGAGGTTGTCAGGGCCGCTTTGTTAAAGAAATATCAGCTTAACGAAGACGGCTATCGTCTACAATTTAAAAAACATGTTACCTGAAAATGGAGTTGAATTCTCCGAGTTTATTGCAAGAATACGCATTACTTTCTCACGATGGGTTGAACTATCTAAGACGGAAAAAAACTTATGAAGGACTTATGGACTTAATACTTAGAGACAAAGTCATGTCGTCTGTCAATGAGTCTTTCCTTGCTTTCCTTCATGAACGTAAACCTAAAACAATAAAAGAGATGGAAGATTTCTGTTGCCAATACGTAACTGCGCACCCACACATAACCATGGGTAACTCTAAGGTGAAAGAAGGTTTACCAGTTGCTTCGGCAGCTCCGTATGGCCAAACTTTGCTCGTAGATTCCAACAAAATTTTGATAGAAAGAGTAGCGGTAATTTCTGTCAAAATCATGGAAACCAATTTCATAGTGATTCTTCTTCGAAGAATTGGAGACAACCTGATAGTACTCGTTACTATCACCCTAATAATTATAAGCATTTCAAAAGAGGATATGGTAATAGAGGTTATTCCTGCCGAAGACCTCAGAACCAAACAAATAGATGTTCGCATCAATGTGAACATGATAGTAATCGTGGAAACTGGAATTCGAACCAGGATAACAATTACAATAGAGACAATAATAACTGCAGAGATAATAATAACTCTGATAACTTCAGAGGTAATAATAGTCGGGGTAGATCTCAACACAAAAAAAAGAGATATCAGCAGGCTAATGCTGTACAACAGGAAACTGAGGGAGCCTGTAATCATGTTGTTGATAGTAAAAACTTTGACGCTGTCACTGGTTCTGCTTTTGACTTTGAGAGAGCAAACAAATGCCCCCAATGCAGTACTTTATTCGAACCGGGTACCATAACTACTTTGAGTTGTGGTCACCCACTTCCCGCTCTTCCTGCTGCTGTTGCGCATGACGGGAGGGGTTCTTTAATTCTACATAAGGGTCTTGTTAATGATACTCCGGTCTCACTACTTTTCGATTCCGGATGCACCACTATTGGTGTTAGACAATCGCTTGTAGATCCATCTTGTGCTACAGGAAGGGTTATTAAATGTGTCACATTTGGCGGTACTCTAGAAAAATATCCTACTGCTGTAATTCGCATTGCCACTCCTTTCTTTACTGGAGATGTGCATGCTTGTCTCTTACCTAATCCTATTGCGGACCTTATTATTGGTCGTATTCACGGAGTTAGGGAGTGTACCCCACAGCAGATTGCTGCTTGGGAAGATAATAACATGCAAGCTACAAATGCAGTAGTTACAAGAGCACAAGCTCTACAAACACCCGAAACTTCACTGAATAGTGATAATGAAGTTGATAGCCAAGATAGTCACTTAGTAATCACTCGTGACTCTTTCATAAAATTGCAAGAAGAAGATCCTTCTTTAAAAAAATTCTTCGTTCTTGCGAAGAAAGGTGATCCGAATCAGGATACAAATAGAAAATCTTGGATTGCAATGAGAAACGGCGTACTTGTACGTATGGTACAAGATTCGACTACGTCGGCACATTCGCAAATTCTTGTTCCCAAGAGCATGAGAGTGCAAATATTGCAACATGCTCATGACTCGCAATGTGCTGGACATATGGGTTTTGCCCGTACGAAGTCGAGAGTCCTTGCGGCTTTCTTTTGGCCTTTTGTCAATAAGGACATTCGTATTTACTGCCGATCATGCAAGGTATGTCAGGAGGTCAAATCTAGAGGACCACGACATGCTGCGCCTATCCAGGCTGCTGACATTCCTATTCGGCCGTTTCAGAAAATGGCCATAGATATTATTTGCCCTTTTAAGGTCAGGTCGGCCAGAGGACATCAGTTTATCCTTACATGTGTCGATATGTGCACACGTTGGCCAGAGGCTATTCCTCTTAAGAGCATATCTACTACAGATATCGCAGATGCTCTTTGGTTGATATTTTCTCGCTTGGGGTTCCCCAGAGAAATATTGTCAGACCATGGCACTCATCTCATATCTGACACTATGTCACAGGTAATGTCTACCTTACATATTGAACGATCTCTCAGTAGTATCTACCATCCTATGTCTAATGGGTTAGTTGAGCGTCTGAATAGAACGCTCAAGACTTTGCTTGGTAAGATAACTGAAGATCATCCTCAAGATTGGGACAGGGTTTTACCCGCGGCTCTCTTTGCCTATAGAGAAGTCCCTAATGAACACACAGGATTTTCTCCCTTCGAACTTGTCTTTGGCGCGCGTCCACGCGGCCCTATGTCTTTATTACACGATCTCATCACTGCCGATGATATTAGCGATGAAACTCAATCCTCATATGAGTATGTCATTGCTCTTAGACAAAAGATCATTGAGGCATGTAAGCTAGCAACTGCTTCATCAGAAATTGCTAAAGAGAAGGCAAGACAGTTTGCTAACAAGAATAGATGTCTACGACAACTTTGTCCAGGTGACAAAGCATTCGTCCTACTCCCCAGTAGGGAAAATAGACTTCTTATTGCATGGAAAGGTCCGTATGCAATAGTCTCTCGGATTTCCGATGTTGACTATGTGGTCGATATTGATGGAAAGCATAAAACTTTCCACATAAACATGCTTTCGGAATTTCACGAACGTCCGGACTATTTGCTGCCTATTTTCCAGGCAACGGATGATGCTTCTGCACCTCACGGTCATTATTCATCCCTGTCTGTCATACAGGATGAGGAATCTACCTTCTCAGATGTCAATCTTCCCCTTCCAGTGGTTCCATTACATTCCACGGAATCTTGGAAAAACGTTTCTGTTTCTCCTAATCTTTCTGGTGACGAACATCGACAAGTCTCGTCGATGTTACAAACATTTCAGGATGTTCTCACTGACATTCCTGGACACACAGATGTCATAGAACATGACATAATTCTTACCGACAATAATCCAATTAGGGTTAGGCCGTATCCTATTCCTATACACTTTCAGTCGCAAGTGGAAAAGGAATTGGATGAAATGATTCAATTAAATATAATTGAACCATCGACTTCACCATATTCTTCTTCCATGGTTATTGTCCGGAAGAAGGATAAGAACATACGAATTTGCGTTGATTATCGCAAATTGAATCAGGTCACAAAGTTCGACGCTGAACCGATGCCTTTGTTAGAAGATCTACTGATTAGACTTTCTAATTCTAGATTCTTCACTAAACTTGACTTGTCTAAAGGTTATTGGCAAGTGCCTTTAGCAGAGCATGCCAAACCTCTTACTGCTTTTTCTACACCTAGGGGTCTATTTCAATGGAATGTTATGCCTTTTGGTCTCATGAACGCCCCTGCCACTTTCGTTCGCATGATGCGTCGAATTCTGTCACATCGTTCGGATGTCATCGCATACTTAGATGACATCTGTCTCTTCAGTGATACCTGGGAAGATCACTATTTAGGGTTATATGACTTACTGTCCACTCTACGTGAGAATAATTTGACAGCGAAACCTTCTAAAGCTTTTGTTGGTTTTGGTGAAATCTCTTTCCTGGGTCATCGTGTTGGTCATGGTCTCTTGAAGACAGAAGACCACAATACTTCCAAAATACTGAACATCTCTGTTCCTAAAACGAAGAAACAAGTTAGGAGTCTCTTAGGTTTAATTCAATTTTATGGGAGATTTATTCCAAATTTATCTTCGATCATGGCACCTCTATCAACATTGTTGAAGAAAGGTTCGCCTAATCTGGTCCGTTGGTCTGAAGAATGCCAATCTTCACTAGACCAAATCAAGAATATATTTTCTTCTCCTCCCATCTTAAGATTACCTACTCTTGATAGGACTTTTGTTCTTCGGAGTGATGCTTCATCCACTGGGATTGGAGCAGCATTGATGCAAGAATATGCAAATACTCTGCATCCTGTTATGTACATTTCTAGAAAACTAAATGCGGCAGAGAGGAACTACTCGGTTTTAGACCGTGAGTTGTTAGCGATGGTTTGGTCAATTCTAAAACTACAAAGATTCCTCCTGGGCGCACATTTCATTCTAGAGACTGATCAGAAAGCTCTTACAGCTATTCAGACTAAGAATTTGAAGAGTTCGAGATCCACTCGATATGCTATAGCTCTTCAACCTTTTCACTTCACGGTACGAGCTATCCGTAGTGCGGATAATGTGATGGCTGACATTTTGTCTAGATGCCCACATGACTCCAACTAATACTTCTGTCCTATATTTCCATATATTACAGAGTCATAACACACCTATATTTCTACAATAGATTAGCACATCTGTACTTACTTTATATGTACACACTATCGTGCTTTGTTGTCATCTTCTTCTGTTCGTTTTTTAAGATGATAGAGGAGGACTGAGTAGTTAATATAAGGGCCGTTAGTTTACTAAACAGCCACAATTATTAATAATGTATTGTACCTTATGAAGCATATTAGTTATTAATTAGCATTATATTGCTTGTACTTTCTCAGAATGTCATTGTTGAGCTGAGGACTTACCTTACTAGTATCAAGCATGACGAGTTCTAGATTGTGTACTTACCCTCGGAATACCAGAGCATATGTCCTGGATCGTCATGTAGTTTAACTTTACTATGTACTTATGTCATTACATGTCAAAGACTTTCCTATTAGATTTGTACATCCATTTTTAAAGACAATATTAGAGTATGCTGTTTAATGATGATTATGGTAACTTGCATACGTATATTGTGTTTACATGCTAACGTGATGTGTGTTGGTGACACCTCCCCGATGTGAATATTTTTTGAGACATATTTATTTTTCTGTTGAGGTATATCCTCACCAGACACTCTATAATTAGCCTCATGTTAGGCAATTTAATTAATTATCAGCGCATAATTCGTGCGTTTTGAGCCGCTTATCGCATGCTCTTTGATATTAAAAAAAAAAAAATATGTTCCACATTTTTTTTTAATCGGGAGGAGGTGGTGATATGTTGCGTGATAAATTCTCGCAACATCGTTTTTTACAATATCTATTTTATAACGCAAGGGCAACAACTGCTTGAAATTTATAGTCACTTTTCTCGGTAAGCATTTGTCTTCTCGCGTTGGTATCGAATGCAGTTAAGTTTTGAGCTGTGTCATTTTGCGCTGGACTGCGCATGACTTGTCTTGCTTTTTGGTCGATCGGTTTCCGCCCACCACTAGTGGAGTGGGCGATTTGGAATGGCGAAAGAGATGCCTCGTTGAAGAGGGGATCTCCGCTATTTTTTGTTCTGTCAGGGATGTGTAGTCCTCTTATGGATATTTCGTTTAGTCGAGATAATACCTCTAGTGTTTTCCCACATGTCGGGAGGCGTGATATTTCTGTGTATTTCATGAAAGCAAGGTAAATTGACTTTTTCATTAACTCTATCGATTTTGGGTCGTGAGCGATTTCGATTCATAGCCTGTCTCCGAAAGTCGTCGTCACGAGATGTTCTTTCCCAGCTCACATGTCGCTGCATTGTACGGCATCGGTTGATGCATGTACCAAGGACCATTACTTGCTACTTTGTTAAATGAACTAGGTTTAGAAAACCTTTATTATCTAGAGGATATTTTTGAGGACATTATTTATACTTCGGCAGACGTGTCTGTCTTGCTGAAGTCAAACTAAGGAGAGTGAACTGATCTCATACATCTGGTTATCTCCTGGCTGTTATAGAAAAGGATGGAGTTTTTCACCTGGCTATATTTACAGCACTATGAAATATAACATGCATCTGACTCATCATTGTAATGCTGTCTACCGTCTATTGCTGTATTGAATGTTGCTGTGATAATGACTGTTTGATGTGCCTACACATTTGCGTAACCATTTTGTCACTGTGGCGTCCACAATAAATAATGAAGAAAAACGTCAACGGCTGTTTCAAGACTCATTGACTTTGTACGTCGTGAGTTTACTGACGTCCTAGGTGGATTGCCCTGTTATTGTTGTATGAACATTGTTTTGACTGAACACATCTACACACTACACAAAACCAGACATGCGGATACCATCCATCATCATATGGCATCACGCATCAGTACCATTCAGTGAACTGCAAAATCCATCAGTATTTATGGCATCATCGGGGTGCAGTTTTAAAGGAACTTCTGGCTGACAAACAGAAACTGCATATTATAATTTTAGGATGTTTAGATAGAGCCCCTTCAAATATAATTTTGATAAAGAATGAAGTTCATGAAACATTGTAAAGTGTCCCGTTTCTATTTATTTCCAAAGTCTGATCGCCATAATAGGGACAGACAGACGGAAAGACAGACGGATGGACAGACATACAGTGTCTTTATAAGAAAGGGCAATGAATCACTGTCTGAAAATCCAGAGGGAAAAATTTATGTAAGGGAAACAACTCCACTAAAACTTTCGTTTAGTGCCCATCTGCGAATTACCGTTTTTGATAGTTCACCTATTGCCAGGGTGGTCGTAGAGTGGACTCGCAAACTATATTCGGCTTACGAGAGCCTGTAGTGGGGTTCTAATTATCTCCCCCGAAATTATGTAAAAATTTGGCTGAATAAACAGGATAATGTTAAAAAAATTGTTAGTTAACATGTTTACCAAAGAGATATTACGGAAGCTTTACTAGGACGGACCTGCCAGAATTTTTAAAATTGTAAGTGCGACAGGTTAGAAATCCCGCACACTTGCCACGATGAGTTTGTCTCAGCAGATATGACGTCAGCTGTACCATAAACAGGCAAAGATAATTTCTGGTCATCAAATATAAAATTACCTGACACTGCTGTTTTCTAATGCTCTTTAAAAACCTTTACATTGTAAA
Source organism: Oreohelix idahoensis (assembly GCA_024509875.1). NCBI lineage: Eukaryota > Metazoa > Mollusca > Gastropoda > Stylommatophora > Oreohelicidae > Oreohelix > Oreohelix idahoensis. The sequence goes on from JAMPIV010016352.1 coordinate 363,392, forward strand.
CAAGAACTTCAGAACGAGCTTTCATTATAAATGGGGTCGTGTACATATTTGACATTTTCAAAACCCCCCCCCCCCCCCTCTTCCAGTTATCACGCTTCGTCACAAAAACCCAGACCCCCCCCCCCCCTCTTAAATGACGTCACAAATATCTTTATACCCCCCACCCCACTTTTGTTTCCCTTATTACTGAAAAGAAAGACTGTAATCGAATATAAATTAGTTAACTATAGTCCGTTCGGAAATTCGTGCCCATGTCAATTTTCTCCAAAACTGTTTGTTGTATGGACTTGAATTTTTGGATGCAGTCTTAGGTTTTTCATGCAGTTATTAATATATTTTTTGCCCTCACAAAACTCATGTCATGTTCGAATTTTCTTCTTTACGTTATATAAAAAAACCCTTACTGTTGTCTGGGTTAATTTTTAGTTGTTTTACAGGAAAAGTTACAAGATCCGTTCAAAAATATCTACTCGTGCGGACATGTAGTCACTACACTAATTCAAACCAAAAAAAAATATTTTTGAACGGATCTTATAGCTTTTCTGTAAAACTAAGAAAAATTAACCCAGACAACGGTAAGAGTTTTTTTTATATAACGTAAAGAAGAAAATTCGAACATGACATGAGTTTTGTAAGGGCAAAAAATATATTAATAACTGCATGGAAAATCTAAGACTGCATGCAAAACTTCACGTCCATACAACAAACAGTTTTGGAGAAAATTGACACTTTCTGTGGGCACGAATTTCCGAACGGACTATAGTGCAAACAAGTAACAATATTTAAATAAAACTTTAATTAAACAGGCTTTCAAAATAACTACTTTGCTGGTTAAAAGTTGCTGAATTTATTAAAAACATCGCTAATTTTGGCTTAATTTAATTTAAAACAATTTTTTAAAATCAAATGTCAAGCAAACACACCAATAACTTCACTGCTTACTTAAAGTTTCATGAAATAATGTTAAACTTTAAAGAGAATCTACACAAATGTAAGGGTTTAAAAAGTGACGTTCATATCAATGAATAATTTCTCTTCGTTATCATTATCCAACGGTAAAGCAAGATGCATTTTTACCAAACGAACTAGAAATCCATTATCTTCCAGATTAACATCGTTTAGTTGAAAAGATTGTATCATATTATATTAAAAATAAGGAAATGTTTAATTTAAAAAAAAAGAAGATTAAAACAGTTAAAGGTTATAACCAGGGTTGTGGATTCGGCCAAAAAATTTTTCGACTCGGACTTCAACTATAACATATTAGAAGTCCGACTCCGGACTCCTGTCTCCGACTACAGTTTTTTTTACTAGTCATGTGTCATAAAATTATGCACTTATATGGAGTTATGTGGATAAGTATGGTATATGTGTGAATAAATGAATATGTGGCTTTCGTAGATTACATTTTTAACTCAGTAGTACAAAACAAAAAATCAAAAAAGTATTTTAAAATACGATAATTTTAATTAAATTGAATTGGTACTTAAAAAAGGGATCGCTTCTAATAGATCCGGCCTCATTGTTGCTCTGAAATCGGAAAAAATGTGCTAAGTCAATAATAAACAACTACTTGAAGTGTTATTTCAATTGTTTAAAGCGCCCTCCACCCGCCCTTTATATGGATCAAACGTAGATCTGCTTTCTCTTAAGTCTCGTAGGAGACGGGACTTTTTTTTACCGACTCACCAAAAAAAAACCCACCTACTCCGACTCCCCCCAAAACGACCGACTCCACGACTCCGACTCTATGAATCCAAATCCCGACTCCGACTCCACAGCCTTGGTTACACAGCCTCGCCAAAAGAAGGACAAATGTTGTTTTAAAATATGTTATATCCCGGCTTGGCCCCTATTTTCGGCTGTCTTTTATATTGTTAATGTTAATATTTAGTGACAGGATGGTTCCTGTGGCCAAGATCACTTCTAGTGTAGCAGACGTATCAGACACCGAAACAAGCCAACATCAATTCGAATTATTTGAGCCACAACGGACGAAGAGGACAGTATACATTTTTATTAATACTTCACGCTGCTCCAAATTTAATACAGTTCAGGCCAATATACAATGGCATATAATATGCAGTCGTCGATATTAGACAGTCCGTTCATATCTGGAACGCTGTCCTGTTCATTCTCAATATTTTAAATATATATTCACACTCGACATTGAGAAGCTATACTCCCTGAACATGCTCCTGCCAACTCGAAGCTGCCATGAATGTTTTCCATTCATGTGGTAGCCAATCATTTTGAACCTTTCGAAGCATGGACTGAGAGTCTAACATAATGACTGCCTTTTTAAATGAAGTTTCAGTTAGCCACCTTAAAGCTGCAGTAACTGCCTGTGCCTCCATTCTCATGCTGGAAGTTGTTATCTTGTAAACCCCGCTATGTTCGCTAAAAAGACAGTCGGAATGATATTCAGTAGAGGTAGATTTATAAAAAATAAAACAATTTACATAAAAATCCCAGGGCACAAAATTAAAACAGTTGGAACAACCAAATATTTAGGCACGACTTTAGATCAACAACTAAACTGAAAAAACAACGTATAGACAAGCTTGCTGAGAGCTGCAGAGGACTCACTAATATGACGAGATACCTAAAAGGCAGTGGATGGGGAGCAAGCATCAAGTCACTTCTCATGTTCTACAGGTCATTTGTAAGGGGGAAAATGGACTATGCAAACATAGTATATATGATACGTGTCGTAATGTTAATTATTCCGGAGATATTCTCCGTGGCCAAAGTAGACTCTAGGGGCAGTCATACAACACGAAATCAGCAAAACTGCACGTAGCGGACCAACACTTCCTTCACAATTTTACAAACATGCAGTTTATTCGTTTTGACAAAAAGCTCCATGGTAATAGATATATAGGCCCAAATGCAAATGTAGTAGCACGTATTAGTCCAGTCCGTTCTACCACGGACAAATTCTTTTTTAACAGCAATGTGAAGTCGCCATAACTAATAGTACCCAACATATTGAAAAATGATGGTAGCAATACATGCACTCACATACCACACACCGTCCAATAACACCTATCAGTCAAGTCCAGTATCAGTTGTCACTTAATTAACTTATTGATCAACAGAAACAATGCAAAGCATTATAGAATATACAAATTTATAACAGCGTAAATAGATGAAATTAGGCAGACAATCATATTAGTAAAGTGAATGAATGCAACATCATAAGCGAAAAGATTAAAGTCACGGGTACATCTTAAGTACTTGTCACAAAAAGTACATTGTGGTGTCAATAAAAAACAAAAATGTTATTTTGAACATGACGAAGTTGTGTGTCCAATCAGGTAAGAATTCACTGATATATGGCACAAATTGCCAATAGTTGGGAGAACCATTAAACTGTTCAATCAATAATTAGTGTGAGTGTATTAATGCCTTGTGTCAAAGACAGAACCTCATCCCGTGAATTAAAATTAATCAACAGTTAATTAAAGCACTGTATTTAAAGTCACAATGTTATATTGTTATCTGTACTAGTGGAGTAATAACCAATTAAAGTCCAGAGAAAATATTTATAATCGAGCACAAAGTTCCTGTCCATGATTCTCTGCCACATTATCGTTTAAGTTCCTTTATAAGTGCACGTTAAGTAACAATGGTCAATGTCCAACCGGATAGAGAATAATAATGGCATGATTGGATTTTTCTCATTATGCCCCTTTGTCCATGCAAAGCATCCTTGATTTAAGTCCCTTAATCTTTAGACGCCGGTCCAACAATAGAATAAATCAAGTTTTTGCATTCAAAATATCCAAATGTCACATTATTCTTATACCATCAATGAATATGTGTGTTTTTGCACATAAACCGAGTATGGAAACTTTTAACAAGGTCCAAGACATCCATGCAATGAGCTGAGTAAAACGAGGTACAACTTTAAATTGGCGATATCAGCATTCATCATCATTAGGTGCTGAGTGAACACGTTCAATACCTGTAAGCACTGTCAAAAGAGTCATTGAGCGATTTGCTTCAGTTTTTTTTTTTTTTTTTGATAAAAAAATTACGATAGTCCTCAGATTTGTTATTCATCACAGGATATTGTCATATATCCTCTGTACATAGTAGTAATAAATCAGGAAATTCCTGTCCGTATAAGCACTGTCAGTAAAATATGTTCATATCGTACACAGTTCATTGGTCAACATGTGGAAAAGTCAGTTGATAGGTTTGATGTAACTTCACAAGATACTTGCATTAGCAGTGTTGCTAGATGACTGTGAGTCTTTCATGCAACGTGATAACACATCCGTGACCACGTTTTGACTGCCTTTGATGGCACGAATGTCATATTCGTAGGGCTGGAGCGCAAGTGATGCCCTGACAGCCTTCTCATTACGAAATTTTGCAGTCTTAAGATAGGACAAGGCTCTCTGATCTGTCTCCAAGACGAATTTCGCACCAATAAGATAGCGTTGCAGTTTTGTAAAACAATATACCACCGAGAGCAACTCCCGCTCGACAATGGGGTATTTTTCAGTGGGTGTCAATTTACGACTGACATAAAGAATTGGATGTAGACAATCATCGAATTCCTGCATAAGTGTACCGCCAATTCCCGAACCAGAGGCGTCGACTCTAAGGATAAAAGGAAATCGAGTATCAGGCAATCTTAAAATTTGTGATTTTGAGAAAAAAGACTTAAGCAAATCTAATGACTCATTGCACGAATGTGTCCAAACAATCTTATTTGGAGAGTTCTTTCTTAATAACGAAGACAGAACTGAAGTAATTTCTGAAACATTAGGCAAGAATTTTCTATAGAATCCTACAAGACGTAAAAGACTGCGAACATGTTTTTTTTTCTAAGGAATTTCTAGATTCAAGATCCTGGAGATAGTGGAATCATCAGGCTTAAGAAAACCGCCTCCTACTTTATGACCAAGAAAAGAAATTTAAGTGAATCCTATTTTAGTTTTCGAAGGTCTAGCAGTAAGATGATGGAGACAAAGAGTAGTCAACAAAGACTCAATTCCAAGAATATGTTCTTCCCACGATTGATGGAAAAGGCAAATATCATCAATACAGGTAATGATGTCATCACGACTAGAGAAAATGTTTCGCATCATACCAAGTCGCAGGAGCGTTAACGAGACCAAAAGACATACAATTAAATTGGAACAATCCCAAAGGTGTAGCGAAAACAGTATAAGGTTTTGCTCTGTCCGACAAGAGGACTTGCCAATAACCTTTAGATTAATCAAATTTACTGCAAAAAAGTAGCTGTAGATAGTCTATCCAATAGAGAATCCAACAAAGGTAGAGGCTCCGCATCCGAGATTGTCAAAGCATTTAAACGCCTGAAATCAATGGAAATCCGAATGGATTTGTCTTTCTTTCTATTCAAGACCATAGGAAAACTATATGGAGATTGAGAAGGAGAAATTATGTTTAATTTTATCATATCCTCTATTTATTTTTGTACTTGTGATTGAAAATGTGCAGGGATAGGAAAAGGTTTAAGTTTGATTGGTCTGAAATCAGTAAGGAGAATATCATGTTCAATTATATTTGTACGCCCAGGAATATATCCGTGAGCACGTCCGGAACAGATTGTAGTAATAAAGAAATCTGATCTTTCTGATATGGAGCAAGAGTTGGCGAAATAGAAATATCCCTCCAATTGTCAGTAGAAGAAAATGGTAAAGTAGGTAGAGATAAAAGAGGCTCAGAAATATTAGGTAATTTAAACAACTCTTTCTGTGTGACAGCTAAGGAAGATCGACGATCAATAGGCTCGTCAATAACCTCAAAGACTGGTTTAAGATGTGGAGGACGAGATTGAAATTGTTGCAGCATGTTGATGTTAAAGGTTTTTTCCTTTCCTTTAATAGATATAATGTAGTCAACATCTGACAATATTTCAAGTACAGTATATGGTCCTCTCCAAGATGCAAGTAATTTATTGTCCTTATTGGGTAACAATACACAGGCAACAACCAGCCATAATTGGCGCAGTTTTCTGTTTTGACTAACAAACAATCTTGCCTTAAATTTAGCTTTTTCTTATGCTTCTACAGCTATCTGGCATGCGTCGATAATTTTCTTTCTCAAGTTAACCACGTATTGGTAGGAGGTTTGAACATCCTCAGACATGTCAGCTCCAACTAGTAACTGTTTTAGAATGGGCATCGGTCCTCTTGGCTTGGCACCGAAGACTAATTCAAACGGTGCAAATCCAGTATGTTCGTTAGGTATTTCCCGATAAGCGAACAATACCGCTGGGAGTACTCTATACCAATCACGCGGGTATTTCGCAGTTACTTTGCCTAACATTTGTTTAAGACAGCGATTAAGCATCTCAAATTTCCCGTTCGCAATTGGGTGATATACACTACTAAGAGGTCTATCTATCTCAATCTCTCTCATAACCTGAGTCATAACGTCAGAAATACACTGAGTTCCCCGATCTGATAATAAGTTTTCGGGAAAACCCAATCGACTGAAAATTAAAAATAGCGCACCAGCAACATCTGTAGTGGATATTGTTTTCAGAGGAATAGCCTCTGGCCAGCGCGTACACATATCAATGCATGTTAGCACATAACGATGACCTCTAGCTGACGTGACTGGTAGTGGACCTATAAGATCGATTGCAATTTTTGCGAATGAACGCAAAGATATGTCTGATGCCTGGATAGGCGCATTTTGCTTGGGGCGTTTAGCTGCCACATCTTGGCAAGTTTTGCATGTGCGACAAAAGATTTTCACATCTCTTGTCACCCCAGGCCAAAAGAAATGAGACAAAACCCTCTGTTTTGTCCTGGCAATCACTAAATGTCCTGCACAATTAACATCATGAGCATGCCATAAGACAAATGGGCGGAAACTAGTAGGTACCACAATTTGTTTTTTTATTGATGTGGAATCATGGCAATTCCGATTCAAGATCCCATTCTTGATTGTGTACTAGTGTAAAGAATTATCTTTAAATACCACATCATCAGACGTGGCAACATAAACATTTTTTTAATGAATCATCTTCGTTTTGCATCTGTATGAATGATTCTTTGTCAATAAATTCAACATGTAAATCATCGTCATCTGTCCCCTCCTTATCAGACATCTCCTCACCAGTCACCACCTCCTCGTTCACCCTCTCATCATTCATCACCTCATCAGTCATCTCCTCAATCTGGAACTGTTCATGCAACTTTGCACGAGACTGAGCTCTAGTAGTGACAGCATTTGCCATAAGCAAATGATGCTGTTCCCATTTTAAAATATCATTATTAGTGCATTCACGAAGACCAGAGATATTCCCTAGGGTTATTCCAGCAATTGATTTGTCCAACAAGCACACGAGAGTCCTTCCAGTAAAATAATAAGTACCTAAGAACACTTCAGCAGTTGGATAATATTCAACTGTGCCCCCGAATGTAATGCACTTGACTTCTTTGCCTGTGTACTCAGATTGGTCCACTAATGACCTTCGCACACCATCAGTAGTGCATCCAGTGTCCCTGAGCACTGAAACAAGTTGGTTGTTTACAAAACCCCTATTAAACACTAGTGACCCTGTACCATCATAAGAGGACATGACTGGCAAAGGATGTCCACACAGGAGCCTAGGAACTCCTGTAGCTGAAACAAAGAATTACATTCAGAAGAATTAGTACTATTTGACAAGTCCACACTACATGCATTTGCATGAGCAGCAACATTGTTATTTTGGACTGTATTATTATCATTTTGATGCACAACTGCATTGGAACGTTCAGGATTTCTAGAACGTCGAAAGTTATTGTTCTGTTGAGAACTTCTGTTGTTGTAATTATTTACATTGTTTCCATAGAATGATCTTTGGCCTCTGTTTGGTTGGAAATTATATCCACCTCTGTTCCAATCCCTGCTAGGTATAAAAGATGATTGTTGAGATCCAGTATTATTATCTTGATTTAATCGAAAATTTATGTCCATGCTATTTGATATCTGTCTGGGTAGATTGGACATCATGGTTCTAGCTGATGCCACTGCAATGGATCCTTTGTGTTAGTCCTGCCAAGATTTCTTCCAGGATGTGCAGTTTGGTATTGTCGTCCACGATTTTCTACAGCAGCCAACGTTTCAGGCTTTCTCTCCTGCAAACAGTACAAAAAGTCACCACTGACTGAAGACAGCACTTTGTCTCTTAAAATTAAGTCAGCCAGCCCATCAAAAGTTTTATCAGTTTTTGACATATCAACCCATCTAGAAAAGCAAAGCTTAACTGATGAAATAAATTCAGCAAAATCAATGGCTGAATCAGGCAACAATGATTTCAGTTTCAATCTGTAACCATTTTCCCCCAGTTGATGCTTTTTAGCAATAAAGCCTTCACAGCATCATAATCATTTCTAGTATGATAATCCATGGTGCAGACTGCAGCAAGAGCCTCACCAACTAAAAAACTCATTAACCTACTAGGCCATGTAGCTCTATCAATCTTAAACTCATGGCAACAAGTGTCATATCTATTTAAAAAGCATGAAATATCGTCAATATTGGGATTACATTTGAGCAAATTTAGTTTAAAAGTAGAGGCATGGTCTTTCTTTCCAAACCTCTTCACCTGCTGGATTAACCTGTTTATTTTGAAATCTTAACTTTTCCAACTCAATTTCTGCCATTCTTTGAGCATGTGCATGTGCCAATTTTTTTCCCTCCAGTTCCTGTTGTGCCTTTATTTCTGCTTGAACAAGTGCCAATTTTTCTCCTCAAGTGCTGATTCTTCTCGTCTTCTTTTCTCAGCTAATTCTTCTTGTCTTTTCTTCTCGGCTAATTCTTCTTCTCTCTTCTTATCAGCTAATTCTTCTTGTCTTTTCTTTTCAACTAATTCTTCTTCTCTCTTTTTCTCAGCTAACTCTTCTTGTATTTTCTTCACAGCTAATAATAAACCAAATAAAATACAATGAACCTGACAACAAATACAAATTTACAAATAAACAGGGCAAAACAGCTAACAGAAATCGTAATGATAATCTCAGTAGTAGCAGTAAACACACAGCTTTGTAATGCCGGCCCCACTATCTGAGAAAACCATGCACCAAACCCTATAGAACAACCAAGAATTCACGACCATAGGATTGGTATTGTGAATTAATGGTTCCCTCGCCAACCAACCCGCCTATCACACAAACATGTAGATACAGATATACATAAGCCATATAATAAAAAAGAACTCTGTCAAATGAGATTCTTCAAGACTCAAACTATATGAATCAAGAAATTCCCTTATCTGTCTTATGAAAAAAATCCTCCTGGGTCCAGCTTCTGCCTCAGGGAAACACGATACAACAGATATGCAGCGACTAGGGTTGGATTCAGTATTCACACTTGCAGCCCATCAGCACCGCCATCTTGAAAAAATTTTCTGCACTTGAAAAAATTTAGTCCACCGACTTGAAAAGTTTCTTGAAAAATCGCTTGAGAATACTGGATACAGTTCCACATAATATGTTCATGATCCCGGCTTGAGGCCACCAAAACTGATACGTGTCGTAATGTTAATTATTCCGTAGATATTCTCCGTGGCCAAAGTAGACTCTAGGGGCAGTCATACAACACGAAATCAGCATAACTGCACTGAGCGGATCAACACCTCCTTCACAATTTTACAAACATGCAGTTTATTCGTTTTGACAAAAAGCTCCATGGTAATAGATATATAGGCCCAAAGGCAAATGCAGTTGTACGTATTAGTCCAGTTCGTTCCCTATCAAACGCTGGTCATTGGCAATCTTTCAAACTTTATTTAATATCGTCCTTTGGACTTCTTTATGAATAAGCACACATTTACTTACTAGAATAAACCAGGGCCACCTCAACCAAGTATATTGATGTCCTGGTGATGGAATAATTCAGGAAAAACACAGAATACTGCAGGAGCTCAAAACACATACGTCCGCACACTTCTAAACACAAGCCGCATCTCTCTTGCAGACGATAACCTCACTTCTGCTTCAAATTTGTTCTCGTCTGCCAGTAAACTATATCGGCATGACGTCACTTCCTTTATTAATAAGTGACCCCGTATAAAATAATTAAAAAAGGAGCCCTGTTGAGCTGCCTATTATATCGACATAAACTTTATGAATTTTAATCGTAACAATATAACTCTGCAGCTCACTGCAATAAAATAAAATTGGACAAAATACAGCACCAGGCACTATGTACAATAGCTGGAGTCTCAAGATCAACATCACTAGAAGCACTAGAGGTAGCACTAGGAATAATACCCCTCAAGCTAAGAAGAAAATAACTTTGACTGAATTACATGGGCAAAGCCCTAAGTGACAAAAACCACCCAGCCCATGCAATGTTTGTGAAGAATTTCCCGATGACCTGGGATACCCCTCTGGAACCCACAAGATACCCAATAGGATGGAAGTGCATGGAGGAAATAGAAGAAAACAGTTTTATAGCAAATGCAATAAAATGTAGTAGTAAATACACACCAGTGATTCCTCCTTGGGAGCTCAAAAAACCAAGTATTTACTCTCATCTTTCAGATATAATAAATAAAAAAGCAGGGAAAGACGACATTAAAATCATAGCCAGAGAATATATAGAACAGATAACTAAAAGTAGCTTGAAATTATACACTGATTGATCTAAGATAGAAAATGAAGAACTTGGAATAGGAATACACATACCAGCCTGGAAGCTGAAGAAAAGTTTAAGATTAACTGAAAACGCATCAATATTCACGGCAGAAATGGTTGCAATAGCAAAAGCACTTGAAATAATTACCAACAAGCCCCCCAAAAAGCTAACAATCCTAACTTACTCACTGTCAGCTCTTCAAGCACTAAGAAACCCACATGAATGTAGCCGACCAGACGTAGCAGAAGAAGTGGTGCAACTTAGTACACACCTAAATAATAGGGGAGGCTCATTATTACTAGCATGGATACCCTCTTACGTGGGAATAGAAGGAAACGAGGTGGCCGACAGGGAAGCAAAAGCAGGAAGAACCAGCCCAAACCACATAAACTCAGGTTTAGGCACAACAAAGATCAAAAGTACAATTAGAAATATTATAACAAACGAATGGAAAGAAAACTGGAAAGAAAGCCAGAAAGGCAGACACCCCTATAAACTGCTAAAAGATCCAACCCGGACATGTCAGATATCTAGAGAACCAAAAATACCATGCAACAGAAAACTAATTAGACTTCAACTAGGGACAAGCTACTTCATGGTGGAGGAACTCTTCTGTGCAACATGTCTGGAGGAAAACACTATAGCACATTATGTGTTAATATGCAAACAATACGAACAGCACAGAAAACCACTAATGGAATACTTGAGAACCCAAAACTCGACATCACTGGAAAATGTACTGAAAGTTGACCTACCCAGGGAGCTACACAACATAATAAAATTTTATATTACCAGAACAAGAACCAACATATAACTACTAGAACAAATTAGAATGACAAGGGAAAAAAAACCAATAAGTCCATTCAATACCAGTAGAAGAATTATATCAAAAAAAAAAAAAAAAAAAAAGACCCACCAATCCAAAATCAACAAAAGCCCAGCAGAAACAAGACGCCAATAGCGAGAGAGCGCAATATGGTATCATGGAAGAAGAAACATTACAGGCCCCATAGACATTAAACATCGCCACAGCAAACGGCAGATAGATTACAGCCTGGAAGAGTCAACACAAACAACAAAATAATACACTATATGGAAAGATAAACACTATATACCCAAATTATAACCCACATGGGGTTGAACCGGATATCCCTTGCACACATAAAACACCAGTTTTCAAGTGCGGGGTTAAAAAACCTAAACCTAAATGTTCGGCGACGATTCTGCCCTTTACCCTAGCAGAGAAGCCCCAACCTGATTCTCTGCACGGATCACAGACCCATCTGATAAGTGCAGATGTGATGAAAGGGAAATGATCTTGGGAAATACGTGTTGAGTAGAGTTAATTTTGGGTTAGAGTACTTGCTTACAGATTGGTATGGATTTGTTTAAAGATATCTCCTCTTAGTTTCGTGGAAGACAGTATGTCAGATAGCAGGTGAACTCTGGTCATAATGTACTGTTTCTGAACTGTTTTTGAGTGATGTGTGAATAGCTCTCGCGGCTAGTGTCCGCAGGGATTTTTGAGAGCAGTGTTAAGAGAACAGTAGATTCTCGTGACTGTGTGAACGGGGTGTGTTCCCGTGGGTTCAGTGTGTGCAGGGTTTTTGACTGAGGTGGTCAGCCCTAAGGTGTTTTTTGGGTAATGTATGCCTGCGCAGGGCTATAGAGATTTTGTAGGCCTTGATTATTATATATCTGCCGTAGATGCAGTATTTGTACACTGATGTGAAGTATAGAGATTTTGTAGGCCTTGATTATTATATATCTGCCGTAGATGCAGTATTTGTGCACTGATGTGAAGTATAGAGATTTTGTAGGCCTTGATTATTATATATCTGCCGTAGATGCAGTATTTGTGCACTGATGTGAAGTATAGAGATTTTGTAGGCCATGATTATTATATAACTGCCGTAGATGCAGTCTTTGTGCACGGATGTGGAGTAGAGATTTTGTAGGCCATGATTATTATATAACTGCCGTAGATGCAGTCTTTGTGCACTGATGTGGAGTAGAGATTTTGTAGGCCATGATTATTATATAACTGCCGTAGACGCAGTCTTTGTGCACTGATGTGAGGAGTAGAGATTTTGTAGGCCAGGATGTGTAAGGGCCGTATGGTGTGTTAACTACATTATGAAGATTCATGTTTCGATGTAACTGTATTCGTCTAGATCTACGTGATGTTATAATTGTAATAAACCATGGTTAAAATATCATCAGACGTTACACCATTCCATGACTTGGTGTGTGCGCTACTGTGAGTGACTGTCCCAAACCACGCTTCACCTTCTTCAACCAAAAGATAAAAAAACTCTTTAATTATCAGTGGTGGACCAAACCAACGGGTCGTAACACCCACATTACATTCGCGTAACAAGAGGGTAAATTAGGTCAGATTCTGGACCAGTCATTACAAGTGGGAACACTGAACTGTGTTATGTTTGGCTCTGTGTGGGCGTGGCTTAATTCAACTGTACACAGGTATCAGCTGACTGCGCATATCCATCCTCATATCTTGGCGTGTTGTAGCAACTAAACTGACTTTATCAGTTGGTTTCCATATCAAACAGCTGTTATCTGATAGCGACATTGATGCCATAATTGTTACAGTGCTTGTTCCAGTCTTTCCATATGCAGATTCAACTATAGGTGCAGTATTTTGGAGAGTTCGTCTGCACGTATACCTCAAGTGATTGCGGGGTTGCTGTGATCGGTTCCTGTCGTCTGATGCATTGTTGTGTGTAAATGTTGCCACTTCTGTCCATGTCAACGAGCCTCAATCTGCACTATCCTATTCTATTGATAACTATTGTTGTTGTTGTCGATAATTATATCGATTAATTATAGAATATGATGATGTACAGGGATTGATGATACAATATTTGAGATCTAAACTTGATTTGGTATAATGAAAGTTTAATTAAGACATATATGGTTGACTAAGTAAACAAGTCACAATGGATTCTGATACAGATCCGGAGGATATGAGACCTGTATTAGAGTATCTGTTTCAGGAAGGAACAGATTATCAGGGATTAAAAGGCCCAGAGCTTGAGTCACATGTTATGGACAAGTTTTTGGTCTCTGCATCGAGATCTCTAAGAGAGTTTGCTAATGAGAGATTTCAGTCAATTCCTCATGTGAGTATGGCTGAGGATCTGGCAAGGTTATTGGTTTTGGACCTTCGTCTGTTCTTGGACAATTATATTAGTATAAAACGTGATAACATATTGAAGAGTATACGTACGTTATTGCTCGACGGCATCCATAGTGACCAAAAAGAAGAGTTAAGGGATGAGAAGCAAATAGGAGACATAAAACAGAGTACACAGGAGCTAAGGGAAAGTTGCTTAAAAAGTACTACTGAAGTGAATAAGCTGCAGGAAAAAGTGACTAAACTTACAGGTGATTTATGTAAATCTAATTCTGAGCTTGCTTGTGTTCGAGCAAAATTAGACTCGGCATTGTGCAAAATTAAAGAGATGGAAGCTCAGATTGGGAAAAAAAAATGGCGAAATTAGAAATCTGACTCAAAAAGTTCAAGAGAAGACGGAGATTTGTGGTTGCCAAATTAAAGAAAAGGATACTATATCCCTAGAGAAGGTTGATAGGCTTACGAATAGAATCATGATATTGAGATTGAGAGGGTTGATAAAAGAGAGAGTGAAAGAGTTAATGATGGAGAAAGACAAATTGATTAAAATTGAAAATTTGTTAGCAGAGGAAAGCTGCAAGGTCTTAAAAGCTGATAGTTTAAACAAAAGATTAAGTGAACAGATTGCACTTAGAGACATTGAGATTGCAGAAGCAAGAAGAAGAATATATGGTCTGCTTGACGTAGTATTGAATAGCAATATGTGGTCTTCTGTCAATGGTGACAGGGATAGACAGAAAGTTGCTTATCATCAGAACACTAAAGCAAAAAGGCAGCCTTATACACTTTTTGCGGATTCTACGGTCAAGAATGGTGGACATAGATCTTTCCGTGGGAGATATAACTTCTCACGCAATACAGATGATTCCAATGATAATGATTACTGGCGGCAGAATAACAAAGGAAAATCTACAGTAATATCCAGTCCTGTAGATAAGGAAAGAAACAGTGCTAAATCTCAAGTCAGTGTGTTAAAAACCAACAGCGTATTTATTGACAGATCTGATAAATTGGTTACAAGTAACAAACATACTACTGCTTGTTCCATGAAGGAAACAAATGTTGTGAAAAAAAATAAAGAGATTGTCAAACCTTCTAGTCATACCCAGTCAAGGCAGTGTGACTCATTTTTTAAACACATTGCCACAAGCAAAGAAAAAAATAATTTTGATAGGAGACATAACCCTAAGGTTATAAAGTACCAAGGGAGTTCATCCTACGGTAACGTTTCTTCTCCCAAAAAACAAGAAAAAATGTGACAGATCTCAACATTGTGATTCTAAAAGTTTAGAAAACTATAGCAGAAGTAATTATATGAAAGTTCATCAGTCTAGTAATAATTTTTCTGCTAAAAAGTCAGTTCTATCTGATGGACATTGTTATCTGGGAAGAAGTATTAAGAATAACTATTGTAACTGGGATTTTAATCAGTACAACGGTGTTAATAGAGCAAATAACAATGCTCTCAAAAGAAATTATACAGATCGCAACCAGGTTAGCTGTGCTCCACATAAGAGCAAGATTATTAGCAATCAGAGTAATAGGAACGGTAATAGGTTCTTAAATGCTTTTGCTTGTCATGCTGATAGATTTGAGAGATCATCTCGGTCTTGTGAAGGTAGTAAATTTTTTTTTCAGCCTACCGCACTGACAACTGTGAATTATAGGTCAGGTTGTCCCTGGGACGTCTATGTTGTCTGCTATGTGACGAGAGTTGTTGACATCGCAGGAGGGCCACAACCTTACACCACGGAGTTCGGGTAATTGTGTAGTGAACTTTTCCGTGTTTCCTCATAATCTTACCATGGATTAAAATAGATATTTTCATTTGTATTGTCTCACAGCGAGCGACTTTGCGAGGGGAATCACCATTCTAATTTGACATTACCTGCGAGAGATATAGATCACTATGTACCATTTATCCATTCAAGCGAGCCTAGACAGTACGTTAACCCACCGTGTCATGATGTCACCTTGCGTGTTGATGAGATGTTCGCAAGACCTCGAAGGAATTTTTTTTTTGTTTTTGTTTTTTTCAAAGGTCCTGTTTATTTTTTGTTCTGTTTACAAACACTGAATGTTATTGTATTCTTTAGTATAGAACTTTATATGTTGTTAATGAAATATTATGTAATCTTTGTAACATTTGATTGCCATAATTATTTGTTGGTTGTTACTTATATGACTGTATTTTAATTATGCATTAAATAATTTCTATGCACAAACTTATTTACTGAGACAATGTAATAGTCATTTTCATAGATAGTCCTGAGTGTTTATTCACTACTTAAAATTTTGGGTTCTTGTGCGTTTATTCACCGGTTAAATCAAATTCTGGAAATTTATTACCAAAACTGAGAACCGTACTTTTTCTTGACTGGAAAATGTTGATTTCACATTGTGATTTGGGAGGCAAGTTAAAAAAAAAAGCGTTTCTCTTGCATTCATAGTTTACACGCTTACGACAGATGGGATCTCAAACTCCCCCCCCCCCCCCCCCCCCCCGTATTTAAAAAAAAAAGTTTATAAACCAATAGAACGGAATTGAATCAGTTCTACAAGTTAACGGTACAAAGGAAACAAGGGAAATCGCTGCCGTTGCTTTCTCTAACTCAGGATCAGAGTCAGGTACCCTTTTACAGCTGGTTAGACTGATGCGTGACACCTGCTCCCTTTCTCGCTGCCGTTGCCTTCTCTAACTCAAGATCAGAGGCAGGTACCCTTTTACAGCTGGTTAGACTGATGCGTGACACCTGTTCCCTTCCTCGCTGCCGTTGCCTTCTCAAACTCAAGATCAGAGGCAGGTACCCTTTTACAGCTGGTTTGACTGATGCGTGACACCTGCTCCCTTTCTCGCTGCCGTTGCCTTCTCTAACTCAAGATCAGAGGCAGGTACCCTTTTACAGCTGGTTTGACTGATGCGTGACACCTGTTCCCTTCCTTTGCCGTTGCCTTCTCTAACTCAGGATCAGAGTCAGGTACCCATTTACAGCTGGTTATTTATGAGTGTTAGAGACTTCACCATACTAGGTCCAGCATCGAGAGGTGGGGAGACCAGTTTCCTTCCTCGCTGTCTTTTCCTTCCCTAACTCAAAGTTAAGTACCCATTTATAGCTAGGTAGACCCCATCTCTCGATGCTGGACCTAGTATGGTGAAGTCTCTAACACTCCATAACAGCTGTAAATGGGTACCTGACTCTGATCCTGAGTTAGAGAAGGCAACGGCAGCGAGGAAGGGAACAGGTGTCACGCATCAGTCAAACCAGCTGTAAACGGGTACCTGCCTCTGATCTTGAGTTAGAGAAGGCAACGGCAGCGAGAAAGGGAGCAGGTGTCACGCATCAGTCAAACCAGCTGTAAAAGGGTACCTGCCTCTGATCTTGAGTTAGAGAAGGCAACGGCAGCGAGGAAGGGAACAGGTGTCACGCATCAGTCTAACCAGCTGTAAAAGGGTACCTGCCTCTGATCTTGAGTTAGAGAAGGCAACGGCAGCGAGGAAGGGAACAGGCCACCCCACCTCATGAAGCTGGGACCCAGTACATCGAAGTCTATAACACTTCACTCCCCTACGGCAGAATGTGCTACGTGACTACAACCTTACGAACGGCAGGCGTGTTTTTAAAAAAATTCTAAGCAACGGGGGAGGGGAGAGAGGACAATGACACTTTTTTCAGTCAAGAAAGAGTACGGTGATCGGTTTGGGTAATAAATATCCAGAATTTGATTTAACCGGTGAATAAACGCACAAGAACCAAATTTTGTTTTATTTTTTCATCATGGATTTGATACCATGTTTAATTAACATATTTATATACAGATTATTTGAATTAATTGTTTAGTGAAAGGTAATTTTAAACATAACTTGTATGTATTATTAATGATTTTTCGTTGAAGTTAAGGACGTATTCTGAAACTTGGTTTCCATTTTTTCTCAATTATGACATTTCATAATTTAAACGATTCGATTTTTTTTGTCAGCTAGAATTAACTTAAATTTCCTATTAAATTAAGTGGGTAGAATTAACAGCGACGGCTGATACTCTTGTTCATTTAAAGAATTTAAATATCTGATTATAATACATAGTTAAGATAAATAATATTACACTTATATATATTTATAACTTCGTTTGTAGTTAACATTTTATTACCCAATGTGACGTTTCTTTGATGTATTTTTTTTTAAAAAAAGAAGAGAAAAAAAAAACTTACACGTTTTTCATGTGTGTCTATTTAAAGATAAGATTATTTTTATGTTACTCAGCTAATTTAATTGTTAGTTATTAATTATAGCTACATATTACTTAGAAATAAAAATACTATTTTTATTTAACCTAAAGAGAAGAAACATTTTTTGTATTGTAAATTTTTGGAAAATGTGTTTTGAACATTGTGATATTTTTTTTTTTTCTGCGCCAGCGCTAGATTGTATGTTAGGGTTACTAGTATGTAGTGACATTAATTCTTTGAAAATGTTGTGATGTTTGGATGTATTTTTTGGTTGTTAGCGCTTGACTATGCGTCAATGCGGAACTTGTGTTAGCGTTAATATTTTTTGTTTGGGTGATATTTGATGTAATTTATTTTTAGTTATGTATAAGTTTATAATTTAGTTAAATTACTTATTATGCTGTGCTTGTCATAAGCTTTCTTTTTTGTGTTAGTATATAAATATACTTTAGCATTTTTGTATTTTACAATACGTTGTTATATTTGGATAGTTATTGTTAGGTGTTGTTACCAACTTTCTTTACATTTGCATCTTTACTGTCATTTCTCTTTGTTGACTATTCGTCATTTCTTTACATCTTTTCTGTTGTCTTTTCAGTATTGTCTGATATTTTGTTTATGCTTCCGTGTTTCATCTTTGATGTCATTCATACTTCTAGTATACTTTTTTTTTCGTGTTACGCTATTTATACTTTCATTCTTTGTAGTGTTAAGTTAATTATATGACTTTAGATAATGTAATTGGTTCTTATAGTTCTATTTGTTTTACATGTATGGAATTGTTGTCTTCATTGTCATCTTATGATTCTATTTGATTCTTATCATATTCCCATTTCATATTTTGTCTTTTCTCGTATGATAATTTATTTTCTGTTTAGTTTGTACTATGTATACTTAATTTGGGTTTTGTATTAGATTAATTTTTATTTTGGTATGTTTGAATGAGTATGTTGGATGATTTAGTCGTTATCTTACATTTATTGATGATATTTTTGTAGATGTGCTATGTTCTCTTGTCATAGGTATATTTTTGTAGGTAATTGATAGAACTTCATTAATTTTTTAAAAAATTTTTGGGGAATTAATTTAAGAGGTATCTGATATAACTTCATTGACCGTTAAATTTTTGGGAGTTAATTTTCAACAAAAAAAAAAAATGATATAATCATTTTTTTTTTCCCTGGGAGTGTGGCAAACTGATAAGTGCAGATGTGATGAAAGGGAAATGATCTTGGGAAATACGTGTTGAGTAGAGTTAATTTTGGGTTAGAGTACTTGCTTACAGATTGGTATGGATTTGTTTAAAGATATCTCCTCTTAGTTTCGTGGAAGACAGTATGTCAGATAGCAGGTGAACTCTGGTCATAATGTACTGTTTCTGAACTGTTTTTGAGTGATGTGTGAATAGCTCTCGCGGCTAGTGTCCGCAGGGATTTTTGAGAGCAGTGTTAAGGGAACAGTAGATTCTCGTGACTGTGTGAACGGGGTGTGTTCCCGTGGGTTCAGTGTGTGCAGGGTTTTTGACTGAGGTGGTCAGCCCTAAGGTGTTTTTTGGGTAATGTATGCCTGCGCAGGGCTATAGAGATTTTGTAGGCCTTGATTATTATATATCTGCCGTAGATGCAGTATTTGTACACTGATGTGAAGTATAGAGATTTTGTAGGCCTTGATTATTATATATCTGCCGTAGATGCAGTATTTGTGCACTGATGTGAAGTATAGAGATTTTGTAGGCCTTGATTATTATATATCTGCCGTAGATGCAGTATTTGTGCACTGATGTGAAGTATAGAGATTTTGTAGGCCATGATTATTATATAACTGCCGTAGATGCAAACCATGGTTAAAATATCATCAGACGTTACACCATTCCATGACTTGGTGTGTGCGCTACTGTGAGTGACTGTCCCAAACCACACTCACCTTCTTCACCATAATTAATTACATATAACATTTGGATTCTCCTTCACTAAAAAAGTCGTTAATTATCACCATCTGTATGTCACAAAATGTATTATTGAATAGTAATGTTTAGATGAACATTTTTAATAATCTGATATTGGGCCAGAACGTTTATACTATAAATAGAAATAAGTTATACATAACCCAAGTCTATCAGTTATTCATTACTTAAAGAAACAAAGAACTAGTAGTTAACATTTACAATTTCAATGGTATGTTTGCTGCTGAATTTCTTCTGTTACCTTCACAAAGCGAGGCACTATTTCATATCTGAGTGATCCTACAGTCAAAGCTCCAACATCGAGCAACATTGTTTTTGTATTTACTCGTAATAAATTATAAAAAAGACCTTTCTCTGCAAGTATTTTGTTGGCTTCTGCGCAAGAAAAGCAATGTCCTTTTGTGAAATTTGTCAGTAGTCTGGAATGTAGTGCATGCCTATGCACACTTTTTGTGCTATATTGTCCACTGATAACATAAACTCTTTGGAAAAAAAAAATTATGCACCTTAGAGTGCACCATGCATCCTCGTTGACTATCAGCGTTCTAGACTATTCCTTTATTAATGTCCTCTTTTTTCAACCGGGCTTGGGACCGGTCTAGGTGGAGTTAAAATTGGTAGCACACAGCATATTTGTGCTAAAGTTGCACTAAAAGATTGTGTGAATGATTTCAAGAGTCAATGAGGGTGTAATTAACCTCACAGACAGAGGTTCACGTCCACATTTGTATACTATAGCATTGTACATAGCTGGTGGTCATATAAGGATGACTCCAGACATGCCTCCATGCATTGTGTGTGTGGGTCATAACATTACTAAAGATTCCCTCAAACTGCACCACTCACATACTCTAAGTCTGTGTATCTGCCTATCCCGTGTTGTTGTTTTTTTTTTCTCTAACCAGGGGCACTCGAGCTTTCCAGCCCTTTTGGCCCAATCACATGTCATTGCAAGGCTGGGGAGACAGTGGACTTTCCTTCCAACCCGGCCAGGAGCTTCGCTCCTTCCCATCCACAGAGGGCTTAACTGCAGGAGCCGTTCATGTTATTCAGTCAAATTCCCGGTCGATGACACTCCTACAAATGCCGGCGCCCGGGCTTGAACCTTGAAAACCTGGTCGCTAGCGCAACGTTTTAACCATTACACCAGCGCGGCTCCCCAATGTATTTGAGGCATAAAATAATCTGGGTATTTCTGGGTTTTTTAAAGAAGAAAATCTGGGTTTATCTCTAGAACTTGAGTTGCAACCTTGCTTACAAGGGGACACAACTGCAGGTGTGTCTCTGTGCTCAATAAGGGAGCGCAAAGGAATTTTAAGATGATATTCCTTTACCGGAGACGTTTCAGCTGCGACCCTGAATCTGTAACCAATGTGTTCAATTCTTTGGTTGCTGGCATCCACTATCATACCACTTGGGATGACATACGCAAGAAGAACACGTGGTATGACCACTTTCCAGACGTACCTGAATAAGTTGCGGATGCTTCTGTCACAGAGAGTTTATTGATCGTAAATTGCCTATATCTTCTTCTTTTTCTTTCACCCGTATCCTCTATTTATTATCACTCTTTTATCCTTTTTGTGTTTTTCGCATTCGTTCGTTTGCGATTATATACATTACTATTTTCCCATTCTAACGTTTACCTGTTTCTTTTCTCAAAGCTGAGAACGCAGTTATGACGTAACGTGTCAGCCCCTACACGAGACGCAGAGTGTTAGAATGCATTCCGTCAGACAGGGGAGCAGACAGCTGTCTACAGTTTCCCCTGGGACAGTGTTTCTTCGGCTAAGTTTCTGGGCCTGAAGTGTGAGAATTAACTCCGTCAGACATGATGAGGAGACATTTGTCTGGTAGTTTGCATCTGACATGTAGTTTCCAAGGTAGATTCTCAGTGTCAGGTGATATAACACTCACGCTCCACGGCCAGTTTTGGCGTAAGGTGCGAGAAAGCAAAGTGTCAGTTATGGTTCTCAGGATGAGTTTCTCGGGGAGGTGGGAAAAACTGCTTCTGCACTGGAGACGGGTTGTCTGAGATTCGCAACTGACACGCGCCCTCTCGGTCAGTAGGTGGCAGTTACGGCATGCGTTTAAGTGTTAAACGTAAGTGTTAAAGACGGAAAGGGGAGAGTACTTCGTTTTGCGAAATTAAACGTTTACCTCTTTTATGTGGTTTTTCTTCCCTATTCAGTGAATACTGGGTAACCCAAAACTTTGCCGGCGTTTTAGTACAGAGACATACCTGTGAGAAAACATAAAAATTTTTATCTTTTAACCACGTGGGTTTACAAGTTAACACCTGTCTGACAGTGCGTGTGTCTTCACTAATAGACAGAGAACAACTCTCACTAACGGGTTTTATTAAAGACTAAATGTT